>SJXQ01008512.1:172091-307084 GCA_006408695.1 Aepyceros melampus
AAAAAAAAAAAAATATATATATATATATATATATATAAACTCCCTAGTGCCTAAAATGAGAGAAAAAGTTGCAATTAAGCCTTCCCTGGTGGCTCAGATGGTAAAGCATCTACCTACAATGTGGGAGACCAGGGTTCAATCCCTGGGTGGGGAAGATCTCCTGGAGGAGGAAATGGCAACCCACTCCAGTACTCTTGCCTGGAAAATCCCATGGACTGAAGAGCCTGGTAGGCTACAGTCCATGGGGTCGCAAAGAGTCCGGACACGACTGAACGACTTCACTTTCATTTTCAGTGTCTAAAATGAGAGAAAGAGTGGCAATTAAGTGTTATGATTTAATTTAGTTTAAATTAAATGCTGGGATTATAACTGAGGAACTTCTATTATTGACAATGAAGTGGTTACGGAAACTTTATCAGTGATAACTATAAAATCTGTACCAAGAAAGAAAACATTTAAAGGTACTAAAAAGTGTCCCAAGCCAGACTGACAACAGAGGAGAATTTGTTCCTGAATAAAACCTATAACTGGAAGAGGTAAACTAACACAAAATATTCATATAAAGATCTATGTACAAATATTCATAATAGCATAGTACTCTAGACCAGAAACAGCCAAATGTTTATCAACAATTGTTATAGGTTGCTCAATTCAGTAATACTTAACAATAAAACAGAATGAATATACAAGGATAAATGTTTATCATTACCCTGAGTGAAAGGGTCAAGACACAAGATTGATCATTCATATGATATTCCAAACTATATAAATCAGTCTACATTATAGATAGCAGATGAGTGGTTCCATACGGTTGGGTTGGAGGGACAGTTCACTACAATAAGGAATGGAAGAATCTATGAGTGATGAAAATGTTGATTTTGCTGATGCTTACATGTGTACGCATTTCACAAAACTCAAACTATACATGTAAAATGTGTTCCGTAATATGTTAACATGTTTTCCTTAATGATGATGATTTTAAAAGACAAGATGAATAGATTATAGACAGAATGGACTTCCACTTCTAAAACAAGATGTTGAAAAAGTGGCTGCATTGAGTTCCCTGCCTAAAACAACTAAGAAAATGAACAAAATACATAAAGCAACAATTCAAGTTATGGAACATCAGACAACAAGAGACAATGATCACTGTTTCCAAGTAACAAAATTGCACCCAAGTACTAAGGTTAATAATATTTATGAGAATACGAAAAACAGCATCTGACAAAGTAAAATTCACAGTTTCAAACATTCAAAAAAAATTGTCAGACATAAACATGAAAATACAGCATTGAATACCAGTAAAAATCAATCAAATTAAAAATAACACAGTTGATAGAAATGGTTGACAAGATATTAAAATAGTTATGTTACAAAAGTTTAAGAGGCTAAAGAATGAGGATGTTAACTGAAAACTTTTAAAGATAAAATACAATATTTGACAGAATGTGGTCCAATGGAGAAAAGAATGGCAAATCACTTCAGTATTCTTGCCTTGAGAACCCCATGAACAGTATGAAAAGGCAAAATGATAGGATACTGAAAGAGGAACTCTCCAGGTCGTTAGCTGCCCAATATGGTACAGGAGATCAGTGAAGAAATAACTCCAGAAAGAATTCAGGGATGGAGCCAAGCAAAAACAATATCCAGCTATGGATGTGACTGGTGACAGAAGCAAGGTCTGATGTTATAAAGAGCAATATTGCATAGGAACCTGGGATGTAGGTCCATGACTCAAGGCAAATTGGAAGTAGTCAAACAAGAGATGGCAAGAGTGAACGTCGACATTCTAGGAATCAGCGAACTAAAATGGACTAGAATGGGTGAATTTAACATAGATGACCATTATGTCTACTACTGTGGGCAGGGATCCCTCAGAAGAAATGGAGTAGCCATCATGGTCAACAAAAGAGTCCAAAATGCAGTACTTGGATGCAGTCTCAAAAATAACAGAATGATCTCTGTTCGTTTCCAAGGCAAATCATTCAATATCACGGTGATCCAAGCCTATGCCCCAACCAGTAACACTGAAGAAGCTGAAGTTGAACAGTTCTATAAAGACCTATAAGACCTGTTAGAACTAACACCCCAAAATGATGTCCTTTTCATTGTAGGGGACTGGAATGCAAAAGTAGGAAGTCAAGAAACACCTGGAGTAACAGGCAAATTTGGCCTTGGAATACAGAATGAAGCAGGGAAAAGGCTAATAGAGTTTAGCCAAGAGCACTCACTGGTCATAGGCAAACGCCCTATTCCACAAAAGAAGACTCTATACCTGGACATCACCAGATGGTCAACACCAAAATCAGATTAATTATATTCTTTGCAGCCAAAGATGGAGAAGCTCTATCAGTTTATTTCAGTCGCTCAGTCGTGTCCGACTTTTTGCGACCTCATGAATCCCAGCACGCCAGGCCTCCCTGTCCATCATCATCTTCCAGAGTTCACTAAGACTCACGTCCATCGAGTCGGTGATGCCATCCAGCCATCTCATTCTCTGTTGTTCCCTTTTCCTCCTGCCCTCAATCCCTCTCAGCATCAGGGTCTTTTCCAATGAGTCAACTCTTCGCATGAGGTGGCCAAAGTACTGGAGCTTCAGCTTTAGCATCATTCCTTCCAAAGAAATCCCAGGGTTGATCTCCTTCAGAATGGACTGGCTGGATCTCCTTGCAGTCCAAGGGACTCTCAAGAGTCTTCTCCAACACCACAGTTCAAAAGCATCAATTCTTCGGTGCTCAGCCTTCTTCACAGTCCAACTCTGACATCCATACATGACTACTGGGAAAACCATAGCCTTGACTAGACGGACCTTAGTCGGCAACCTAATGTCTCTGCTTTTGAATATACTATCTAGGTTGGTCATAACTTTATACAGTCACCAGAAACAAGACCGGGAGCTGACTGTGGCTCAGATCATGAACTCCTTATTGCCAAATTCAGACTTAAATTGAAGAAAGTAAGGAAGAGTCTTCTCCAACACCACAGTTCAAAAGCATCAATTCTTCGGTGCTCAGCCTTCTTCACAGTCCAACTCTGACATCCATACATGACTACTGGGAAAACCATAGCCTTGACTAGACGGACCTTAGTCGGCAACCTAATGTCTCTGCTTTTGAATATACTATCTAGGTTGGTCATAACTTTATACAGTCACCAGAAACAAGACCGGGAGCTGACTGTGGCTCAGATCATGAACTCCTTATTGCCAAATTCAGACTTAAATTGAAGAAAGTAAGGAAAACCACTAGACCATTCAGGTATGACCTAAATCAAATCCCTTATGATTATACAGTGGAAGTGAGAAACAGATTTAATGGACTAGATCTGATAGACAGAGGGCTTGATGAACTATGAACGGAGGTTCATGACATTGTACAGCATACAGGGATCAAGACCATCCCCATGGTAAAGAAATGCAAAAAAAATAAAAAATAAAAAAATAAAATGGCTATCTGAGGAGGCCTTACAAGTAGCTGTGAAAAGAAGAGAAGTGAAAAGCAAAGGGGCAAAGGAAAGATATTCCCATTTGAATGCAGAGTTCCAAAGATTAGCAAGGAGAGATAAGAAATCTTCCTCAGTGATCAATGCAAAGAAATAGAGGGAAACAACAGAATGGGAAAGACTAGAGATCTCTTCAAGAAAATTAGAACGACCGAGGATGAGATGGCTGGATGGCATCACAGACTCAATGGACGTGAGTCTGAGTGAACTCCGGGAGTTGGTGATGGACAGGGAGGCCTGGCGTACTGCGATTCATGGGGTCGCAAAGAGTCGGACACGACTGCGCGACTGAACTGAACTGAACTGAGAGAATCCTGATGGATAAGCTACTTTAAAGACACTCTCTCCAGACCTTTCTGAGCTTTGAGAATCAATGGGTTAATGTTTTCTCGTGATTTAGAGAAAATTATCAGCCATTGTCTTATCACATATTGAATCTGCTGTGTACCAGAGCTCCTCTACATATAGGCCTCCAATTACAACCACGCTACATAATTAGATAGTGTCTGGTAGCATTCAGACAGTGATGCTTTTTCCTTCCTTTTCTTCTCTGTGTTTCACTTTGGGTGATTTCTATTAAATTGGTTTTGAGGGGCTTCCCTGGTGGTCCAGTGGTTAAGATCCACCTTCCAGTGTAGGGGATGCAAGTTCGATCCTTGGTTGGGAAACTAAGATCCCACATGCCGTGGGGCAACTAAGCTTGAGAGTTGCAGTGAGAGAAGCCCACAGGCCACAGTGAAGATCTGGTGCAGCCAAAAATCAAAACAATAAAATAAAGTCTTACCCTCACAAAATAATAAGTTGGTTTTGAATTTATTGATCTTTTCTACTGCATCCAGGATGTTGAGAAGCTACCAGACACTGGTAGCTTCTTAATCCGTCTTAATTTCAGAACCTGTATTTTTCAGCTGTGCATTTGACTGTGCACTCCAGCTTTCAGTCTGCCACACCAGCCCATTTGGCCTTTAAAGGCTTGGTAAGTTTCTCTTCCCCCAGAACAGTCCCTCTGTCACAGGCCCACCCCTTTAGCCACCTGTGCCAAAATTTAGCAAGTTTACTTGAGATGGACCCTTCATTCACTGGAATTTAGTTTCTTGAGATATTACCTTTTTTTTTTTTTTGAGATTTTGCTCTTTATACCATGAATCTTTGATGACTTTAAGCTATGAATTTTTAGTTTATTCCTCTGTCGTTGTTACAGAAAGAAGATAGTCTTCCATGACCTTCTACATCTTCCAGGAATGGAATTTGGGCTTTAAAGAGAGAAATCAGATCACGTGCTTTCCTGTTTAATAATCTCCGATGGCTTCCCTTCACTTCGGATCCAAACTCCACACCATGGACACGACTACCACGACTCTGTGACTCTGAGTGATCTGTTCCCTGCTCATGATGGTATGCTGACTTTTTTTTTTTTAATTAAAAAAATAGTTGTATGTATTTATTTTTGGCTGTGCTGGGTCTTCGTTGCTGCACTAGCTTTCTCTAGTGGTGGCGAGTGGGGGCTACTCTCCAGCCGCAGTGCAGGGCTTCTCACTGCAGTGGTTTCTCTTGCTGTGGAGCACAGGCTCTACGCTCATGGGCTTCAGTAGCTGCAAGCATGCAGGCTCAGTAGTTGCCCCACGGCATGTCGGATCTTCCTTGTCCAGGGATCAAACTCATGTCTCCTGCACTAGCAAGTAGATTCTTCACCGGTGAGCCACCAGGGAGCCCTCACACTGACTTCTTAGCGTATTCCCAAGGCTCTCCTCCAGGCTTACTGGCTCTTCCCCTTTTCCTACACTTTCTTACCTCAGGGATATTATACTTGGTATTCTATTCATTGATTCTCCTTCTCCTGGTAATTCGATAGCCCTCACCTTCTTATGCTTCAGGCAGGCCACAGCTCAAATATCGCCTCTTGAGAGAGGCTTTGCCTAGAAACACGCATCCCTATGTTCATTGTTGTTCATTCTCTCAGTACTGTCTGATTCTTTGCAACCCCATGGACTACAGCAGACTAGGTTTTCCTGTCCTTCACTATCTCCCAGAAATTGCTTGAACTTGTGTCCATTAAGTTGGTGATGCCACCCAACCATCCTCAGTCATCCCCTTCTCCACCAGCCCTCAATCTTTCCTAGCATCAGTATCTTTTCCAGTGAGTTGGCTCTTCGCATCAGGTGACCAAAGTATGGAGCTTCAGCTTCAGCATGATTTCCTTTAGGATTGACTGGTTGGATCTCCTTACTACCCAAGGGACTCTCAAGAGTCCTTTCCAACACCACAGTTCAAAAGCATCAATTCTTCATGCTCAGCCTTCTTGATGGTCCAACTCTCACATCCATACATGACTACTGGAAAAACCATAGCTTTGACTAGATGGACCTTTGTTGGCAAAGTAATGTTCTCTCAGCACTACTTATAATATACAAGACATGGAACCAACCTAAATGTCCATCTACAGGTGACTGGATAAAGATGTGGTGCATATAGACAATGGAATACTACTCGGCCATAAAAAAGAATGGAATAATGCCATTTGCAGCAACATGAATGGACCCAGAGATTATCATAGGAAGCAAAGTCAGACAGAAAGCCACATATACAGTATCACTTACATGTACAATAAAAAATATGACACAAATGAACTTACCCACAAAACAGAAATAGACTCACAGACATAGAGAACAGACTTACAGTTTCCAAGGAGGAGGGGGTTGGGGGGGAATGAAATGGGAGCTTTGGGGTTAGCAGATTGCAAACTATTATACATACCATGGATAAACAACAAGCTCCTACTGTATAGCACAGGGAACTATATTCAGTATCTTATAATAAACCATAATAAGAGAATATGAAAAAAATATATATATATGTATAACTGAATCACTTTGCTATACAGCAAAAACTACGTTGTGAATCAACTATATTTCAATAAACTTTCACAACCCATCCCCAAAAGAGAGGCTTTTCCTGAACACATTACCATATCTGTCTCCCTCCCATTTTCCAGCCTCTTTTAAATTATTTATGATGATCTGAAGTAACCTTGTGAATTTGCATTTTCTTATTTCCGTTCTAGCCTCCATAACATATATTCTGTGAATCCACAGCCTAATCTGTCCCATTCAACACTGACTCTTACGCCCTAGCCCAGGCACATAGGAATTATGCAATAATCTGTTGAATGAAACCTCCAGGATACTTCCAGGAGCTGTTAGTACACAGGGCTGTGTAAGGGCGTATCCCAGCCCCACAAACGCACATACACAGTTGCGCAGAAGGCATCATAGGGACTGCTCCTAGAAGTGCTAGGAGAGAAACCTTCCACGGGGCAGGAGCAGGGTGCTAATATCCCAACCAAGTTCAGAGATTCTCAGGGGAGAGCTTCCCTGGTGGTCCAGTGGTTAAGAATCTACCTACCAATCCAAAGGATACAAGTTCGATCCCTGGTGCAGGAAGATGCCACATGCTGAGGAGCAACAAAGCCCTTGGGCCACAGCTACTGAGTTGGCACCCTAGAGCCCATGCTACGAAACATGAGAAGCCTGTGCACTGCAACTAGAGAAAATCCACAGACAGCAATGAAACTCAGTGCAAACAAACAATAATTAATTAATTTTTTAAAAAAGATTCCCAGGGAGCAAAAAGGCCTTGAAGTCCCTGGTACCATGAGGGGCACAGGGCATGCCAAAGAGGTCTCTGGCTTCCGGTTCTGCTAGGTTGTCTGAGCTGTCTTGGGGCATAAAGATGGACAGGAGCACCAACAGGCCCAGAATGATGGTCACATTGCTGAAGCCCAAGGGCAGCTTAGAATTTTTCTTTGCTCTGAAAAATTCTTTGGTGTCCAAACTGTTTGCTTTCCACACCTGCAGAGGTGAAGAAGGCTGATGTTTTTCTGAAGAGGAGCAAAATGGAGGAAGGGGCCCCTGGAGAGAACCTGGAAGCTGTGATTAGGATGAGGGGAGAGGGAGTTAGGTGGGTGGGAGGAGGAAGCCAGGGAGTGAGCTGGTGCAGCAGGTCTGGTCAGGACTAGGTAGAGGGGGGCCACAGGGATCTGTGGGAAGGAGCAAGGTGGTGAACAGGGAGGGGACAAGCCCCAGGCCGGGAGGGTTGGGTGGAGCGGGGACTGAGGTTAGTAACTAGAGAAGAGGGGGAGCTGGGCAGGGGCCAACTCCTCTGGACAGGGAACACGTGGGGGTGTTCTGCAGAGGCAGGGCTATAGTTGATCCCCACCAAGCAGAACATTTGCAGTATCCCCTAATGGGAAGAAGCAGAAAACTGCAAACATGGCCAGGAGTACATAGTTCTTCACAGGAATGGGGAAGGCTGTCTTGCAGACAGACTGAATCCCAGTGACCCTGTGTCAGCGAAAGAGTATGTGTGGGGTCTGGCTGCTGGCCACTCTAAAACCAATAAACAGGCCAGGCTGGTGGAAAGGAAAGTTCGCTTCATTTCAGATGCTGGCTACTTGGTGGGGAGGATGGCATACATCTGTCCAAAGGCCGACTCTCCCACCCCACCCCACCCCTTGACAAGGAGGGGACAAGAGCTTTTAGAGACGGTGGGGGTGGGGAGCTGCTACCTGTAGAAACAGCACAGTCAGCTCTGACAGTCATCTTCAGATTGGTCACCAGTGGTCTGAGCAGCAGCATCTTGGTCTTGGTTATTTTAGATAGTTCGTCTTCAGTTTCAGGGTCCATTTGTTCCCATTTCTCTGAGGCCAGTTCTTAGAATTGTGGCAGCTCATGTCCTGGGTACAGCCTGGTCATCATGTAGCTAACTTTTCCACCTGGTGTTTTGGCATCTATAAGACAACTCATAGGATATGGCTCAGAATATTATCTATAGCCCTTGAGAAGGAACCAAATGTCCTTGACCCTGCTTAATGACTACATCACCATAATTAGTGTCCTTTGGCCATTTTCCTTGGTATCTTCATTTCTCACTTCTCTGATTAAGCTTATTCTTTGACTAAAGCTTTCCACAGACAAAAGGCAGGCAGAGGACACGGTGGGGGCAAGGACAGCGGGGTCCTGCTCTGTTTCACTTGAACTCTGGGGCCCTTGAACTCTCAGCCATGGACTCCAGGAGAGGGGATGGGATGTACAGAGGGACTGAGAAGGGTCAGCAAATGCTGAGAAACCGGGATTCATGGTGTTGTGGAATCCAGAGTTACGAAACACACTTCGGAGGACACTCAAGACAGTGGAGTACAGTTTATTACGCCAGTGGGTCCAAGAGGAATCATTTCCCAACAAGGCCCCTGATGTTTCTGAGAGGCCCAGGTTTATACCCCCCACTACATGACTGGTTACATGTTAGCAACCTCTTTGTTGTACATGATTGAGTTTTACAACAAGCAGGTGCTAGGAGAATAAACAATTAAGGTTGGGGGGGCGGGGAACAAAGATTATACATCAAGGGAGGATGGCTCCATGGTTAATCTAACAGGGGTAGCCTGACCTCAACTACAATCTCCGTTTGTCATCTGTAGGGAGGGAAGTCTCCAGGAGACGTGGTTTTTACTAGCAAAGGTTTCCTCACTCTTGGGCAGGGTTCAGGCCCAGTTTACATCCTATCTTTAAAATGGATGACAGACTTCAAGATGGAGTCTCTCTTGCTTTCCTCACACTGGCCCCAACATTCCCCCCTCTTGATGCTCATCTTATCTTTAACGATGGGCATCAGTCATGGGTAAAACTGCACACGTGGACTGTGTAACGGTGGCAGGGCTGTCAGTCTGGAGGTTACACATCGAGTTATACACTGGAGAATAAAAAGCCCCCAAATTAATAATATAATGATTAACAAAATAGTTACAAAAAGATTTTCCACCAATCACCTTTGATCCAAGAAAATACCGACATCTAAAAAGGAGGATTATCATTAGACATAGCTTTTACCTGGTTTTTCATGTCATCTAGATAGCTGATATATTGCCAGATAAATCAGGGATATATACACAACATTCAATTTTATAGCACAGGTCCCTCCTTGGGTGGCTGTAAGTAAGTCTAAAGCCATCCAGTTTTGAATCATTGCCATTCTCGCTGTCTTGGATTGCCTTGCATTGTCCAGGAGGGCCTGTTTCGTGGTTAGTTAGAGCTTTTATTTTAATCATCACAGACCTTGCCCACCATGCATGTAAATAAGGCAAATTTACTGGGGCTTGTTGTAAGGATGGCTTAATACTTCCATGAGCAAAGGCAAATCTTAATGTGCAGTAGCCAACCCAACCAACTGGAAGCCAAGGCCATAAATTCGATCCACACAGCCATTGGGTGCCATTAGGGGCCACCCATCACATCCCAGGGTTATGCTTCCAGTCGAGCCAGGCCCACGAGCTGGTAAATCTGGGCAATAAGTGACCTCTAATATTTGTTCGCATTGCTCAGAGGACAAGTACCCCACATATTTTAATTCTTTTGGATGTATGGGATGGTCACCAAACCCAGCGTCTTGTTCCCTGTGTCCCCAGTAGATAGGGGCAGGGACAATAGGTTGGTCTTTTTCTGGGATAATCCAAAAATATTCATCCCATATCTGGTAAAACTGTTCAAATTACCTGATGGATTGGCCCCTTTCATTGGCTATTGAGTTCTCATTCTTTTTATTTTTTAAGTAAAAGGTGTAGGCTTTGGTCACTTTTGTAAGGCTTGTATTTACCTCAAGTGTCACCCCATGGCCTTGACCAATTTGGTTAAAGTCCAGGTTACACCAAGGAAGAAACGACAGGTTGTGAGTTACCAAGGAAGCAAATGCCTCTTGTTGCTGTCTCAAAAATGAGCAGAGGGAGCTAAAGTCCCCTCTGCATAGGGGAGATACCCACCAAGGGAGTCCATCCATCACTGACAAAGGCATGGCCCCACACACCTAACAGGTAGAAGTATTTTGGAAGGTTGTATCTGAGTGGGCCCAAGACAGGAACACATTATCCTGAATTTGCATCCCGGTAGGGTAATCATGCTGATCAGGAACAGCAGAATTATTTGCAGCGGCTCCAAACTGAATCTGTAGTCGCTGATGGAAGACGAGTCAGGTTTTTAATGGTTCCTCAAGGTTAGGATGGGCAGTCCAAGGTCCCTTTTCCTCTGCTGCTGGTGTGTGGTGAATCTAGGAAGTAACACCTGCAGCTTTAACTGCAGTGGGAGTGGTTAGTACAGTTGTATATGGCCCTTTCAGGGGAGTAGGGGGTGGACAGCATCTGTTGCTTCCAATCCTTTACCCATACTAAATCTCTTGGTGAGTATGGATGTACAGTAGTGTCTAGAGAAAATGGAATTTTTCTTTAACATAAGAAGTGATGTCATGGATCACCTTTCCCAACTGTTCCAGTTGCTGCAACACCTCCATCCCTCCTCTTTGTAATAAATTTCCCTTTACTTCCCAAATAAGTGGGGGAGGCCTCCTGAACATTATCTCATAGGGGGAATACCCATGCCCGGGGGGTCATTCTGATCCTCACTAGCACTAATGGCATCACGTCCATCTGGGAGGGGACACCAGTTTCTTGCACTCATTTTGCCAAAGTCACCCTGATGGTCCAATTCATTCTCTCAACCATTCTTCAGCTTTGTGACCTATACATTGTAGGTAGTTTCCATTTAACATTTACTGCTTTGCAGACCAGTTGGAGTAATTCAGCCACAAATGCAGGCCCATTATCTGACTCTATACTCAGAGGGAACCCAAACCTAGGAATAATGTCTCTCGGCAAGAATCAGGCCACTTTCTTCGCTTTTTCAGTCTCGGTGGGGTAAGCTTCTACCCATCCTGTAAAAGTACATACCATTACCAGCAAATATTTGTAGCCTCAGCATGGTTTGACCTCAATGAAGTCTATTTCTAGATGTTCAAATGGAGCTGTCCCCTTTAATTGCATTCCAGGAGGTGCAGTCTCCTTGGGAGGCGGATTATTCTTGGCACAGGTTACAGGTTACAGGTGGCTTGCATCTGCCCACAAGGCTATAGATGTGGTATAAAATAGCGAACTAAAATCTCATAAGTCTTTGTTTTCCCTAAATGGGTGGATTGATGGAAATCTGTAACCAGTTGAGATGCCAAGCTAGAGGGGACAAAGCGCCTCCCCTCTAGGGGAGGGGAGAGTTCCAACCTTCCATCCTCCTGTAGTGTTTCTTGCTCGGTTCATGCCCAGGTGGTTTATTCTCCTTGTCATAGATTGGGACCGACTGGGCGGTTAGCAGGCTAGACACCACAGGCGTCACCATAAGTGTGGTTGCTATATTGTCCTGGGCAGCTGCTTGCTTTGCTGCTCGGTCCGCCAGACAACTCCCTTTCGCCTGAGGTGGGTCTGACCACTGGTGGTTCCTACAGGGCATTACTGCCACTGTAGCGGGTTCCCACACTGCTTCCAACAGCAGCAGAATTTTCTCTTTAGTTTTTTATCTCTTTGTCAGTTGCAGTTAATAGCCCCCTTTCCTTACATATGGAGAACAGCTGGTAGTAAAGAACAGTGGGGCCAGGAAGAGTGTGCCCGTCTGACCCCACTTGCAGTGCCGCCTAGACTTTCCTAAGAAGCATCTGCAAAACCTCTCTCTCGAGGTTTCTTTGTAGACCTCAGCCAAATCTGAACACTCAGCTCTCCCTTTTTCCCTTCCTCTGAACCGGGGAGGGTGGGTATAATGCTGACGAAGTCTCTCCCATCACACTTGGTGGCACAGTAGGAGGGAAAGGAGCCTCCTCAACCAGGGGAAGTGGGGGAGGGAAATCTCCCTCTTTTCTCACTTCTTCCTCCTGCTCTGGGAGTCCCTGTCATGTTCCCCAGTGTGGGGGAGGAAGTGGGAGCTCCTCTTCCTCTGCATCATGATTTTTTTTTTTTTTCAGCTTTTCTTGCCTGGGTTCTGCCTGCACTAGCAAAATCTTGCTTTCTCCTTTTTCAAGGTAACATACTCGGGCGCTAGGTGGTGGGTTTTGTGCAATTAGTAGCCATGAGTCAATGTACAGAAACTGATCTGGGTGGCCTGGCTGCCCGCTACCAGAGTACACAGCACGAACTTTGACCAATTTTAAGGATCCCTCTGAGGACCGTCCTACCCCAAAGGATGGCCAGTCTACCTCACAAAAGGTTTTAAGCTTGTTTGGGGGTTAACAAGGGGAATCAGTTTTTATACCTTCCAGTTGGAGAAGGCAACGGCACCCCACTCCAGTACTCTTGCCTGGAGAATCCCATGGATGGAGGAGCCTGGTAGGCTGCAGTCCATGGGGTCGCTAAGAGTCGGATACGACTGCGTGACATCATTTTCACTTTTCACTTTCATGCATTGCAGAAGGAAATGGCAACCCACTCCAGTGCTCTTGCCTGGAGAATCCCAGGGACGGGGGAGCCTGGTGGGCTACCATCTATGGGGTCACACAGAGTCGGACACGACTGAAGCAACTTAGTAGTAGTAGTAGTAGTGGGTATAAAACTGAGCCTTTCAGAAACATCAGGGGCCTTGATGGGAACTGATTCTCCTTGGACCCACTGGCATAATAAACTATACTCCACTGTCTTGAGTGTCCTCTGAGGTGTGCTTTGTAATTCCAGATTCCACAGCAATAGAACCAATCGCATCAACAGGAAGGTGCTAGAAGTCCTTGCCCCACAATGACCCTGGCTACCACTATGGGAAAACAGACCCTGTGACATCCCAATGGTTCCATATAATACTCCTGCTGGCCCTATATAACACCCTTCAAGAAACAGAAACCCTGCAAGCTTCTCCTGTCCTCCTACACCCATTCCTGCTCTCCAATAATGTGCTCCATCCTGGTTTGCTGTGCGGTCCAGTTAGTTAAGCCTGGTCCTACCAAATTATTGAGAGTTTCCCTTTTAGTTTAGAAAGTCCTCAGTTTGGATGTTAAATGGAATGGTCACTTTAGCCCAGTGATGCTAAAACTTAAACATACAACAGAGTCACATGGAGGACTTACTGGAACAGGTAACTGAGTGCCCAAAATTGCTGATTCGGCAGGTCTGGGGCAGGGCTCAAGAATGTGCATTTCTGGGACTTCCTGGTGGTCCAGTGGCTAAGACTCCATGCTCCCAGTGCAGGGGGCCTGGGTTCAGTCTTACATGCTGCAACTAAGAGTTTGAATGCCTCAACTAAAGATCCCAAAAGGTGCAACTAAGGCCTGGTGCAGCCAAAAAAGTAAATTTAAAAAAAAAAAAAAAAAACCTTTTAAAAGGAATGTGTTTTTCTGACAAGTTCCCAGATGAAGCTGCTGCTGCAGGATAGGGACCATTCTTTGAGAACCACTGCTTTAAATGATGACTTACTCTCTGTACCCCTCTAACCCTCTGGTCACTTCTGTAATCCTTTTTGTGTACCTCATATTCCCCATCCTGCTACACTCTTCTCCCTGATCCAGTAACAACCTTCCTGTCTCTCTTAACACCTCCCATAACCCACCCTCCTCCTATAAACTCTCCCTGTCCCCTAGAACTCCCTTTCTGCTCCCCATAACCCTTTCCTAAACCACTATAATCCCCTCCCATAACTCCTTCTCTGTCGTATACTCCCCCTGCCTCTATAAACCCTTCAATTTCTTCATATAAATCCCTTCCTGTTTCCCCTCAAACCCTTTCTCAAGACCCCATAACCTCCCAGATCCCTTCCTAACCCTCTCCCTGTCCCATGAGAATCTCCTTATCCCATGTAACCCTCTCCTTGACCCTTATAATCTTCTCGTTGTCTCTCACAACTTTTTCTTGTTCCTTTCTAACCTCCAGCCTCTTTCCCACACAGATTACTTCCTTTCCCCCCAAGAAAAACTTTCCTGTGGATTTACAATTCCTTCCTGGACACCCAGACATCCATCATCCCTCTGTCTCTCCCATACTAGCTCTGGCTGTTCTCTTTTGACCCCTTCCTGGTGCCCTTAAACTCCCCACTATTTCTGGATCATCATCCACAAACCCAGTTAATGCCACTACTGACCGCTCAGCCTAGCCCTGCTGCCCTGAGTCACGGGGGTGTGGCCTCTGTTGGTTACCACTTCATTGTGATTGGCTGCCCTGATATGCAGCGGGTGGGGAGGGTCAGATGATGGTGTCTTAAAAGGGTTTAGACCCAGATTCTGGTTGGTTCAGTGTTTTAAGGAAGCATTACTTAGGCACTCCCCACCCTTCTTCTCTGCCTTGTCCCTTTCATTGATTCAGTGAATAAAGAGGTAGGGTTTCACCTATTTCAAGCCATTCCCTGGTGGCTCAGACGGCAAAGCGTCTGACTCCCGCAATGCGGGAGACCCGGGTTCGATTCCTGGGTCGGAAAGATCCCTTGGAGAAGGAAATGGCAATCCACTCCAGCACTCTTGCCTGGAAAATCCCACGGCCGGAGGAGCCTGATAGGCTACAGTCCATGGGGTCGCAAAGAGTCGACACGACTGAGCGACTTTACTTCACCTATTCTCCTTTTTGTTGTTCCCAGTTTGAGCTCCTGACTGACTCAATGAATGAACCTCAAATACAGGCTACTAAATTCTGGAATGATTCTTTGTTAGGCTCCATAAGTGCAAAGGGCAGAGGGTAATGTCGGTGTTGCTATCTTTAGAATGAAAATATCGGAAGCCTAGGGTGCGCCAGGCAGCACTCTGCTCTTGAGGGCCGAGTGGCAACCAAGAATGGCAGAACCACGGCTGTCCCGAAGTTCATAGTCCATGCAGGAGACGGGCAGGTGGAGAGCGGAAACCTGAATAAATAGGCCAAAGGATCTCAGAGATGACCAAGGGCTATGGGGAATAACTAGGACACAGGGCGAGGAACCCAGGAGGGTGACAGGAGGGCAGACGGGTAGTGAAGAGGTCAAGGCTGGCCTGCCTGGAAGAGGACATCCAAGCTGAGACCATGGATGAAGGGCCAGCCATGCGAAGATCGGGGGGAAAGAGTTCCAGGCAAGGGGAATGGCAAGTGCAAAGGTCTTGAAGTGAGAAAGAGATTTGTGTGTTCCAGAAACAGAAGCAAGGGCAGTGTGGGTAGAGTGTGGAGAGGCAGGAAGAGAGCTGCAGACCAAGGCTGAGCTGACTACCTAGGTGAGGGATTTGGGTTTGATCCCATGACCATGGGAATATGGAGGGTTTAATCCAGGGAGGGAGAGAATCTGGCTTAGCTTGTGGAGTATCTCCAGCTGCCCCAAGCTGAATGGAGAGTGGAAAGCAGAAGGTTTTTGTTTTGCCTGAAGACAGTGGCTGGCAGTTTTATTCTCAGGGAAAATGGCACAGTGTCCTGAGCCCTGAATCCCTTGAACATGGTGGGACTTGGGGATGGAAAAAAGGAGTATCTGGCAGAGAGAATGAGCCACAAAGTATCAGCCAGGAATAGCCATGTAGGATCTGAGTGTGTCTGTCTGTACATGTGTATGTCTGTCTCCTAAGATGAGGACTCAGTGATGCCTTCCTCATCTTAGGCTGTCACCCTCCCCAGTCCCTGGAAGCATGGAAGCTGAAAGGTGCAGGTAGGACAGGTATAGGCAGAAATCATGTTGCCAAAGAGTGCTTCTCACCTTCTACCAGAGAAATCATCAACACAGGTTGATAAGAATGAGCGCCCCAGGATTTCCCTGGTGGTCCAATGTATAAGAATCCAGGGGACACGGATTTGATCCCTAGTCTGGGAAGATTCCCCATGCCACAGAGCAGCTAAGCCCGTGCGCCACAACTACTGAACCCGCATGCCACAACGACCAAAGCCCATATGCCTATGGCCCATATGCTCCACAACATGGAAAACCCTGCAGTGAGAAAGCCTGTGCACTGCAGTGAAGAGGAGCCCCCACTCGCTGCAGCTAGAGAAAGCCCGAGCACAGGACCGAAGACCCAGTGCAAGCAAAGAAAGAAAGAAAGAAAGAAAGAGAGCCCTCCTCCATGGCTGAGAGTCCCTTGGCTGGTGTGTTTCTTGCCAGGTGGATCCCACGGCTGGTGGTCGTGTGCCTCTTAGCCAGTGGGCTACATCCCAGGGAGGCCATCGCTGTCAGTGCTTCGTCTCACTAAGGGTTTAATGTGCAGCTCTGCCCAGAGCCATTCTTTGGTGGGGTTTCAGCAAGTGAGAGTGAACTGCAAGGGTTAGACCACCTGCCAGTCTCCCAGGGGCTCACCCAACTTCTGAAATTCCCTTGAATTAACATTCTAGAGTTTCCTTTGTCCACAAAACCAGATATAAGGGCAGGACTAGGAGAAAAGCTGGGAATAGAGCTGGGTACTTGTACCTGCAACCTGCCTACTGTAAAAGATTAATAAAAAGAAATGTCAATCAGGTAGAGTTGGGATACCAGAAGGGGGCACTCTGGTACCTTGCATCAACAGCAGAGTCCTACAGAAGAAGAAAGAGCCCCTCCTCTTAGCTGGGGGTTTCCTTGGTGACTCCGATGGTAAACAATCTGCCTCCAGTGCAGGAGACTGGGGTTTGATGCCTGGGCTGGGAAGATCCCCTGAAGAAGGGAATGTACCCACTCCGGGGTCCTTGGCTGGAGAACCCCTTGGACAGAGGAGCCTGGCGGGCTACGGTCTATGGGGTCACAGAGTCAGACGTGACTGAGAGACTCACACTTGCTGGAGAAGTATCTGGCAGTCTGCTTGTTTCAGGTCAACACTACTGTGTGCTTGTTCTGTAAAAAAAAAAATATATCAATTTTCTTCTCTGTTACCTGCAACCAGTGACTACAGATGGATCCCTGCGTTCTTGCCAAAACTTGCTGGCAATAGTCTTTAATTTTGGTTTCAGTTTGAATTTCCCTAATGACAAAGGATGTTCATCGCCTTTCACATGCTATGGCCGTGTGGAAATTACGTTTTGTGAAATGCATGTTCATGTTTTCTGCGCATTATAAAAGCTGAACTTCTTGTTTTTTCTTATTGCAAATATTTTCTTTCAATTTGAAACAATTTTTCACCTTCTTAGTGGTGTCTTCACAAGCAGAAGTATTAAATTTTAATAAAATCCAACTGTCATTTTTATTATTGTGCTTAGGTTTTTTTTAAGTCTTATATAATAAATCTTTGTCTACCTATGCAAAGGTTATAAAAAATACTCTCCTGTGCTTTCTCATAGAAGCTTTATATTAAGTTTTAGCTTTCATATCTAGGTCTGTGGTCATCCTGAATTAATTTGTAGCTAGCACAGTTCTCGTGTACAACCCTTTTATGACTCCAGCCAACTCTAGCCTGCCAGGATGCTCTGTCCATGGGATTTCCTAGGCAAGAATACTGGCATAGGTTGCCATTTCCTCCTCTGGGGGATCTTCCCAACCCAGGGATTGAGCCCATGTTTCCTGCATTGGCAGGTGGGTTCTTTACCACTGAGCCACCAGGAAAGCCCCCTCAAATGGTCCCCTCAGAGCTACTGAGAGACTGTTTCCTGGGATATAGTTCTCAGTAAGTTCCCTCAATAAAACCTAAATTCACAGCTCTTATGCATTTTTCTTTAAGTCTTAACAAACGTCTCTATAAAAACCCAAAAGGATGATTCAGAAAGCATCCGGGCTGGCGAACATGTGAAGGTACTAAGAGAGTGTTTCCCCTAAAGAGAACATGGAAGCTCTGTGACCTTTCCCCAGACCTTGCACTGTACATCTTTTCCATCTGATTGTTCCTGAGTCACATCCTTTTATAATAAACTGGTAATCTACTAAGATCTACTGAATCTTAATGACCCAGATAACCACAATGGTGTGATCACTCACCTAGAGCCAGACATCCTGGAATGCAAGGTCAAGTGGGCCTTTGGAAGCATCACTATGAACAAAGCTAGTGGAGGTGATGGAATTCCAGCTGAGCTATTGCAAATCCTAAAGGAAGATGCTGTGAAAGTGCTGCACTCAATATGCCAGCAAATTTGGAAAACTCGGCAGTGGCCACAGGACTGGAAAAGTCTGTTTTCATTCCAATCCCTAAGAAACGCAATGCCAAAGAATGCTCAAACTATCGCACAGTTGCACTCATCTCACACATTAGCAAAGTAATGCTCAAAATTCTGCAAGCCAGGCTAAAACAGTACATGAACTGTGAACTTGCAGATGTTCAAGCTGGATTTAGAAAAAGTAGAGGAACCAGATATCAAATTGCCAACATCCATTGGATCATAGAAAAAGCAAGAGAGTTCAAGAAAAAAAAATCTATTTCTGCTTTATTGCTACACCAAAACCTTTGACCGTGTGGATCACAACAAACTGTGGAAAATTCTTCAAGAGATGAGAATACCAGACCACCTTACTTGCCTCCTGAGAAATCTGTATGCAGATCAAGCAACAGTTAGAACTGGACATGGGACAATGGACTGGTTCCAAACTAGGAAAGGAGTACATCAAGGCTGTATATTGTCATCCTGCTTATTTAACTTATATGCAGAGTATATCACACAAAATGCTGCGGTGGATGAGACACAAGCTGGAATCAAGATTGCCAAGGGAAATATCAATAACCTCAGATATACAGATGACACCACCCTTACGGCAGAAAATGAAGAGGAACTAAAGAGCTTCTTGATGAAAGTGAAAGAGGAGAGTGAAAAAGTTGGCTTTAAATTCAACATTCAGAAAACTAAGATCATGGCATCTGGTCCCATCACTTCATGGCAAATAGATGGGGAATCAATGGAAACAATGACAGACTTTCTTTTCTTGGCTCCAAAATCACTGGAGATGGTGACTGCATCCATGAAATTAAAAGACACTTGCTCCTTGGAAGAAAAGCTCTGACCAACCTAGACAGCCTATTAAAAAGCAGAGACATTACTTTGCTGACAAAGGTCCATCTAGTCAAAGCTATGATTTTTCTAGTAGTCATGTATGGATGTGAGTGTTGGACCATAAATAAAGGTGAGTGCCAAAGAATTGATGCTTTTGAACTGTGGTATTGGAGAAGAATCTTGAGCGTCCCTTGGACAGCAAGGAGATCAAACCAGTCAATCCTAAAGGAAATCAGTCCTAAATATTCATTGGAAGGGCTGATGCTGAAGTTGAAGCTCCAATACTTTGGCCACCTGATGGGAAGAACTGACTCATTTGAAAAGACCCTGATGCTGGGAAAGATTGAAGGCAGGAGGAGAAGAGGAGGACGGAGGATGAGATGGTTGGATGGCATCACTGACTCGATGGATGTTGAGTTTGAGCAAGCTCTGGGAGTTGGTGATGGACGGGGAAGCCTGCCATACTCAGTCCATGGGGTCACAAAGAGCTGGACATGACTGAGCGATTGAACTGAACTGAATCTACTAAGTAAGTTGTTTCTCTGAATTCTATGAGCCACTCTAATTAATCAGTCCTGAGGAGGAGATTTTAAGAACCTCTGATTTACAACCAGTCAGTTAGACTTACAGGTAACATCCCAAACTGGGGAGTGGTGTCTGAAGTCTCAGGAAGAGGTTATAGGAAACTTCAGTCTGTACCTGGGTGGCCAGGCTTGTGACTGGCATCTGAAGTGGTTGGGGAGGGTGGGAGCTGCCTTGTAAGACAGAGCCCTCAAACTGTGGAATTTGATGGTAGCACCAAGCAGTGTCAGAATTGGGTTTAACCGTAGGACATCCTGGAGAAGGAAATGACAGCCCACTCCAGTACTCTTGCATAGAAAATTCCATGGACAGAGAAGCCTAGTGGGCTATGGTCAGTGGGGTCCCAAAAAGTTGAACAACTGAGTGACTGAGAATGCATGCACATAGGACATCCAGCTAGTGTCCGACAGTAGCTTATTAAGTGTGGCGATCACCCCGCCAAAATTGGAGTTGGTAACAGAAGCTATTCAAAGATATTTTACATTCGATTTAGACACGGAACTCTTTTAAAAACAGAATCCAGAGTCTGTGTTCTCCCTGTTTAATACCTGTAATAGCTTCCCTTCACATTTAAAATCCAACCTTCTTCCTGTGACCTTTCAGCCTCTGTGTGACCTGCCTCCTGCCTACCCTCTGAACTTAATTCTGTAGCACTCCCATTGCTCCACCCCAGTCCCACTAAGTCTTCTTTTTCTTCTGAGGACAAGCCAGGCTGCTTCCTGCCCTGGGGAATTTGCACTTACTGGTCTGCTTAGAACTCTCTTCCAGAACTTTCTAAGGCTCTCCCCTCCTCTCACTTCAGACCACAGCTCAGATATCAGCTCTCCAGTGACGGTTTTCCTTAGCCACTCTGTCATAAGTCCTTCTTCCTATTCTCCTAATTTTTTCTTCTTCATAATGTTAACATACCTAGAACTGTGCTGTCCAGGACAGTGGTGATTAACCATATGTGTTAAATTTAATTAATTATAATCAAGTTACATTAAACACTGAGCTCCTTAGTTGCACTTAGCCTCATTTCAAGTGCTCAACAGTCACCTGTGACTAGTAGGTACCATATTGGACAGAGTGGATTACAAAGCATTTCTATCACTGCCAAATGTTCTGTTAGACAGAGTGGACCCAGAACCATCTTCTTGCTTTACATGTTACCCTTTTTTCTGTGTCCTCAAAATAGAGCAAGTTCTATGGAGGTAGATCCCTCATCTCTTGAATCAGCACTGAATCACTAAGGCCTAAAACTGCCTGACAGAGTAGAGTGGTTGCCCAATAAATGATTTGCATATTCACTGAATGTGTAAATAAGCCCCCTGGAACTCTGAAGTGGACATGCAGGGGCATGAGAACATGTGTGCACATACACACACATGTAGATGAAAGGAAAGCAGGAACTTCCTCATAAACTTTATTGCTCTCAAAAATCCACCGGTGGGGAACTCCCCCCCCCACCCCCAGTATAGGTACGTTACTGATGTTCAAGTTCAAAGGCTCCAAAAGGACCCAAGAGATACAGTTCATAACTCTCTGAGGGAGCTGAACTTTCAGGATGATCTCATTCTTGCTGCTTCATGGCTCTGACAACAATGGAGGAAATAATGAGAGTGGAGCCCACCAGGATGCTTGAGATGCTGAAGCCCAAGGCCAGTCTGGAATTTCTCTGTGCTTTCCTCTGGTCACCAAGGATGTTGGCTTCACGGGTCTGTGGGGGATGAAGGTAAGCTGGTGGCAGTGTTTCCAAGGAGAAAGGAGATGAGGGAAGGGCATCCGTGGGGAGAGGTGGGGGGTGAAAGACCAGTAACAGTGGTGTGGGGGTGTAAAGTGCAGGGGTCAGCCCCTCAGTGGAAAAAGGAAGAAAGAAGGGAGCCAGGATGAGGGTGTGAGTCTGGGCAGAACACAGGAGTGGGGAGCAGAGAAGGGGCTCCTGGGGAGAACAAGGGCAGCTACATGGTGAAGCAGGAGTAAATCCCCCAGGAGGAAGAAAAAGGGATTGTAAGGGAGGAGCAGGAAGGCGGGATGTGACAGAGAAGGCAGATCTGGGGGCAACAGGAGTTGGTGGTAGCTGAGTGGTGCCCACCTTGAAGGAGAACAGGAGGGCTGGGATTGCCAGCAGAATGAAGAAGAAGAAGGAAATGATGGAGAGAAACAAATAATCATTCTCCGGGGGATTCAAGGGCATCAGGATGACTGGCTGCATCGGGTAGACCTTCTGCCCCGGGTGGACCTGCTGCAGTGGGATAACCTGCACTGGAACAATCTTGGACTCTCGGTTCTTGGCATCAGTCTCAGTAGCCATGGACCTTGGCCAGAGGAGGAGACACTGAGCAGGTTGCAATCTGTAGACGAGGGAAATGGGACCCAAAGAAGGGATATCTGAGTTCCCAAGAAATGAAGACTGTCCGAACCAATCCCTCTACCTAGAAAGGCACTGAAAACAAGACACTGCCCCAAACTAGGGGGCAGCACACCTAACCAGAACCCACCATACCATATATGTGTCTATATAACAGTTTCGATTGGCCCTATAGCACGACTCTACCCTCCTCTATCCTCTGGTAACTCCTCTGTACCCTGCCCCATTACCCACTCCGTATCTCCCTCTAACTACTTTCCTCCTCTTAATTCTCCCAACATCCTCCACATATACACACTTAAATTTTCTGATAACCCATCACAAACCTAGTTAACGTGTCTAGGACTTCCCTTCACCTCTCAGTCCCAGAGGCAGTCTCGGGGATTTGAGTTACTGGGCGTGGTTTCCCTAATGACCACCACTGCATTATGATTGGCTGTTCCCGTATAGTTGTGCCGCCGGTGCTCAGACCCGGCTTCTGATTGGTTCAGTGTAGGTAAGTAGTGTTACCTAGCCAATCCCCTTTCTTCTTGACTTCTTAATTGATTCGGTGAAAAACTGTACTAGGTATTCGCCCTTTAAAACGTTGTTGTTCCCAACTGAATTCCTGATTGGTTCAACACACAGTGTGTGGGTCTTACTTCCAGATTGAATCTGAGTGCGAAAGGCCGATTGACATGCCTACGAGGATCCTGCTGAACACTAGACTTAGGCTGGGCAACTGAGCACCGTATAGTAACTAAGGCAGACAAGACCATGGCTTTCCTGGAATTTACAGTCGCTGGGAGAGAAGGGGAAAAAACAGCCAAACAAACAGATGAAACGATTTAATGGAGGATTAAAATAAACGAAAAATAACTAGAACGGGGAGGGAGAGGGACCCCAGGGCCCACACGGGACTGCAAGATGGGGTTGAATAGGCAGAAAACGTCCCTCTGAGAAGGAACATCTAAGCTGAGACCTGAGGTACAAGAAGAGCCATTCCCTAGAATATTTGGAGGAAAGAGTTTCAGGCAGGGAGAAAAGCAAGTATTCATACAAAGGTCCTGGGGTAGGAAGGAGGTTGGTAAGCATAGGAACAGAAACAAGGGCCATGTAGCTGGACTCAGTGATAGATCAAGATGCGTAAACAGCAGACACAACTGCACATATTCAAACACACACACAGTCTGCAAGCCAGCAAGTCCTCCTTAGAGTTTTTCACTTTGACGGCTTCCTTTGAATTAATAGCCTTGTGTGTGTCACTGGTGCAAGAAAGTGAACTGCCTGCACTCATCCCCTTGAACAGAGGCTGAATGATCGAAGGATGCCTCTGTTGCTGGTTCCTTGGTCTGAAGATTCTTTGGTTGAGTGTTTCTCTTGGCTGAGGAAATTGTAAGATGTTGAGAACCCTCATGATTCCATATTCAGCACAGTGACCCATATTGAAAAGGTCTCATCTGTGACCCACTTGTTCTTGTTAGCTTTCCTGGTCTGTGATGATGGCAGGGAAATGTGCCTTCACGATGTTTGCTCTGGGAGAACTTTGGGGATGGGACCAAAGCCATGGCTGAGAGTGACAGCCTTCCAGTGACAGCCCATAATGTCATAGGATGGAAGAGATGCAGAGAGTGGGGGCTGTCGTAAAGCATGACACAGGAGAGTGGCAGGAGCTCAAAGAATGATCAGCCTTGATAGAGAAAGCCGGAGATGGAACCTCCAGGGGAAGAATTGGACCTAAACAGTGGTTTTTAAAGCTTGGTCCTCTGACCAGCAGAGCCAACATCACCTGGAAAACTCATTAAAAGGCAAATTCTTGCCTACCCCCAGACTTTCTGAGTATGAAACCCCAGTGGTGCCTGAAATCCATTTTAATTCACCCTCCATGCAATTCCAATGCAAGCTAAAGTTTGAGAAACACCAGACTAGAGGAATGAATGAGAAAGGGTGCAAGTGCCAAGGACCCTCTGAGAGCTTCACTTTCAACTCCAGACTTTGTCTTTAGGAGGTTCTTTGAGTTCTGGAAGTACAGAGGCTCTTCAGCTTAGGGTTTTATGTCCAAAAACAGTGGGAAAGGATAACAAAATAGTTTCAAGGGTGTGACCATCAGCCATTAGAAGAATCTCCTCGGCTTTGCTCTAAGAAGTGGGAGAGGTCAGCCAGCCAGTTGATGGGGCAGTAGAAGTGAAGGAGTGCCATCAGAATCTCCTGGAGGGCTTCTTGAAACAGTTTTCTGAGCTACATTCCCCAGAGATCGATTTGGCAGGTCTGAGATAGGACCAATGAGTTTGCATTTCTAACAGACCCCTAGGTGTTATGCCTCTGGCCCTGAAATTGCCAGTTGAGATTCCCCTCTGGTAGCAACTTCTTTCATTAGGTTGCCTGGGGAAGAGGAAAAAGAAGCAGGGCTCCCAATTTCTGAGGTTGGACTTAGGGAAAACCAAGGACAGGGTAGGTTTTCTACACAGAGCAACAGATTAAATATACCAAGATTCCACCTTTCATGCCTATTCAGTTGTGTCCAGCTCTTTTCAATCCCATGGGTTATATAGTCCACCTGGCTCCTCTATCCATGGGATTATCCTAGCAGGAATACCGGAGTGGGTGGCCATGCCCTCCTCCAGGGGATCTTCCCAACCCAGGGATAGAACCAGTGCCTCCTGTGCTCCTGCACTGGCAGGCAGATTCTTTACCACTGAGCCACCAGGGATGCCTGAGTAAGATTTGTTGGCAACCATTTTGCATGTTAGAGAATTCTTGGAATGGGGGAAGTCTGACATCAAAGTTGTTATTCAATGGACACTACACTTCTTATGAATACTAAATTTAACAGCTGACCTAGTGATGACATTGGTTACATTATTATGAGATTTATTTGAATTTTTATGAATTCCAAATATTCAGTCAATAATTGTGAAGCCAATTTGTGTATGTGTGTATTTGTGACTCAAACTTTTTCTATGAGCATCCCTTGGACAGCAAGGTAGTCAAACCAGTCAATCCTAAAGGAAATCAACTCTGAATATTCATTGGAAGGGCTGATGCCGAAGCCCCAATACTTTGGCCACCTGATATGAAGAACTGACTCATTTGAAAAGACCCTGATGCTGGGAAAGATTGAGGGTAGGAGGAGAAGGGGGCAACAAGGATGAGATGGTTGGATGGCACTATCAACTCAATGGACATGAGTTTGAGCAAACTCCAGGAGATAGTGAATGATAGGGAACTCTGGCATGCTTCAGTGGGGTCGGACATGACTGAGCAACTGAACAACAACAAGAAAGCTCATTCTGGCACTGTATCCAAAATAGAAGGAAACATTTGCCATTCTCTTCATAATGGGTACTCAGGAGCAAAAGTTTGTTGCCTGCTGCTCCCAAGAACCTCCTATCTAGCCTGTGAAAGGAACCTGTCACCAGCAGCCTGCAAAAGAACATTGTGACTCTCCCAAGAGACCTCAGAAGTTCTCTAATTAATCATCTAATTAGCTTAGGGACTTCCATTGAATTTGTGGAAGAGAAAAGAGTTCTTTATTAAAGAGAGAGGTCTCTAACTTAGCAGGTCAGGAAGCAACAGTTAGAACTGGACATGGAACAACAGACTGGTTCCAAATAGGAAAAGGAGTACATCAAGGCTGTATATTGTCACCCTGCTTATTTAACTTCTATGCAGAGTACATCATGAGAACACTGGGCTGGAAGAAGCACAAGCTGGAATCAAGATTGCTGGGAGAAATATCAATAACCTCAGATATGCAGATGACACCACCCTTATGGCAGAAGGTGAAGAGGAACTAAAGAGCCTCTTGATGAAAGTGAAGGAGGAGAAGGAAATAGTTGGCTTAAAGCTCAACATTCAGAAAACGAAGATCATGGCATCTGGTCCCATCACTTCATGGGAAATAGATGGGGAAACAGTGGAAAGTGTCAGACTTTATTTTTGGGGCTCCAAAATCACTGCAGATAGTGATTGCAGCCATGAAATTAAAAGATGCTTACTCCTTGGAAGGAAAGTTATGACCAACCTAGATAGCATATTCAAAAGCAGAGATATTACTTTGCCGACTAAGGTCCGTCTAGTCAAGGCTATGGTTTTTCCTGTGGTCATGTATGGATGTGAGAGTTGGACTGTGAACAAAGCTGAGTGCCGAAGAATTGATGTTTTTGAACTGTGGTGTTGGAGAAGATTCTTGAAAGTCCTTTGGACTGGGAGAAGACCCAACCAGTCCATCCTAAAGGATATCAAGTCCTGGGTGTTCATTGGAAGGACTGATGTTGAAGCTGAAATTCCAATACTTTGGCCACTTCATGTGAAGAGTTGATTCATTGGAAAAGACCCTGATGCTGGGAAGGATTGGGGGCAGGAGGAGACTGGTATGACAGAGGATGAGATGGCTGGATGACATCACTGACTCAATGGACGTGGGTTTGGGTAAACTCTGGGAGTTGGTAATGGACAGGGAGGCCTGGCATGCTGCAATTCATGGGGTCACAAAGAGTCGGACACAACTGAGTGACTGAACCGAACTGAATCCTACAAAATTTATTAGTTAAATTAAATGATTTTTAAATTATTTAATTTATATGTATCAATAATTTTAAAATGGTCAACAAATCTAAACTTGATATACAGTGGATGCATGCTGCGTGCTAAGTTGGTTCACTTGTGTCTGACTCTTTGCAACGGTATGGACTGTAGCCCACCAGGCTCTTTGCCCATGGGATTCTCCAAGCAAGAATACTGGAATAGGTTGCCATTTCCTCTTCCAGGGGATCTTCTCTACCCAGGGATTTGAACCTGAGTCTATTATGTCTCCGGCATTGGTTTTTACCACTAGTGCCATTTGGGCAGAATCTAAATAAACAACTAATTTGTTGGTCCATATAATTAAATAGAAAATTTAATTCAGAGAAAAACAACAACACAAGAGAAAAAGTTATTTAAAAGGTCCAGGAGATCTAATAGATATTATGTAGGAATCTTCAGAAAAAGAAAGGAAGTAACAAGGTAATAATAAGATATAATTTTCCCAGGCTGGATAAAATACTGCTCATGGAAAGAATTCACAAAGTTTCTGACAGAACGGTGCACAACACACACACACACACACACACACACACACACACACTCCTAGGCTTATTCTGGTGAAGTTCCTGAATTCTAAGAGTAAGACAAACATCCCTGGAAGTCCTAGACAGTTACTTAAATGGAGAGAAACAGGGAATTCCCTGGTGATCCAATGGTTAGGATTCCACGCTTCCACTGCAGGGGGCACAGGTTCAATCCATGATTGAGGAACTAAGATCCTGAAAGCCTTGAGATGGGGCCTAAAAAAAAAATTTTTTTTTAAAGGAGAGAGAATTAGGCTGGCACCAGACTTACTGCCATCACTGAGCACGGACTTGAGAAAATGGCTACAGACCATTGAGACAGTGACACAAAAATATTATCCCTAGTAAGATTGTTCATGTGTTCTGATTACAAAAGCTTTTTATTTTATCCAGGATTTAAGTTAACCACACATGTATCATACCATAGGAAGTCCTGGAACTCTAACCCAACAAAAATTTAAAATATCTCAAAATACAAGACAGAAAGGAGACAGAACAGTGGCAAGCAAGGTGTGTTTGTGTATGTTTTGAAAGTCGTTGTAAAAGTGTTAGTTTCTCAGTTGTGTCCGATTCTTTGCAACCCCATGGACTGTAGCCAGCAGGCTCCTCTATCCATGGGATTCCCAGGCAAGAATACTGGAGTAGGTTGCCATTTTCTTCTCCAGGGGTTCTTCCAGACCCAGGGATCAAACCTGGGTCTTCTACAATGGCAGGCAGATTCTTTACCAACTGAGCCACCAGGGAATGTATAGATAGTCAAGACAAATGGGTTCATGATGGTGAAACTGGAAATTTGTAACCTGTGTTCCCATTTTTTAAATCAGAGAGATATGTTCTCTGTCACTTCTCCCCTAAAACAAAAAGGGAGAGAAAAACACGGATTCCAGGAACTAACAACTATAAGAAAAAGTGTGACACTCTAGGAAGACTGAAGGCTGCCTCCAGCTGGTGTGGCGTGTTTATAAAGGTGCACAGGTGGCCATAGACGGTATGGAGCAGAAAGCGGCTGGAGGGGCCAAGGCTTAATAAATTGAAGGAGAGGTGAGCGTGTGTGTGTGTGTGTGTGTGTGTGTGTGTGGTTTTTGTTTCCTAAAGGTAACCTTTGACATTTTTAAAGTATTTATTTATTTATTTACTTATCTGGTGCACTAGGTCTTAGCTGTGGCCCTCAAGATCATCTGTCTTCATTGCTGTATGCAGGATCTTTGATTGTGGCATGCTAACTCTTAGTTGCAGCATGTGGGATCTAAGTCCCTGACCAGGGATTGAACCTGGGCCCCTGCATTGAGAGCGAGGAGTCTTAGCCACTGGACCACCAGGTATCTCAAGTTCTCTCTTCCTTTTTTTTTTTTTTTTTTTAACTTTTGGCTGCACCATGAGGCATGCTCGATCTTAGTTGCCCAACCAGGGATTGAATCCACACTCCATGCAGTGGAAGCACCAGAGGGTAATCTTTGAGTTTTAAGAACAATTTATTGAAGTATGATAGGTCTA
This sequence comes from Aepyceros melampus, assembly GCA_006408695.1. Lineage (NCBI taxonomy): Eukaryota > Metazoa > Chordata > Mammalia > Artiodactyla > Bovidae > Aepyceros > Aepyceros melampus. The sequence goes on from SJXQ01008512.1 coordinate 200,770, forward strand.
CTGTGACTCAAAGAATCTGCCTGCAATGCAGGAGGACCTAGGTTTGAGCCCTAGGTTGGGAATATCCCCTGGAGAAGGGAATGGCTACTGACTCCAGTATTCTTGCCTGGGAAATCCTGTAGACAGAGGAGCCTGGCGGGCTACCGTCATGGGGTCACAAAGAGTCAGACATGACTGAGCAATTAACGCATCACTGAAAAGTGTACATATCAGAAAGTCTCACCTCAGATCTTTTCCAACTGAACTCATTGGGTGAATATACACCCAATGTATTCTGGCATTCTACTGTTTATGGGCATTTGGGTGGTGTCCAATCTGGATTCTTAGGAATAAAGCTGCTATGAATATTCTAGTACAAGGATCCCCAACCTCTGGGATCTAATACCTGATGATCTGAAATGAAGCTGATGTAATAATAATAGAAATAAAGTGCACAGTAAATGTAATGCACTTGAATCATTCCCAAACCAACCTCTCCCCTTGCCCAAGTTCATGGAAAAATTGTCTTCATGAAACTGGCTTGCTCTTCTAGCACATCTTTTGGTGAATATATGTACACATTTCTTTGGGTATAAATCTGTGGATGGAATGGTTGGTTGCCGGAAGGATGCTTTTCAGATCCTGCTCTCTACTTTGATACAGTTGCCTTGAGGAAGTCATCGACTGTACGTTTAGAAGTCGGCAGCAACAGTCCAGGCTGCTGATGTTCATGGAAGAGTTAGGGAATTAAACCCTCACCTTTGGACATTCACTCGCTCTTCCAGCCTACTGCTTTCAAACTTCCAGAACTGAATGATTACAGGGATCAGAGAGGTGGCCTCCTTCTATGCTGCTCTTCCTGCTGGGGGGTAGAGGACGGGGGACAGAAATTAGTGATAAGTATGCCTAGGATTCTCTCTTGGGGCTCAGCCATCTGCTGGCTCCTAAAATTCACCTCTACTCGCACAATTAGAAACCCTAGCTAATCCTCCCAACGTTTAGAACTTAACACATATGTCCTCAGAGAAGAATTATTGGAACAAGATGGACTAGGAATTGGAAATTACCATGATCAGTTCAGAGACGGGAGTTATTGACAAGTAGAATGCAGGGCATTTGGTGTTGAAAATCTTTAGTATTAACACAAAAGCATGTTCAAGATCTAGAGGTAAGCAGAAGTGTGGTGTCAAATGTTTGAATACGTATGCACAGGGAAATGCATAAAGGTAACTGAAAGAGTTCAGAGAAGGCAATGGCAACCCACTCCAGTACTCTTGCCTGGACTATCCCATGAACAGAGGAGCCTGCAGTTCATGGGTTCCCTAAGAGTTGGACATAACTGAGCGACTTCACTTTCACTTTTCACTTTTATGCATTGGAGAAGGAAATGGCAACCCACTCCAGTGCTCTTGCCTGGAGAATCCCAGGGGTGGTGGAGCCTGGTGGGCTGCCGTCTATGGGGTCACACAAAGTTGGACATGACTAAAGCAACTTAGCAGCAGCAGAGGCAGCAACTGAAAGAGTTACAGTAAAATATTGTGAGCAATTACCTGGTGGCTCAGTGGTAAAGAATCCACCTTCCAATGTAGGAGACATGAGTTGGATCCCTGAGTCAGGAAAATCCCCTTAAGAAGGAAATGGCAAGTAGTCTTGCCTGGGAAATCCCATGGATAGAGGAACCTGGCAGGCTACAGTCCACAGGGTCCCAAAGAGTCACACACGAATGAGCAACTAAAAAGCAACCTACGAGAAGGGGAAAGTGATACCAGGACCAGCCATAACATGAGCTTCTCCTCTCCTTCAGACTTTTTACAACTTGATTTTTTTGTGAGAGTATATTTGTGTGGAAGTTGTGCAAGGAAAAAAAAAACTTTTATGGGACTTCCCAGGCAGTTCAGTAGTTAAGACTCCAAGCTCCCAATGCAGGGAAGAAGGGATGGGGGTTCGATCCCTGGATGGGGAGCTGAGAACTTGCATGCCAAGGCACTGCCACATGGCGTGGCCAAAAATAAGTAAAATTAAATTTATAACCTCAGGTAAAGAAACAGTTTTAATGATCCAGAGGAAAAAGAGAATAAAAAATGACCTGGTCGATTTGGCCATGGGGGAATTCTGCTGAGAGCAGTTAGAGAGTTCTGGAGAGTCTGGGAACAATTCGTGAAGGGGCACATGGATAACTGAGCAAACAGAACCAACAGAGGAAGGAAGAGGAGAAAGTGAGGAGAAGCAGGAGGAAAAGGGAGAAGAGAAGCAAAAATTGGAGGAGAAAGAGGAAGAAGAAAAAAATCTGAAGGAGTCCAGGCTGATGGGTTGCTTGGCTGTTGAGTTTAAAAATTAGTTCAGAATATGTAATCTCCATAAGTGGCTCCCCTGGTGGCTCAGACCATGGGTTCGATCCCTGGGTCAGGAAGATTCCTCTGGAGAAGGGAATGGCAACCCACTCCAGTATTCTTGTCTGGAGAATTCCATGGACAGAGGGGCCTGGCAGGCTACAGTCCATAGGGTTGCAAAGAGTCGGACACAACTGAGTGACTAACCCTTTCACTTTTTTCACTTTTAATCACCATGACCCACCACGCTCAGTAATGGAGCACATGGACACAGGCCTAATGAAACATAATCCCTATGCTGCTGCTAAGTCGCTTCAGTCGTGTCCGACTCTGTGCGACCCCATAGACGGCAGCCCACCAGGCTCCCCTGTCCCTGGGATTCTCCAGGCAAGAACACTGGAGTGAGCTGATCCCTATAAATTGAATAAAAATGGTAGTCCGATTCTGCAGGAAGTAGAGGGGAGAGGAAAATGTGTAGGTGTTATATCTGTGTGTTTCATTACAGTAATTCAACTGATGATGTCTCAAGATAGAATAGACATTTGGGGTTTGTTCCCTGGTGGCTCAGCTGGTAAAGAATCCCCGTGCAATTCGGGATACCTGCGTTCGATTCCTGGGTTGGGAAGATGCCCTGGAGAAGGGAATGGCAACCCACTTCAGTATTCTGGCCTGGAGAATCCCATGAACTGCATGGTCCATGAGGTCACAAAGAGACATGACTGAGCAACTTTCATTTTCACATTACATGTTGGTAAGTACCAGATGGATGCCTGACAGTGAAACGCAGGTTGTGAGGAGTGAAGCAGAGAAGACTGGTTGCCTTTCCAAGGCTTATAGCACAATATGACTTTTTTGGATTTGGCTGTTCTCCCTGATGTAGGCCATCCTGACTCGACATGGCTCTGAGATGAATGTAACAGCCCCGGCTTGGGCTGGTCTGGGGAAGGACAAGGATGGCTGACCCTGACTATCCAGAGCCACCGACACAACAGAAAAGCAGATATAATCTCCTTTCCTGGACACACCCATAACATGGAGCAATATTCCACAAACAAGTGTGGTCTGTGCAGATACCCAGGGCCACAGAAGAAACAGAAACAGCACTGTAACAGCTAAGGTCAAGGTTAACCATAGACTAACACTTTCATTCTCTCCTTCACTCATTACTTTCCATAAACCTTTCACAATGAGTCTCTTGTTAGGTATGAATTTAAAGCTGTAACCCCAGATGTCTAAGCAATGTAACTCTATTTTCTGCATTTGCACAAGTTAGAGTGCATTAAGTTATGGAAATAGGCGGATCATACATAACATGGAACAACATAGTAGTTTATTTTCTGCTCCCATCATGGGAGGTGGTAGGGCAGTAGTAATCTTAGGGCAGTAATCTTAAGGTGTTAGTCCCTAAGATTCAGGGACTGAGGCAGATGGGAGCTCTTTCATCTCTATAATACATGACCTTCAAATCACCAGGGGTATCATTTGCCCAATCAGCTAGGGGAGGAAGTAAAAGCCAGAGTGCCTGTGCAAGAGATGGGTTAAAGCAAGGGTTATTTGTAACACACATCACTTGTGATCACATTCCATGAAGCCAAGGACAATCTCATGGCCATGCAGGGGAACCTAGGATATATGACTGAGTCATGCTCCCAAGAAGAAAAGGAGATAGGCATGGAGAAAGAGGTCTTTCTCCTAGTTATTCAATTTATTTCTACTGATAATTCCCATCCCCCTTGACTGTGGAAACTTAATTCCACTAAGCCTAAGGTTTCTTGTGCATTTGGGGTTGTCCGTGAAGCTAGGGCCCCAGAAGAAACCCCTGAGTGTTGTCGATAGGATCATCCTTGATCTCTATTTTCATTCATTCTAGATGGTGATTGTGTTGTCCCTGGTTTCCCTCTGACAGTCATTGTCACTCAGGCACTTGCATTCTGTAAGCCTCCACCTCCTCCTCACCAAGCTGGGACGTGAGATATCCTACTTGGCTGTCAGAGACCATTTCTTCCTAGACCTCCACACCATACAGCATATTTTCTTTGAAATCTTAAAGCCTCTCTAGGATTTGTATGTGCAGTGGGAATATAGGTGTTAAGCAGGGTCTTTGACACCCTGCCCCTTCCTGAGATGAATGTTATTAGAGGCATTCTGATGCATATACTGGCATCCAGAGACACGACTGAGCGACTGAACTGAACTGAACTGAACTGAGTCTTTCTCTGCTTCCCTATTCTGTAAATAGGCAGCCATTTCCCTTTCAGGACTGGGGGGAGCCTGGTAAGCTGCAGTCCATGGGGTCGCTAGGAGTCGGACACACCTGAGCGAAATTCCAGTTTGAATGAACCTAGCAGACACGACTGAAGCAGCAGCAGCAGAGAACATTAATTCAAATTTCTAAATATCATTCTACATTGGCAATTATTATATCTATTTTACAAAGGAATCAGTTTCCAGAAAATTATCTTGTTGAAGGATATACAGTTTTTAAAGTGTCAGAAGTGGGATGTAGACCTCATCCACCAGATTTCTATGTCTCTGTGCTTCACCATTAGGTCATTCTGATTTTCACCTGATCTGGGAAACACATAGCCCTAGAGAAACACAGACACGTACACACAGGAGAAGCTGGAACATACCCTTCGATTTTATTGGTTTAAATAAATATTTTCCTGAAAGAGCAGCCCAGTATCAAGGAGCTTAAGGCATCTAGAGCATCAAAGTGAAGATGTCCAAGATGGATAATGACAGAGCTAGAGGCCAAGAGCATAAAGTAATGTTTCCTGGGCTAGTGGGTTGCTTGGATGTTGAGCTCCTTGGCTGGTAGGTTTTCTGGCTAGGGTATATCCAGCTGTTGTTTTCTTGCATGGTGGCTGATTTGGCTGGTTAGCATCTCGGTGAGCTGGTCCTGTTGGGGTGGGTGAACCCGTCAGCTATTGGGCCTGGACTTCAGACAATAGAACTAAGAAATAAACAATGCCTAAACCGATGAGTATGGCGAATACATCCAGCCAACCAGTTCGGCCCGAGTTGATATAAGCTTCTTCCCATTGGCTTTTCTTGTTGGCCTCTTTGGTCTGTAGGAATGGGAGCTTTAGATTTGGGTTTCTGAGTCCAGCCTTGTCACACCCCTGGGTAATGGCTAGACACCTCTCCGGTCAGGAGTGAAAATCCCTACCCATATCCCAGGACAGGAGCAGATGCAATGAGGACAGCAAGGGGGCACGTAGAGAACAGCAAGGGGGCAGGTAGAGGACAGGATGCGCCCAGGTTTAGGCACTGGTTTACCTTTACGCTGAATACGAGTGCTGGTATTCCCAGGGGAGGGAATAAAATTAAGGCCGCGATGGTCAAACACAGGTAATCCGGGGCATAAAATAACAATTCTTCCTTCGTCTGTGTAATCGGTGATGTCTGAGTCTCTGCACCTGGGGCCCCTGGGACAGCTCCTGGGACCGCTCCTGGGGCCTCTGGGGCCGCTGGGGCCCCTGGAGCCTCTGGAGCCGCGGGGGCGGGGGGCGGCGCGCCGGCGTCGGCGGGTATCGGGGTCATGATTTTCTACCCTAAAAGACTCCCAGTATCTTCAAAGCAGAGCCAAACCCGCTACACCTCCCCTTGTTCTATCCAGAATCCCAAGACCCAGACCCCATCAAGGGCCAGTACTTCACAATGGAGAAATCAGAGCAGGTCCTGATTGGCTGCCCGTGTGAGGGGGCGTGGTCCCACTTTACTCAGCTCCTCCAGGATTCAAGAGGTTGGGTACGTACTGAGGCGCTTCAGTCGCGTCCGATTATTTGCGACCCTGGACTGTAGCCTGCCAGGCTTCTTTCACTTTTCACAGGGTGCTCCATCCTTGGTCGGGACACTGACTCCGCCTACCCTTATAGGAATTAGTTGCAAGCCATAAAGTTAGCTTCCGGCTCCTGCTTCCTGCAGATCCCTATCTGCATTCAAGGCAGGAGCAAGTACCAGGGACTCACCCAAGAACTGTGGGAGTGAGGAAGTACATGAACCTCCTAAGAAAACTAGGCAGAGGCCTTCCCTTGGTGATTCAGTGGCTAAGACTTCCGGGCCTGGGTTTGATCCCTGGTCAGGGAACTAGATCCCATATGCCACAACTGAACGTCTTTTTTGAGTTTAATGCCATCTAATATTCAGGTATGACCTAAATCAAATCCCTTATGATTATACAGTGGAAGTGGGAAATAGATTTGAGGGACTAGATCTGATAGACAGAGTGCCTGATGAACTATGGACAGAGGTTCGTGACATTGTACAGGAGAACAGGGATCAAGACCATCCCATGGCAAAGAAATGCAAAAAAGCCAAATGGCTGTCTGGGGAGGCCTTACAAATAGCTATGAAAAGAAGAGAAGCAAAAAGCAAAGGAGAAAAGGAAAGATATAAGCATCTGAATGCAGAGCTCCAAAGAATACCAAGAAGAGATAAGAAAGCCTTCCTCATCAATCAATGCAAAGAAATAGAGGAAAACAACAGAATGGGAAAGACTAGAGAGCTCTTCAAGAAAATTAGAGATACCAAGGGAACATTTCATGCAAAGATGGGCTCAATAAAGGACAGAAATGGTATGGACCTAACAGAAGCAAAAGATTTGAAGAACAGGTGGCAAGAATACACAGAAGAACTGTATAAAAAAGATCTTCACGACCAAGATAGTCACGATGGTGTGATCACTCACCTAGAGCAAGACATCCTCTAAGTGGGCCTTAGAAAGCATCACTACGAACAAAGCTAGCAGACGTGATGGAATTCCAATTGAGCTATTTCAAATCCTGAAAGATAATGCTGTGAAAGTGCTGCACTCAATATGCCAGCAAATTTGGAAAACTCAGCAATGGCCACAAGACTGGAAAAGGTCGGTATTCATTCCAATCCCAAAGAAAGGCAATGCCAAAGAATGCTCAAACTACCGCACAATTGCACTCATCTCACATGCTAGTAAAGTAATGCTCAAAATTCTCCAAGCCAGGTTTCAGCATATGTGAACTGCGAACTTCCAGATGTTCAAGCAGGATTTAGAAAAGGCAGAGGAACCAGAGATCAAATTGCCAACATCCGCTGGATCATGGAAAAAGCAAGAGAGTTCCAGAAAAACATCTATTTCTGCTTTATTGACTATGCCAAAGCCTTTGACTGTGTGGATCACAATAAACTGTGGAAAATTCTGAAAGAGATGGGAATACCAGACCACCTGACCTGCCTCTTGAACAACCTGTATGCAGGTCAGGAAGCAACAGTTAGAACTGGACATGGAACAACAGACTGGTTCCAAATAGGAAAAGGAGTACATCAAGGCTGTATATTGTCACCCTGCTTATTTAACTTCTATGCAGAGTACATCATGAGAAACACTGGGCTGGAAGAAGCACAAGCTGGAATCAAGATTGCTGGGAGAAATATCAATAACCTCAGATATGCAGATGACACCACCCTTATGGCAGAAGGTGAAGAGGAACTAAAGAGCCTCTTGATGAAAGTGAAGGAGGAGAAGGAAATAGTTGGCTTAAAGCTCAACATTCAGAAAACGAAGATCATGGCATCTGGTCCCATCACTTCATGGGAAATAGATGGGGAAACAGTGGAAAGTGTCAGACTTTATTTTTGGGGCTCCAAAATCACTGCAGATAGTGATTGCAGCCATGAAATTAAAAGATGCTTACTCCTTGGAAGGAAAGTTATGACCAACCTAGATAGCATATTCAAAAGCAGAGATATTACTTTGCCGACTAAGGTCCGTCTAGTCAAGGCTATGGTTTTTCCTGTGGTCATGTATGGATGTGAGAGTTGGATGGTGAACAAAGCTGAGTGCCGAAGAATTGATGTTTTTGAACTGTGGTGTTGGAGAAGACTCTTGAGAGTCCCTTGGACTTCAAAGAGGTCCAACCAGTCCATCCTAAAGGAGATCAGTCCTGGGAGTTCATTGGAAGGACTGATGCTAAAGGTGAAACCCCAACACTTTGGCCACCTCAAGCGAAGATTTGACTCACTGGAAAAGACTCTATGCTGGGAGGGATTGGGGGCAGGAGGAGAAGGGGATGACCAAGGATGAGATAGCTGGATGGCATCACCGATGGACATGAGTCTGAGTGAACTCCAGGAGCTGGTGATGGACAGGGAGGCCTGGCATGCTGTGATTCATAGGGTTGCAAAACGTCGGACATGACTGAGCAACTGAACTGAACTGAATACATATTGATGGAATGACAGAAATAAGAAATCACCATTGTGGTAGGCAGAATCTAAGATGACTCCAAGATTGCTGCTCTCTGGTACATATGTACCTGCTCCCAGTTGTTAATTAAGTACCAATCCGTGTGCTGCTGTGAGAGGATTTTGTACCTGTAATTAAAGTCCCCAATCAGTTAACGGTAAAATAGGGAGAATATCTTCAAAGGGTCTAACCTTATCAGATGAGTTCCTAAAAAGGACTGGATTTTACTGGCAAAGATTCCCAGGCATCAGGCAGCTGAGAGGCAAGGGAGGACTCTCCCCAGCTGGCTTTAACTCAGTAATGATCACATGGCAAGAAATGCAGGCAACCTTTAACTCAGATTGGCCCCCATCTGAAAGCCAGGAAGGAAATGGGGATTTTAGTTTTACAACAAAAAGGATTTGAATCCTGCCGTAACCATGATTCATTTGGAAGAGTGTCCTAGCTCCAAATGAGAATGCAAGCCAACACCTTGATTTTAACCTTGTGAAATGGTGAGCAGAGAACCCAGCCATTCTGACCTACACAGAACTCTAAGTTAATAAACTTAAGTTTGTGGAAATTTCTTATGCATGATTAGAAAACTGACATTCAAACACCATAGTAACTACTAACTCAGGTGAAAACCATCAATGGAAGCTAATGCCACTGGGTTTTAGCTGATATTAATAGTTCCCTTGGTTTTAGAGGAAAGTGTTAGTCACTCAGTTGTGTTCAACTCTTTGTGACCCCACTGACTGTAGCCCATCAGTCACCTATATCCATGGGTTCTCCAGGCAGGAATACTGGAATGGGTAACCATTCCCTTCTCAGGGGATCTTTCCAACGCAGGGACTGTACCCGGGTCTCTGCATTGCAGGCCGATTCCTTCTCATCTGAGCAACAAGGGGAGAGGGTGGGACTCCAGCACTGGCATGAACCTGTGTGCCTTTCTTCCTTCTGTTGAAAGAACTGTTAGAAGGATAACAGGGACAATCACAAAAGAATAAGCGGCTGCAGGAAAGCAGATTCTCTTCCATACCATGAGCTGGCTTCATCCAAGTCTATACCTAATCCCAGAAAACTGAACAAACTTTAAGACATTCAGACTGTAACGTTATTACCACGTCCTATGATTGTGATTTTTAACTTCAGTGTTCAGTTTTGATAGGACTTCTAACTTATTTCGAGTGTCTTAACAATACTTATTTCAAGTGACTTCACAATCCTTGAATTGATATTCTTCATTTCCTGAACAAAAGATGTGCTTTTGAATTTTCAAGTCAGAAGGAGAACTGTATGCATGGTTCCTCTTTTCTCACAGATATGTGAATTAAGAAGAGAAAACCAGTTCTCTCCCACTCACGAAATACTCCCTAAAAACCCTTCAGAGACCTAGATTTCTTATTGAAATGAAGAGTTTGGGAATCCGAGTCTCACTGAAATCAAGAGTACACTGAATCTCCTATTTTTAAAAATATTTTTATGGAAGTGCATAAGCATGCCTAGTCATACATGTATACCAATACACTTTCACACACAGCATACACACAGAATCTACCTGAAAACAAGGCCCAGACCAAAAGACCCTCCGTGTCTTCTCCCAGTTACTTCTCCACAGATGAGAACCTATACCCTAATTTTCTCTCCCTCTTTTTAATAACTGCTCTGAGGATCACATCAGGAATTACAAACTTCACTATGGGAGCCCTCCAGCTGGATATAAAGATGATTTCCATCTTTCGGCTGCCACAAACAATCCTGTCAAGAACACCCATGGGCATGCTTCTCTGTGCAAGTGAGCAAGTACCACTTAAAAACAGATCCAAGAAGTGCGATTGTAGGGTCAAAGTAAAGGACTTTGTGGTCATCATACTATGATGACTTCTGCAAAGGCTTTACTAAGTCACACTTGCAATTCCAGCATATGAAATGATTTTTCTTTGTCTTCTTGTCAGCACGCAATGTGCTGGGTGGGTGAGAAGTTATACAATAGCTCTGTATTGCTTTAATTTACATTTCTATGACGAATAGGGGGCCTTCCTGGGTGGCTCAGTGGTAAAGAATCCACCTGCAATGCAGGAGATGCATGGAGATCAATCCTTGGGTCAAGAAAATCCCTTGGAAAAGGAAATGACAACCCACTCTAGTATTCTTGCCTGGGGAAATCCCATGGACAGAGGAGCCTAGGCAGGCTACAGTCCATGGAGTTGCATAAGAGTTGGACATAACTCAGTGGCTAAAAGAAGAAGAAAGAGATGAGTAGGGAGTTTGATCATTACAATGGATGGAGTTGTGTCCCCCAAAATTGATATGTTGAGAGCCTAACCCCTAGTGTGATTATATTTAGAGATAGGAATTTTAGGACATAATTAGGATTAGATGAGGTCATGAGGGTGGGGTAATCCTGGTGGGATTAGTGCCCTTATAAGAAGAGACTGTGAAAGCTTGCTTCCTTTCTGTCCACCATATGAGGACAGACTGAGAAGGTGGCCATCATCTCTGCAACTAGAGAAAGCCCACACAGCAATGAAGACCCAGCATGGCCAAAAATAAATAAATAAAAATTGTTTTTAAAAACAAAGGTTTAAAAAAGAGAAATGAACATCATACATGCATCAGCTTGGGTGAATCTCTAATGCCGGCGAGGGAATGAAATACAGACAATGAGGTAGATCGGGAAAAAACTTTCTCGCCCCCAGGCTTCTTTATGTTTATATGCATCCAGACAAAGGCATAGGAGTTGCCAAGTAGGTGACTAAGCATCTTTACATTTGGGCATGCGTGAGCTAAAGACACTAACTTGTTTAGATCCTCCAACAATCGTGACCTTCCCCTTATCAAACCTTGGCTCGTCTGCCTCGGGCACTACTCCTTTTAGGAACAGACAAACACCCTTGTTTGCAAGAAGTGTTCTTTTCCTGAGGTTATAACGAGCCGCGGGGCAGAGCATTCTGTCTGCAGACATGCTCCAGCCCCTTCTGCCAGATGTCTCGTGTGCAAGCACATCTACAGTCCTTCACACTTGGTCCACTACACTCTAAGGCATTATGCCAAGTGACAAAAAGCCAGTCTCAAAGATTCAGTTCAATTAAGTTCAGTCACTCAGTTGTGCCTGATTCTTTGTGACCCCATGGACTGCAGCACGCCAGACCTCCCTGTCCATCACCAACTCCTGGAGTTTACTCAAACTCATGTCAGTGATGCCATCCAACCATCTCATCCTCTGTCGTCCCCTTCTCCTACTGCCTTCAATCTTTCCCAGCATTGGGGTCTTTTCCAATGAGTCAACTCTTCACATCAGGTAGCCAAAGTATTGGAGTATCAGCTTCAGCATCAGTCCTTCCAGTGAATATTCAGGACTGATTTCCTTTAGGATGGATCTCCTTACTGTCCAAGGGATTCTCAAGAGTCTTCTCCAACACCACAGTTCAAAAGCATCAATTCTTCAGTGTTCAGCTTTCTTTATGGTTCAACTCTCACATCCATACATGACCACTGGAGGGAAAAAAAAGATGGACATTTGTTGGCAAAGTAATGTCTCTGCTTTTTAATAAGCTGTCCAGGTTGGCCATAGCTTTTCTTCCAAGGAGTAAGTAACTTAATTTGATGGCTGCAGTCACCATCTGCAGTGATTCTGTAGCCCCTCAAAATAGTCTGTCACTGTTTCCACTGTTTCCCCATCCATTTCCCATGAAGTGATGGGACCAGATGCCATTCTTAGTTTTCTGAATGTTGAGTTTTAAGTCAACTTTTTCACTCTCCTCTTCTTCACTTTCATTAAGAGTCTCTTTAGTTCTTCGATTTCTGCCATAATGGTGGTGTCATCTGCATATCTGAGGTTACTGATATTTCTCCTGGCAATCTTGACTCTAGTTGTGCTACATACAGCCCAGCATTCTCATGATGTACTCTGCATATTAATTAAACAAGCAGGGTGACAATATACAGCCTTGATGTACTCCTTTCCTGATTTGGAAGAGTCTGTTGTTCCATGTCCAGTTCTAACTGTTGCTTCCTGACCTGCATACTGATTGCTCAGGAGGCAGGTCAGTTGGTCTGGTATTCCCATCTCTTGAAGAATTTTCCACAGTTTGTTGTGATCCACACAGTCAAAGGCTTTGGCATAGCCAATAAAGCAGAAATAGATGTTTTCTGGAACTCTCTTGCTTTTTCCATGATCCAGCGGATGTTGGCAATTTGATCTCTGGTTCCTCTGCCTTTTCTAAATCCTGCTTGAACATCTGGAAGTTCACAGTTCATGTACTGTTGAAGCATGGCTTGAAGAATTTTGAGCATTACTTTGCTAGTGTGTGAGATGAGTGCAATTGTACAGTAGTTTGAGCATTCTTTGGCATTGCCTTTTTTGGGGATTGAAATGAAAACTAACCTTTTCCAGTCTTGTGGCCACGACTGAGTTTTCCAAATTTGCTGACATATTGAGTACAGCACTTTCACAGCATCATCTTTGAGGATTTGCAAAAGCTCAGCTGGAATTCCATCACCTCCGCTAGCTTTGTTCATAGTGATGCTTCCTAAGGCCCACTTGACTTCGCATTCCAGGATGTCTGGCTCTAGGTGAGTGATTACACCATCATGGTTATCTAGGTCGTGAAGATCTTTTTTGTATAGTTCTTCTGTGTATTCTTGCCACCTGTTCTTAATACCTTCTGTTTCTGTTAGGTCCATACTGTTTGTGTCCTTTACTGAGCCCATCTTTGCATGAAAATTTCCCTTGGTATCTGCCGGGGTCCAGCCCCAGTGGATCCAGGGTGATTCGAAGCGAGGATGGTGTGGGCAAGGAAAAACTTATTTATTTAGAAATATAAGATTAGATTAGAAAGAAATAGTATAGTAGGAAAATTCAGTGGAGAAAAGAAGGCTGAATAACTTGGTTTACGTGGAAAGCCAATAAAGTTCCAGACAAGGAGCTTGCACCATCTACATGGGGCCACCGGCGCCCGCTTGAATTTCTAAGGGTGCCCCACCCTGGGCTCCCTTTCACACAGAACTTAAGAGCCAGGACAAGTAAGTAGACATGGCGAGCCTCCACGCCCCAGATGGGAATTCAGCCAGAAATCAGAGAGAAGACACGAGGGAAGCCAGTCCAGCAACTGGCTTCGGCTTCTATTGTTCTTCAAGGTCTTTTATACCCTTTTTACATAGAGATCAGAATGTGGTCCACTGAAGAAGGGAATGGCAAGCCACTTCAGTATTCTTGCCTTGAGAACCCCATGAACAGTATGAAAAGGCAAAATGATAGGCTAGCAAAAGAGAAACTCCCCAGGTCATTAGGTGCCCAATATGCTACTGGAGATCAGTGGCGAAATAACTCCAGACAGAATGAAGGGATAGAGCCAAAGCAAAAACAATACCCAGTTATGGATGTGACTGGTGATAGAAGCAAGATCCGATGCTGTAAAGAGCAGTATTGCATAGGAACCTGGAATGTCAGGTCCATGAATCAAGGCAAATTGGAAGTGGTCAAACAAGAGATGGCAAGATTTTATACCCTTTTTACATAGAGATCAATGGATAATATATAAAATTATGCAGCGTCAGCAGCCCTGACTCTTATCGAGATCAGGCTTTTTTCTCTGCATACCTAGTTGTATACACAAGCCTTAGGTGATTTACATCATCTTCTGGCCAAAAGGTCAATTAACATTTTATGGCTCTATTCTGATAAAGGTTTGTTAACCAGAAGACTTATTTGTGTTAATTAACTCAAAAGTCTAGTGTTGCTAACATCAAAACTACTATATATCCTTTTCCATATCCCGTTGACATTGATTAACATCTTTCCAGGTGCCTAGAGAACAAGGAGGTCTGGCAGCAATCGTGGAGTCAATAGTGAAATCCTGTCACCAATAGGATTTTTAGCTCTTAGAAAAGGTTTTGTAACCTTAAGATACTTAAGTTTTGTGCCCCTTACAGTTGGTGGCTGTAAGGTCCAGGGAACCTGTTAGGCAAGTTAGAGCATTTAAGTTAGAGCGCTATCAGAGGCGATTGAGCTGAAACACTCCTTTCAAATGCAGAAGACTAAAGCCCTGAGTCAACTTTTTTCAGAGAAAGTCAGAAGAGTGGAAAAAGCAGGCAGATTCTTATTTTGGTGGTACATGCTCAGGAAATACCAGGGGGAACCCCGAGACCCAAATTGCCTTGCCATCTGAGTCTCTGCCGTGTGTCCCCATCATGGGTGGGATTCCTCATGCTGGCTCCCAGCATCCCTGAGTTGGGAAGATTCCCTGGAGAAAGAAATGGCAAATCACTCCAGTATTCTTGCCTGGGATATCCCATGGACAGAGGAGCCTGATGAGTTACCATCTTACAATCCACAGGGTCACAAAGAGTCAAATACAACTGAGAGATTGAGCCACTGTACAGGGAACTATGTTCAATATGGTGTAATAGCCTATAAAAGAAAATAATCTGAAAAAAAATATATATATATATATCTCAGAGAAGGCAATGGCACCCCACTCCAGTACTCTTGCCTGGAAAATCCAATGGACGGAGGAGCCTGTGGGCTGCAGTCCATGGTGTCGTGAAGAGTCAGACACGACTGAGCGACTTAGGAGATCAACCCTGGGATTTCTTTGGAAGGAATGATGCTAAAACTGAAGCTCCAGTACTTTGGGCACCTTATGCGAAGAGTTGACTCATTGGAAAAGACCCTGATGCTGGGAGGGATTGGGGGCAGGAGGAGAAGGGGACGACCGAGGATGAAATGGCTGGATGGCATCATGGACTCAATGGACATGAGTCTGAGTGAACTCCGGGAGTTGGTGATGGACAGGGAGGCCTGGTGTGCTGCTATTCATGGGGTCGCAAAGAGTCGGACACGACTGCGTGACTGAACTGAACTGAACTGACATAGAGATCAATGGATAATATATAAAATTATGCAGCATCAGCAGCCCTGACTCTTATCAAGACCAGGCTTTTCTCTCTGCATACCTAGTTGTATACACAAGCCTTAGGTGATTTACATCATCTTCTGGCAAAAAGGCCAATTAACATTTTATGGCTCTATACTGATAAGGGTTTGTTAACCAGAAGACTTATTTGTGTTAATTAACTCAAAAGTCTAGTGTTGCTAACATCAAAACTACTATTTATCTTTTTCCATATCCCGTTCACATTGATTAACATCTTTCCAGGTGCCTAGAAAATAAGGAGGTCTGGCAGCAATCATGGAGTCAACAGTGAAATCCTGTCACCAATAGTATTTTTAACTCTTGTGAAAGGTTTTGTAACTTTAAGATACTTAAGCTTTGTGCCCCTCACAGTTGGTGGCTGTAAGGTCCAGGGAACCTGTTAGGCAAGTTAGAGCATATAAGTTAGAGCATTATCAGCTGGGGGTTGGGGGGGGGGTGTTGAGCTGAAACACTCCTTTCAAATGCAGAAGACTAAAGCCCTGAGTCAACTTTTTTCAGAGAAAGTCAGAAGAGTGGAAAAAGCAGGCAGGTTCTTATTTTTGGGGTACATGCTCAGGAAATACCAAGGAGAACCCCGAGACCCAAATTGCCTTGCCATCTGAGTCTCTGCCGCGTGTCTCCGTCACGGGTGGGATTCCTCACGCTGGCTCCCGGCAGGTATCTCTAATATTCTTGAAGAGATCTCAAGTCTTCCCCCATTCTATTGTTTTCCTCTATTTCTTTGCATTGTTCACTGAGGAAGGCTTTCTTATCTCTCCTTGCTATCCTTTGGAACTCTGCATTCAATTGGGTATATCTTTCCTTTACTCCTTTGCCTTTCACTTCTCTTCTTTTCTTTTCTCAGCTATTTGTAAGGCCTCCTCACACAACCATTTTGCCTTTGTTTTTCTTGGGATGGTCTCGATCACTGCCTCTTAAACAATGTCATGAACCTCCATCCATAGTTCTTCAGGCACTCTGTCCATCAGACCTAATCCCTTGAATCTGTTTCTCACTTCAACTGTATAATTATAAGGGATTTAATTTAGGTCATACCTGGTCTAGTGCTTTTCCCTACTTTCTTCAATTTAAGTCTGAATTTGGCCATAAGGAATTCATGATCTGAGCCACAGTCAGCTCCGGTCTTGCTTTTGCTGACTGTATAGAGCTTCTCTATCTTTGGCTGCAAAGAATATGTCAATCTGATTTCAGTATTGACCATCTGGTGATGTCCATGTGTAGAGTCTTCTCTTGTGTTGTTGGAAGATGGTGTTTACTGTGACCAGCGGGGACTCTGTTAGCCTTTGCCCTGCTTCATTTTGTACTCCAAGGCCAAATTTGCCTGTTACTCCAGGTATTTCTTGACTTCCTACTTTTGTATTCCAGTCCCCTATAATGAAAAGGACATCTTTTTTGGGTGTTAGTTCTAGAAGGTCTCATAGGTCTTCATAGAACTGTTCAACTTCAGCTTCTTCAGCATTATTGGTCAGAGCATAGACTAAAAAAAAGGTTAATGCTGTGTGATTCCCTTGATGGGGTCCTCTCACAAAGACAAAACTATATTGTCAGGTTAGTGTGGCCAAGGGTAGAGGAAGGGGAGGATAACTGTGAAGGGACAGTACAAGGGAGATATTTTGGGGGTGATGAATCCTGATTCTGATGGTAGTTAAATCTATATCTAGGTGTATAAATGTCATTGAACTGTATACTAAGTCAGCTTTACTGCATTCTAATTTGAAAATACAATCAAAGTGATAATGTCATTACACACTCATAGCTAAAATTTAAAAACCTGTTTGGAGTCAGGTGTTTGGATAATGTCCTTTAATTTGTACTTCAGGTTGGTCTAATGTTTTCATCACACTTAGATGGAGATTATAGGTTTGGGGAAGAACATCCAGAGGTGAGTGTACCCTTCATCACATATTATCAAAGACTACATCATATCAACATGATTTGTCACAAATAATGTTAATCTTGATCATCTGGCCAAGGTGATGCTGGCTTTTCCTGGGGAGGACTCTGAACTTTACAGACTTAAGTTGGCTGGGAGCAGGTAAGAAGAGGTCCCCAGCTTAGCCCAAGGGCAGAAAGCAGACAGGCCACAGCCAGTCATGCCTTATCTCAGAGAATACTCCTGTAAAGGTTGGAAGTGAGGGGGCACTCTGTGAGGCCTGCTCTGCTCGCCCTCACCCCCAGGGTCTGCCTTAGGAGGGTCAAGAACCTGCTGCTCCCCACTCTCCATTCTGCACAGGGCAGCCAGAGTTTCTCCACAACGTAAATCATGGGACAGGTCTCTCAGGTTCACATCCTCCCATAGGCTGCCGTGGCTCACAGGATGAAATCCCAATCTCGCACTCCGATGGCCAAGGCCTGATTGGTCTGCTTCTGCCCCACTCTCCTCACACCCTCCCCTCAGGCCTCCCTGACTCCAGCCACTCAAACCTCACTCCCAACTCAGGACCTTTGCACTTGCTGTTTCCCTGCCTGGAACCCTCTCATTTCCCACAGATCTCTTCACAGCTATCTCACCCAGCAAAGCTCAGCTCAGGTGGCCCCTCTGCCAAGCACTTCCCCTTTCTCCGCTTGTCCTCAGTGCCTCTCCAGTTATCCCCTTCACAGCCATCGGCCCGCCCTGAAGGCGCCTTGCTGATCTGGCTGTCGATCTCCATCTCCCTGTGAACTGTGACCTCCAGGAGAGCCACGGTCCTGTCTCCGTGGCCACCACGTGTTCCCTGGGGGCTGAACATGGGGTCTGGCACACAGCAAGCTCCTAAATTCCAATATGATCAATGAGGACTTCCCTGGTGGTCCAGTGCTTAGGAACCTGCCTTGCAAGGCAGGGCATGCGGGTTTGATCCCTGGTAGGGGAACTAATGGGGCTTTCCTGGGTGGCTCAGTGGTAAAGAATCTGTTTGCCAATACAGGAGATGTGGGTTCTATCCCTGGGTGAGGGGGATCCCCTGAAGAAGGAAATGGCAACCCACTCTAGTATTCTTGCCTGGGAGACCCCATGGACAGAGGAGCCTGGCAGGCTACAGTCCATGGGGTCATAAAGAATTAGATAGGACTGAGTGACTAAACAACAACAAAAAAGGGGAACTAATACCCCACATGCCTCATAGCTACTAAACCCCAGAACCACAACTACTGAGGCTGCATGCCACAACTAGAGAGCTATGTTTGCAAGGATAGATCCTACATGACTCAATGGAGTTCCCACGTGATGCAACTAAGATCTGACGCGGCCAAAATAAATAAATACTTTCTAAAGACCCACAAATATGTTCAATCAATTAATAAATCCTGCCTTCCGCATCCCTGGAACCAATCAGAGGTTCAATCAGGAATATACTTGTGACTTAGACTCACATTTTCTATATGTTGAACCAGTTAGGAGTTCCAACTGAAGTATAAATGCCAATAACTGAAATCCCACCCAATTTATTCATTCACTCAGAAGTTTCCTAGGTGACAGAGCCCAATATTCCTCTAATAGAGCAGAAATCTGGACTAAACATTTGGGACTCTGCCCTTTATATTTCAATCGAAGTCAGTATCAGTGATTAGAGCCCACCCTGATCGCATCATGCCCTGATGTACTCTCCTGTCCTGAGGAATCGGAGGCATGGCCCTTTGGCTTTAATGAGGTAAGTGGAGTGCTATCTAGAAAGAGTGCTGTAAATTAAGGGATTGAGCTAGTAGGATCCAGTTTGGACAGAGAAGGGGTTAAGAGGGAAGAGAATTGGTTAGGGAATGTAGAAAAAAAGACTGGCAGGGGACCAGGCTCAAGTTAAGGGAGGACCTGCACAGGGGAATGGAGAGGATTAAAGGGGGGAAATGAGGGTTGTTAGGGGGACACGCTGCAGGTTTCCTGGGAAGGTCATGAAAGGGGACAGAGTAAAGGATGGGGTATTTCAAGTAGATAGATGTCTTTACAGCTGCAAAAGTCTAGAGGTCATCAGGGAACAATAAAGCATTCTAGACGGCAGGGATAAGTTTAAACTCACAAGGGGCAGAAATGGTGTTATGGAGGACACGGATAGGGTCACTGGGTCTTGGGAAGGATTGTGGGGGATGATAAGGGGAAATCAAGAAGGGAGAGAAATCAGGCAGCTCTAACTGAATTATATCAGTAGAAGACACTGAGGCAGCATACTGGGGGCAGTGGGGTGGTGTGGGGGTGGGCCATTGTGCCCACATCAACCCTGCAGGGTGGGAGGGAGGTGTTTACAATGCAAGTACTGCAGCAGTTCTCAGCAGCACCTGTGTATCCAGTGGTTAGGTACCACAGTAGGCATCTGTGGTGACCAAAGCCAGTGGTATGCATACCCATGGATTTGGCAGGCTAGCTGCAGGTGCCTGTGTAGTGGCAGGGATCAGATTGAGAGACACACTTAGTGGCAGGGGCCAACCATCAGCATTGACATTATTAGATATAAGCCTGCAAACCATATGCAGAGACACAAACAAGTTTGAAAATTTTCATGAAGAAATTGGAAACTATCTGAAGTGAAAGAGATTTGAGAAAACCAAACAAATTCTAGAATTGAAAAATATCAGGAATTGTTCTACTTGTGCTTTATTGACTATGCCAAAGCCTTTGACTGTGTGGATCACAACAAACTGTGGAAAATTCTTCAAGAGATGGGAATACCAGACCACCTGATCTGCCTCCTGAGAAATCCGTATGCAGGTCAAGAAGCGACAGTTAGAACTGGACATGGAACAACAGACTGGCTCCAAATCAGGAAAGGAATACGTCAAGGCTGTATATTGTCACCCTGCTTGTTTAACTTATATGCAGAGTATATCATGAGAAATGCTGGACTGGATGAAGCACAAGCTGGAATAAAGATTGCCAGAAGAAATATCAGTAACCTCAGATATGCAGATGACACAAATTATGGCAGAAATAGAAGAAGAACTAAAGAGCCTCTTGATGAAAGTGAAGAAGAGGAGAGTGAAAAAGCTGGGTTTTTTAAACCTCAACATTTAGGAAACTAAGATCATGGCATCTGGTCCTATCACTTCATGGCAAATAGATGGGGTAACAGTGGAAACAGTGACAGACTTTATTTTGGGGGGCTCCAAAATCACTGCAGATGGTGACTGCAGCCATGAAATTAAAAGAGGCTTGCTCCTTGGAAGAAAAGCTATGACCAACCTAGACAATATATTAAAAAGCAGAGACATTACTTTGCCAAAAAAGGTCCATCTAGTCAAAGTATGGTTTTTCCAGTAGTCATGTATGGATGTGAGAGTTGGACCATAAAGAAAGCTGAACACAGAAGAACTGATGCTTTTGAACTGTGGTGTTGAAGAAGACTCTTGAGAGTCCCTTGGACAGCAAGGAGATCCAACCAGGCCATCCTAAAGGAAATCAGTCCTGAATATTCATTGGAAGGACTGATGCTGAAGCTGAAACTCCAATACTTTGGCCACCTGATGTGAAGAACTGACTCATTTGAAAAGACACAGATGCTGGGAAAGATTGAAGGCGAGAAGAGAAGGGGATGACAGAGGATGAGATGGTTGGATGACATCACCAACTCAATGGACATGATTTTGAGTAAGCTCTGGGAGATGGTGATGGACAGGGAGGCCTGGCCTGCTACAGCCCATGGGGTCACAAAGAGTCGGACATGACTGAGCAACTGAACTGAACTGGGAATTGTTATGAAAAATCCCATGGATGAGATTATCAGGAAATTAGACATAGATAAAGAGAGAAATGGTGAGAAGGAGATAGGTCAGGAAAAAAACTAAATAGACCATAGTACGGAGGGGAAAGAAAAGGAAGAGACTGTGTGCCAGGGCTGATTCTAGGCACACTATCAGCTGCAGGGCTTCTGGCAGACACCTGTGGCTGCCAGGTCATGCCCCAAGTGCATGGCAGTGCAGACTGGGGATGGGATTGAGCCAGCAGCATGCACTGACTTGGCTGGAGGGGCTGCCACAGGGGATGTCAGCCATGCAGGCCAGTGAGAAGAGACAGGTCTCAGCAGACTGGGCTGACAAGCAGCTGTGGAAGCCCTGGCTCTCCACGTGCATCCCTGTGGCCGTAGCGCCTCACAACAGGCACACCGTTTCTCCATTCTTGAAGAGTATTTTTACTGTGCTTGAATTTTTTTTTTTTTCTTGCTGGCAGTTGATGTATTTCAGACATTGACGATATCATTCTACCATCTTCTAAGCTTTGTTTCCTTGCTGTTTAAAAATCAGCCATCAATTTATCATTTCACTGAAGGACCGTTTTTAATATTTTCTCTTTGCTTTGGTTTTCTGCAGTTCTCCTAAAATATAATTAGGGGTGGATTGTAATTTTTCTGTTTGGGGTTCATCAGACTTCTTGTGTCAGTCCACAGTCTGATGTCAGTCATCAGGTCTGGAAAATTCCTTGTCTTTATGTCTTCAAATGTATCCTATGTGCCATTCTCTTCTCTTCTTTCTGGGATTCTAGTCATATGTGCGACAGAGCCTCTTCCTTTTCTTCCCTCCATACTATGGTCGATTTAGTTTTTTCCTAACCTATCTTCTTCTCACCATTTCTCTCTTTGTCTATGTCTAATTTCCTGCTAATCTCATCCATGGGATTCTTAATATCAATTCCCAATATTTCTCAGTTCTAGAATTTGTTTGGTTTTCTCTCCAATCTCTGTCACTTCAAAGAGTTTCCAATTTCTTAACTAAAATTTTCAAACTTAGGTTTACGTCGCTGCATATGGCTTGCAGACTTATATCTAATAATGCCAATATTTGAAGTCTTTATGTTTCTCTAGTTTGTTTCTGTTTTCTCCTTTGGGTCTGGTTATGAGTTTGGCATTGTGTTTTAAGGTATCTCTAAAAATAATTTGAGGCCTGCTACTGCTATTGCTAAGTCACTTTAGTCGTGTCCAACTCTGTGCGACCCCATAGACAGCAGCCCACTAAGCTCTTCTGTCCCTGGGATTCTCCAGGCAAGAACACTGGAGTGGGTTGCCATTTCCTTCTCCAATGCATGAAAGTGAAAAGTGAAAGGGAAGTTGCTCAGTCGTGCCAGACTCTTAGCGACCCCATGGACTGCAACCCACCAGACTCCTCCGTCCATGGGATTTTCCAACCAAGAGTACTGGAGTGGGGTGCCATTGCCTTCTCTGAATTTGAGGGCTAGGATAATATTATTTTCCTCCAGAATGGATTTCCACTTTTTTCTTTCAAATGAAGGAAAGAGGTCTATCTGTCTGGGGTGTATATATATAAGTACCACACAAGAGGCTGATGGGCGATGCCCCCCATCAGGGGATGGACGAAGCCAAGCTACATGTCCATGTTTAAGTCGGTTTCTCTGTGTTCAACCTTTAAACCTTTCTTGGCCACAGGCATCACAAGCGTCATCCTGTGGTGGCTGTTCATGTTCTTCACTTTCTCTCCCCACTGTGCCTGGTGACAGTTGCCCCGCAACCCAGGAGAGCCTGAGGATGCCCTGGTCCTCTCTCCCTCAAGGTGTCAGGGACAGGGGGCCCTCCTTTCTCCTTGCATGCCCTGTGGACTCAGACGTCCATGTCTTAACTCTGTCCCTTGGACAAAGTCTCCCTTCTCCTGGCACTTTCAAGGACAATAAACCATATGAGGATATTTCTGCCTTCTGGGGAATTCTTTTCCTGTGTGTTCAAGTTCCCTTGGGGTTCATTCATTCTTTCATTCAATAAGCATCACAATAAGTACCTACTGTGTGTCAGGTACTGTTCTAGGCCCAGGAACACTGCACTGAACAAGACAGGAAAAGAACTTATCTCTTCTCCACACAAAACAAACACATAAACAAAATATAAGTAAGTAGTTTCAGATAGCGTTAAGCCCTACAAAGGAAACAGGAATGTGATAGTAATCAGCAGTTCTACTTAAGACTGGGATACGCTAAGCTTGGTAGGATGGAAAGAATGTTTGACTTACTTTTGGGAAAGCCAAAGTGCTATGGGAAATAGATACTCCCCTCTTAAACGGCACACAGAAAATCTCACTTTTTCTGGAATCCAGGGCAAGAGCAGCAGATTGAATGCAGCCTGGATCAGACTCATCTGCTAATCTTAGAGAGCCATCTGGAGAGGCAGGAGGCAACTGAGCTCCCCCTGGGGACCCAGACACTGTCAGCTGCCATTTGGGGAAGCTCATTCTACCGTGTGGACATTGCTGCTGACAGAAGACATTTTGGAACCCTCCTAGCTTATTAGCCCCAGGATCCCATCTTGCCCACACCACCAGTGCTGAGATGCCTCAGGCCAAGCAAATAATGCAGCAGGATGAGCCATACCCCCGCCAGGCTGGCTGCCTTAAGATCTCCTGAGCCCACAGACACCCTGAAGACATGGCCCTGTTCACCGCAAGGCCCAGGATGCAGCCTACACCAGTACACTGGTACTAGCCCCTGGAACCCAGGTCCCTGAAGCCAAAGATCTTGGGACACAGTTCAGCCCACGGGGTGTGTGAGCATCAGTCCCAGGATCACTGCCACTCCACCTTCTGCCTTGTCAGAACCAAGCTAACACACCAGCAAGCCAGCTCCAAGGCCCCAGCCACTCCTAGGTATATGTCTGAAGAAAATTAAAACACTAATTCAAAAACATACATGCACCCCATTGTTCACAGCAGATTTATTTACAACAGCCAGCATGATGTTGTTCAGTTCAGTTCAGTTCAGTTGCTCAGTCGTGTCCGATTCTTTGCAACCCCATGAGCTGCAACATACCAGGCCTCCCTGTCCAACACTAACTCCCGGGACCCATCCAAACTCATGTCCATTGAGTCAGTGATGCCATCCAACCATCTCATCCTCTGTCGTCCCCTTCTCCTCCTGCCCCCAATCCCTCCCAGCATCAGAGTCTTTTCAAATGAGTCAGCTCTTCGCATGAGGTGGCCAATGTACTGGAGTTTCAACTTCAACATCAGACCTTCCAAAGAAATCCCAGGACTGATCTCCTTCAGAATGGACTGGTTGGATCTCCTTGCAGCCCAAGGGACTCTCAAGAGTCTTCTCCAACACCACAGTTCAAAAGCATCAATTCTTCAGTGCTCAGCTTTCTTTATAGTCCAACTCTCACATCCATACATGACCACTGGAAAAACCATAGCCTTGACTAGATGGACCTTTGTTGGCAAAGTAATGTCTTTGCTTTTTAATATGCTGTCTAGGTTGGTCATAACTTTCCTTCCAAGGAGTAAACATCTTTTAATTTCATGGCTGCAATCACCATCTGCAGTGATTTTGGAGCCCCCAAAAATGAAGTCTGACACTGTTTCCACTGTTTCCCCATCTATTTCCCAGGAAGCGATGGGACAGATGCCATGATCTTCGTTTTCTGAATGTTGAGCTTTAAGCCAACTTTTTCACTCTCCTCTTTCACTTTCATCAAGAGGCTTTTTAGTTCCTCTTCACTTTCTGCCATCAGGGTGTTATCATCTGCACATCTGAGGTTATTGATATTTCTCCCAAAATCTTGATTCCAGCTTGTGCTTCTTCCAGCCCAGCGTTTCTCATGATGTACTTTGCATAGAAGTTAAATTAGCAGGGTGACAATATACAGCCTTGATGTACTCCTTTACTGATTTGGAACCAGTTTATGGTTCCATGTCCAGTTCTAACTGTTGCTTCCTGACCTGCAGACAGGTTTTTCAAGAGGCAGGTCAGGTGGTCTGGTATTCCCATCTCTTGAAGAATTTTCCATGGTTTATTGTGATCCTCACAGTCAAAGGCTTTGGCATAGTCAATAAAGTAGAAACAGATTTTTTCTGGAACTCTCTTGCTTTTTTGATTGTTGTTGTCGTTGTTCAGCCACTAAGTCATGTCCGCATGACTTTGCGACCCTGTGGACTGCAGCACACCAGGTTCCCCTGTCCTCCACTATCTCCCAGAGTTTGCTCAAATTCTTGTCCATTGAGTCAGGGATGCTATCTAACCATTTCATCCTTTGCCACTCTCTTCTCTTTTGGCCTTCAGTCTTTCCCAGCATCAGGGTCTTTTCCAATGAGTCAGGTCTTCAGATCAGATGGCCAAAGTATTGGAGCTTCAGCATCAGTCCTTCCAATTAATATTCAGGGTTGATTTCCTTTTGGATTGACTAGTTTGTGCAGTCCAAGAGACTCTCAAGAATCTTCTCCAGCACCAAAGTTGAAAGCATCAATTCTTTGGCACTCAGCCTTCTTTGTGGTCCAACATATGAAAGCAACCCAGTGTACATCAACAGATAGATGAATAGAGATGTGGTGTTATACACACACACATATGGCTGAGTGGTATTCCACTGTGTGTGGGTGTGTGTGGGTGTGCGCGTGTGCGCACATGCTGAGTGGCATTCCATTGGTGTGTGTGTGTGCACGCAAGAATAATACTGGAGTGGGTTGTCATTTCCTTCAAATATATACAGTGAGAGAATCAAATACCACGCAGCCCTAAAAAAGAATGAAAATTTGACACTTGCAACAGCATGGATGGACTTGGAGGGTATTACACCTAGTGAAGTAAGTCAGACAAAAAAAGAAAAGTGTATGTCATCACTTATATGTGGAACCTTAAAAAAATAAACAACTGAATGATTATAATAAACCAGACTCACAGATACAGCAAACAGACTAGTGGTGGTTACCAGACAGAAGAGGAGGGGCAAGAAGGAGAGAATTAAGAGGTATAAACTACTAGGTATAAAATTAGGAAAATTGTCAGGGATATATTTATAGCACAGAGAATATAGTCAATATTTTATAACTTTAAGTGGAGTATAAGCTATAAAAATTTTGAATCAGTATGTTGTGCATCTGAAACTAATATAATATTATAAATCAGCTACATTTCAATTTTAAAAGATAAAGGAAAAAATCCTATCTGAATTCATTTGTATTAAAATGAGTCTAGTTATCAGTTGAGGTGGTTCAACACGTTGAGGCTTACAGTAAGTCTTCTTACTCATAAACATGGTATTTCATACAGGAATTATAGAACTTTAGTTTTATTATAAATGGACTTTTCTTTCTATTGTATAATCTAACTTATTATTGGGGTAGGAGAAAGGAATTGAGTTTTTAATGTTGACATTTTAGCTATCTTACTGAACTTCTTGGTGTAATATAACCCATCATTTAAGAAGCTTGAATTTCCTATGTAAAATTTGAATTTTTTTAACATTTTAATACTTCATTTTATATTTTTTTATTTTAGTTCCTTGGCTAACCTATCTGGTACAATATGAAGTATAAGCAAGCATCCTAATCGCATTTTTATTTTTGTATGAAATTGTTCCAATGTTTTACCAGTCACATAACTGATATAGATTTCTAATAAAAATTCCATCTGTTCAAAACATTTTCTTCTAATCTCAGCTTGCCAAGTTTTTTAAATTAAAAATTTGTTGATTATATCAAACATTTTCCAGCACTGATTAAAATTTAATTCAGCACATTAACAAAATTATAAACCATCCTTGTACTCCTGAAAAAACCTTCAGTTCAGTTCAGTTCAGTTGCTCAGTCGTGTCCGACTCTGTGACCCTATGAATTGCAGCACGCCAGGTCTCTCTGTCCATCACCAATTCCTGGAGTTTACGCAAATTCATGTCCATTGAGTTGGTCTTGCCATCCAGCCATCTCATCCTCTGTCATCCCCTTCTCCTCCTGCCCCTAATCCCTCCCAGCATCAGGGTCTTTTCAAATGAGTCAACTCTTCACATGAGGTGGCCAAAGTATTGGAGTTTCAGCTTCAGCATCAGTCCTTCCAGTGAACACCCAGGACTGATCTCCTTTAGGATGGACTGGTTGGATCTCCTTGCAGTCCAAGGGACTCTCAAGAGTCTTCTCCAACACCACAGTTCAAAAGCATCAATTCTCCAGGGTTCAGCTTTCTTTATAGTCCAACTCTCACATCCATACATGACCATTGGAAAAACCATAGGCTTGACTAGAGCAACCTTTGTTGACAAGTGATGTCTCTGCTTTTTAATATGCTGTCTAGGTTGGTCATAACTTTCCTTCCAAGCAGTAAGCATCTTTTAATTTCATGGCTGCAATCACCATCTGCAGTGATTTTGGAGCCCAGAAAAATAAAGTCTGACATTGTTTCCACTGTTTCCCCAGTTAAGACCCACGACCATATTTAAGAAACTATACCTCCTTAAAACAAAAATGGAATGAACATGATGTGTTATAAAAGAGAAGTCTACCAAAATTTTCAGGACAAAAATGTACAAGCTCACGGTTCATATTAATTTAATAAATCAGTAGATTTGGGGAACATGAGACTGGATTATAAACTGGACGTTGAGTAAGAAGCTGGGGATCTTAAGGCTATACTATGGAAAGCATATAGTTTTTCATTCCACAAGCAAAAACAATGATAATCAGAAACTTTCAGGGAAAAATAACAAGGAAATCAAAAATAAAACAACAACAATGTACAGGAACTCATCTTTCAAATACCAAACAATGTAAAATGTTGCAAAATTTTGAGCAGAGGGTTGGAATGTATGAAAGTGGACTCTATTTCAGGGTCCCAACTAGTAGCCTGCAGTTCTAGACCTTGGAGCCAACGAGAAGGAAATCTAGTCATAGCATTGTGATATATTGCTGCTGCTGCTAAGTTGCTTCAGTCGTGCCCGACTCTGTGCGACCCTATAGACAGCAGCCCACCAGGCTCCCTCGTCCCTGGGATTCTCCAGGCAAGAACACTGGAGTGCGTTGCCATTTCCTTCTCCAATGCATGAAAGTGAAAATTGAAAGTCAAGTCGCTCAGTCGTATCCGACTCTTCGCGACCCCATGGACTGCAGCTTACCAGGCACCTTTGTCCATAGGATTTTCCAGGCAAGAGTACTGGAGTGGGGTTCCATTGCCTTCTCCGGTGATATACTGAGTAACATTTAAATAATCATGATCATGTAAAAGCTGAAAAAATCATTAGAAATCATTAACCTTTTAAAAATTGAGGTTAAATACACATAAAACTAGAGCTTCCCTGATAGCTCAGTTGGTAAAGAATCCACCTGCAGTGCAGGAGACCCTGGTTTGATTCCTGGGTCCCAAAGATCTGCTGGAGAAGGGATAGGTTACCCACTCCAGTATTCTTGGGCTTTCCTTGTGGCTCAGGTAGTAAAGAATTCACCTGCAATGTGGGAGACCTGGGTTCAATCCCTGGGTTGGGAAGATCCCCTGGGGAAAGGAAAGGCTACACACTCCATATTCTGGCCTGGAGAACTCCATGGACTATATAATCCATGGGATAGCAAAGAGTCAGACAGGACTGAACGACTTACACTTTCACACATAACATTTGCCATTTTAATAATTTTCAAGTGAAACATCCAGTGGCATTTTATGCATTTACTTTGCTGTACAACCGTCACTGCTGCTCAACTTCAGAAGTTACAGATCCCAAATGAAAATTACCCATTTAAGTAGTAAATCCTCAATTCCCCCTCCCCATAGTCTCTGGCAACTACTTTCCCCTCCAGCTTTACTGAGATATAACTGCGATGAAATTGTGTCATTTTAAAGTGTACAGTGTGTTAGTTTGATATCCTTTCTATACTGTAGTGTTAATATTATTACCACTGTAGTGTAGCTAGCAATTGCATCACAAGAGAGAATTATTAGTTCTTTCTTGTGGAGAGAACATCTAAGATCTATTCTCTTAACCATCTTCAAGTACGTAGTATGATATTATTATTTGTAATCACTGCATTGTGCATTAAATCCTCAGAAGTTATTCATCTTCTAACTGGGAATTTGGTCCTTTTGAGCAACATCTATTGACAGACATTTATTATTTCTTATTTCCATATCTTGGCTATTGTGAATAACGTTACAATAAACACAGGAGTGCAGATCTTTCTTCCAAAGCCTCTTTTTATTTCCTTTGACTATATACCCAGCAGTGGATTGCTGGATCATATTTTTACTGTTTTGAGGAACTTCCATACTGTTTTCCTTAGTGACTGTACCAACTTATATTCCCACAAACAGTATACTAGGGTTTGCTTTTCTCCACATCCTCACTAACCTTCATTATTCCTTTCTTTTTGATGATAGCCATTCTGACAGATGTGAAGTGATATCTCATTGTGGTTTTGACTTGCATTTCCCTCGTGATTAGTGATATTGAACATCTTTTCACATGCTTGTTTGCTATCTGTACATCTTTGGAAAAATGCTTATTTGGGCAGCAGCAGCCCATTTTTAAACTTTATATCGAGTTATATGAGTTCTTTATATTTTTTGGATATTAACTCGTTTTAAGACATTATTTGCAGATTATCTTCTATTCAGTAAGTTGCCTTTTCATTTCATTGATTGTTTCCTTTGCTATGCAAAAGCTTTTTAGTTTGATTGGGTCCCATTTGTTTATTTTGCTTTTGTTTCCCCTGCTTGCAGAGACAGAGTTTTAAAAAATATTGCTAAGACTTATGGCAAGAGTGCCTGTTACTTCTTTTCATTCCTTGATTCCTCTATTAGGACTTCCAGCACTGTGTTAAATAAGAGTGGTGAAAGTGGTCACCTTTTTTTGTTCTTGATCTTAGAGGAATAGTTTCAACATTTCACCACTGAGTGTGATGTTTGCTGTGGGCTTGTCATATATGGCGTTTATTGTGTTGAGGTTACTCCTTCTATACCCAATTTATTGAGAGGTTTTTTTAAAGAAAGTATTATTATGAAAGATTGTATTTTGTCAAATGCTTTTTCTCCATGTTTTGAGATTATCATATGATATTTTCTTTCATTCTGTTACTTTAGTCTATCCCATTTATTGATTTGTGGCAACTGCTTTTCTACTTTTGTTCTGTATGCTGTTGAATATGTCTTGTTTTAGTAATTGACAGTGATGCTGCTTTCAGTGTCTTTTTCTTCTAGCAACTCTTCTCATGAAGGGCTAATACTCTTAGAAAAATTTATTTCCTCTGGACAGATTTTCTTTTTGCTGCCATCAAACATAATTTAATTAACTCACCACTGGTAAATGCTTTCCTTGCTTGACTCACAAATGAGCCTTCAGAAACCTACTTTGGTTGCAGCCTCATTTTCATGTTTTCCTTTTTTTGTGAAGAAATTCGACTGTGATGAGATATTCTCTTTTTCATTTTTAAATTTTTATGAATATTTATTTCCTGTGAGCTAGGGATATTGCATTGAGTACTTAGTCTGATAATGTCAACATATAGTGTAATCTTTCAGCATAGTCACAGTAACATCACATAATGAACACAATGTTTTGCAGTCTATTTCAATAACACAATAATTTGCATTTAAAAGTCGACCCTTGGAACTTCCGTAGTGGTCTAGTAGTTAAGACTCCATGCTCCCAATGCAGTGGGGATAGAGGGGGCAAGGGGTTCCATACCTGATCAGGGAACTAGATCCCGCATGCCACAACTAAAGATCCCCCATGCCACGATGAAGATTGAAGATCCCATGTGCATCAACTAAGACCTGGGCAGCCAAATAAATAAATATTTTTTAAAAAGAGAAGAAATTTGTTTTGTAGCTAAAAATCTCCTGAAATAAAAATCTCTAGACCCAGATGGTTTCACTGGTAAATTATTACCAAACAAATAACATCATTTTCACACAATCTTTTTCAGAAAAATAGAAGAGGAGAGAGTATTTCCCAACTCATTTTTTTGAGGTCATGATTGTCTTGATATTAAAACCACATATAGACTATGGATAAAACACTACAGACCAATACCTCTTATGAATATAGATGCACATTTCTCGATAAAATATTAGAAAATTTAAAATAGAAGTGTATGAATAGAACACACCATCATCAGCTGAGGTTTCTCCAAGACTGCAAAGCTGGTTCAATATTAGAAAGTCAATCAATGTAATCCACTCTATGAACTACTGAAAAAAAGAAAACCACATGATCAAGTGATGCAGAAAAGGCATTTGAGGAAAGTCAACATACATCTACAATAAAAGTGGCAAACCAGAACTAAAGAAAACGTCCTCATCCTGAAAAGGGCATCTACAGAAAAGCTCTAGCTAATATTATATGTGGTGATGAAAGTGGGAAGGAAGGCTTTCTGCCTTAATAGATGCAACAGGTAAGGATGTCCACTCTCACTATCCCTGTTCCACGTCAGACTGGGAGTCCTAATCAGCACAGTACGTCAGAAAAAGAAAAAAGAAAGGGCATACAAGTAGTAAAGGAAGAAATAAAAAGTACTCTTATTTGCAGATGACATAAGTGTCTAAGTAGAAAATCCCAAGGAATCCGTATACACACACACAAAGTTAGAATTCGTAAAATGAGTTAAGCAAGATTCAGGTTGCAATACATTTTCAGTAGCCCCCAAATAAGCAACTAATTGGTGTGAATCTAAAATGTTGTTTACAAGCTGTGTGTGCAACTTTGGCTGCTGCTGAAAGAAATCAAAGATGTCTGAGAATTCCCTGGCAGTTCAGTGGTTAAGACTCCATGCTTTCACTGCTGAGGTTTCAGGTTTGATCATGGTCAGGAAACTAAGATCCTACAAGCTGTGTGGCATGGCCAAAAAAACGAAGAAAGAATCAAAGAAACCTTAAATAAATGGAGAGCCTTTCCATAGTCATGAGTTGGAAGACTCAATATCTCTCCCAAACTGATAGGAAATTTTAATGCAATTCCCACTAAAATTAAAAAAAAAAACTAGCAAGATTTATAGATCTAGACAAGCATTGTCAAAACACTTCTGAAAAAAAAAGAATAAAGTTAGACTATTCACATTACCCAGTTTTAAGAATCACTATATTACATTCCATTAAATCTACATTAATAAGTGTGGTATTGGCAAGTGAATAAACACAGGTCAACAGAACAGAATGAGCGCAGAAAGAGACCCACAATTTATTTATTGGCCGTCTTTGGTCAACTTATTTAGAAATGTGTCCAAAGGCAACTTATCAAAGAAATAATCATGTTTTATGGTGTTTAATTGGACCACCATATGTAAAACTCAACTAATCCCAATGAAAACTTCACATCTTATACAAGTATAAACTCAATATGTATCATAGATCTAAATGTAAATTGTTAACCTGTCGAACATAGACTTCCCTGCTGGTTCAGATGGTAAAGCATCTGTCTACAATGTGGGAGACCCAGGTTCGATCCCTGGGTTAGGAAGATCCCCTGGAGAAGGAAATGGCAATCCACTCCAGTACTATTGCCTGGAAAATCTCATGGACAGAGGAGCCTGGTAGGCTACAGTCCATGGGGTCGCAAAGAGTCGGATGCGACTGAGCCACTTCACTTCACTTCACTTCAAACTTATGGGAGAAAACATAAGCGAAAACCCTGAATTAAGCAGAGTTCTTAGGCATGATACCAAAACTCCTGCAGAAAAGAATTTAAAAAAGTAATTTAAACTACACCAAGGGCTTCCCTGGTGGCTCAGCTGGTAAAGAATCTGCCTGTAATGCGGGAGATCTGAGTTGAATCCCTGGGCTGGGAAGATCTCCTGGAGAAGGGAAAGGCTACCCACTCCAGTATTTGGCCTGGAGAATTCCATGGACTGTATAGACCATGGGGTCGCAAAGAGTCGGGCAGGACTGAGCAACTTTCACTTTCAAACTACATCAAAATTAAATCCTTTTGATCTGCAATGGATACTGTTAGAAAATGAGATTAAGCTACAGACCCAGAGAAAATATTTGCAAATCATACATCTGATAAAGAATTTTTACTCAAAATATACAAATGACCCTCAAACTTAACTGTAATTAAAAAAAAAAACAATATTTTTCTCTATGGAAGAAAGACTTGAACTGACACTTCATCAGAGAGGATATGCGTGTTAGGTCACTTCAGTTGTATCCAGCTCTTTGCAACCTATTATAGCTCACCAGTCTCATCTGTCCATGGGATTCTCCAAGCAAGAATACTGGAGTGAGTTGCCATATCCTCTTCCAGGGGATCTTCCCGACGCAGGGCAGGAGGCAAATAAGCACATAAAATGCTGTTCATTCTTGCAAAGATCACCCTTTACTGCTGAAGTACCAACTTGTTAAATGATCCCTCTCAAGGGGTCTGAAGCAACCTAAGACTCCTAGGCTCACATCACTCGGCACCAAGTGCTGTCTCTCACTTGCTGGGATTGATCAATCATCAGAGAGAATAGGAGGAGTCTGAACTCCTTCAGACCAATCAGCAGCCAGATGAGAATTGGCTTCTTCAACCCTAGCACACAACCTCCAATCAGTCAATAGAAGCAGAATGAGAGAATAGGAGGCGGGGTCTGTCTGATCTCCATGGTAATCCCTGGCAGATTGGTGTGAGGGACAGGCCCTTGTTACCTTAGTAGTGCCAGATCCATATGCCCTAATGGAGGTGAGGGGGCAGGGAGAGAATTTATGGGATGACAGGAGGGAGAAGGAGAGTTAGAGGGAGTGGGGAATGAACGGGCAAGAAGAGTTTAGAGGGTAGAGAGGGTGTAGAGAATTATTTAGGGAGAATGGATTTTGGAGAACTGGAAGGTTGTAATTAGTGGAAGGAGAAGAAATTCAAGGGATCACCAGCTTGTTTCAGAGGCAGAGGTATTAGGAGGAACAGGTTAGGTTTTAAAAGGGGACAGAGAAGAGGCTATGAGTGGACAAGAAGAGGACTCAAAGTTTATAGTTGCTCTAAGAAGGTCTTAGAGGAGCCAGGTGAGAGGTTATTGGGGAAGGGAGAAGGGAGGAGTTTAGGGGTGAACAAGAAGGGTCAGAACAGGATCATGACAGATTCATAGGGACATAATGAGTGATATTATTATAAAAGGGACATGCAAATAGCTAGTAAAGACATCACAGGTATTATAGGGTGAAAGTTTTTAAGGAGACAATGGAGGTTTTATACATGAAAAGTGAGTGTGCTAGTGTTGAGTGAGGGTCTTCTCAGTAAGGTGGTTTATAGGGACAAAGAAAAGGTTGCTTGGAGGATGATGAGAGTGTTAATTGAAACAAAGAGTGACAGTGGGTCAGTAGAGGTACAAGGAAGCCAAGTGAGAGTCATCTGAATCAGTAGGGATTTTTGTGGAGACAGTGGAAGGGATCATGTGAAACATCCTGGAGGGACCAACAGACCAGTTATAGAAGACAGAGAAGAGCCTATTGGAGATGGGGGGATCTTACAGAGAACAGAGAGGGGTTATAAGGCCACAGTCGGGGCCACAGGCTGAGAGTTCTGGGGACAGGAAGGTATTAAAGAAGATAGGGAGATGCTAAGAGGAGACATGGTGAGAGTTAGAGGGAGTTGGTGAGAGTTTTCAGCGGGGTCAGTGAAATTTTTATAGGCGCCAAGAAGAGACATGTTGAGAGGTCAGAGGAGACGTTAGAATTCAGAAGCCATATGAAGCTACATAACCCACTCCCTGCCCCCCAGTCATCCGAAACTGTGTCTGAGGAGACCCCCAGTGACCACCTCTTGCTGTCGGTCTTGGCCTGCCATATGTGTTGCCCCTTAGGCACCATAGCCATGTACTACTCTTTACAGGTGGGAATTTGAATTATGCCAACCCTTGCCCTCCCCTCCCTCTCCATCCTGGCCCTGACCCTGAAAAATTGTATCCATGTTTTCCCTCCCGTTTCTTCAGATCCTACCCTGTGCCTCTACAGACCCATGGCTCACCCCTATTCAATAATCCTTTTAAGTCCAACTATTCCTGCTCCACCTCTCCCATCCAACTCAGACAAGGAACCACATCAATAACAATGAACTTGCCTTGGCCACCAACTCCTCCCGGAAAGCCTTCACATTTGCAGTCTCAGCAATTGTTATATCATCTGTCTGCCTGGTTTGCATCGTCCTAGTCTTCATCTCAATTGCAATCTTATTCATAATTTCTCAGTAACCTCCTCTCCAGCTCATGAGAAAAACACCAAATATATTTAAGTGTGACTTACCGTGGCTCTAAGTATCCATTTGGCCGAATGGGACACCATTTCGTGCGTTCATGTGTGCTGTCACTTCAGTCGTTCCTTACTCTTTGCAACCGTATGGACTGTAGCCCGCCAGGCTCCTCTGCCCATGCGATTCTGCTAGCAAGAATACTGGAGTGGGTTGCCACGTCCCCTCCAGGGGATCTTCCTGACCCAGGGATTGAACCCACATCTCCTGCATTGCAGGAGGATTCTTTACAGCTGAGCCACCAGGAAAGCCCACACTATCTCATGGTTGGAAGTAAAAGGTGTTGCCAGCCTGATCCAGCACCTTGTGGTGGCTGATGGGGAAAGAAAGTGGGAGGTCAGATAGCTCACTGGGCCAGAGTTCAACACCAACTCTGGACCCCACCAGGACATGGGCCATGGGAGACAAGAGAGGGCACTCCTTCCCCAGGGCAGCTTCCCCTCCTGCCTATGTGCATGCATTCATGCCATAAGTCTACTTATGCCAACCAAGGGACTTGGCTGAGCTGCATGACTCTCAGGCCACAGCAGTCATCACTAGACTCAGCCCCATCCCCTCAGAACCGTTAGCCAGACAGCGACACTCCAGAGTGGCTTTATCTCTAATGGGGGAAACGTAGGGAAATGGGTTACAAAAGGCCGGACCTAACCTGGGGCCTACCAGAAAACCAGGGGTCAAACATCTAGCAGTGAACTGGTTAAAATTAGGGTCAATTAGGACTGTAGAGAGCTTCTATAACAGCTTTGATTGCCTCCTCTCCCCACTAACACCAGTGCTTGTGATTTAATCATTATTCAGCAATACTGTGAGGCATCCATGATCTGCCAGATACTGTGCTGGGAACTAGGAAACTTTCAAGAGCAAGATAAACAAGACACCTTTCTGATGGAGCTTATGTTCTAGTGGGAAGAAAATCATAAAAAGATCTTTAAATAAACAAGATAATTACAGTGAATGGAAAGTGCTGTGATTTTGGAGAAAATAGAACAGGGCAATAAGCTAAAGCAAAAACCAGGGAGTCAAACATCTAGCAGTGAACTGGTTAAAATTAGGGTCAATTAGGACTGTAGAGAGCTTCTATAACAGCTTTGATTGCCTCCTCTCCCCACCAACACCAGTGCTTGTGATTTAATCATTATTCAGCAATACTGTGAGGCATCCATGATCTGCCAGATACTGTGCTGGGAACTAGGAAACTTTCAAGAGCAAGATAAACAAGACACCTTTCTGATGGAGCTTATGTTCTAGTGGGAAGAAAATCATAAAAAGATCTTTAAATAAACAAGATAATTACAGTGAATGGAAAGTGCTGTGATTTTGGAGAAAATAGAACAGGGCAATAAGCTAAAGCAGTGCCAGTACTGGTCCACCAACTGCTAATGGCCTGCTAATGGTGTGCAACATGGTAAGTACTGAAATTGCTAGGAGGTGCTTAGAAATAGCAATCTGACATCATCACATCCAAGTATATGATCAAGAGTCTTGTCTTACTTAACAAAGTGTAGACCAAAAGGATCAGTCCATGACAGACTGGAGATATCAAAACCAGACAACTACTTCACAACTGGGCTAGTGGGCAATATACAAATAAAAATTATTAATTTGAGAAATTAATGAGAAATATGAATCCTGCCATTTGCCACAACATGACTGGAACTTGAGGGCATTATGATAAGTGAGATAAGTCAGACAGAGAAAGACAATGTATGATATCACTTCTGTGGAATCTGAAAAAGCCAAACTCACAGAAACAGAAAGTAGAATAGTGTTTTCTAGGAGCTGGGTGATGGAGGAAATGGAGACAGACTAGTAAAAGTATCCAGACTTTCAGTTGTAAGATGAATGAGGTCTGAGGATGCAAAATGTAACACAATGACTATGGTTAACAGCACCATTATATATATCAGTACTAACACTTGCTAAGAAAGTAAGTATCCTCACCAGAGATAACTATAGAGGTAATAGATGTATTCATTAACTTGTTGCTTAGTTCCTAAGCCAAAACCCCATGACTATAGCCCGCCAGGCTCTACCTGTCCATGGGATTTCTCAGGCAAGAATATTGGAGTGGGTTACCTTCTCCAGAGGATCTCCCCACCCACGGTCGACACGTGTCTCCTGCATTGACAAGCAGGTTCTTTACCACTGAGCCACCAGGGAAGCCCTATTAATTAACTGACTGTGGTAATAACACCACAAAGTATATGCACGTTAGATAACTATGTTGTACCCTTTAAATATATTACAGTTTTGTCAATTATTCCTCAATAAAGCAGGGTAAAAAATTTTCCATAAAGCTTTAACCCTAAAGAACCAACTATCACATTTGCTCTCAGTACATGGGGCAGAACTAGTCTCATGGCCTCATGTGAATGCAAAGGCATCTGGGAAATGTCGTCCCAGACTGGACACCCAATGCACACCTTTCTAAGATGTTCCTTGGGCTGAGATACAGAAGCCAAAGTGTGACAGCTGTTCCAAGAACTATGAGAACAGAGTTCCCACAGAGTGGGAATAGCAAGTGGAAAGGTCCATAAGCTGAAATGAGCCTGGCAATTCAAGGAACACAAAGGAAGCCAATGTGGCAGTAAGTAATGTCACACATCTCCCACTCTCCAAAATAGGTGGGGTGCTCTCCTCCTCCTGGTATAGGAGAGTATATACAAGAATCCTGTAGGTGCTTATGAAAGTCCCAAAGATATCCCCCATTTCCGCCTTTCCTGAAGAGGTTCTCACTGGTTCTCACAGATATGCTCACAAGAATATTTTACAGACATACAGCCACCCACCTGCAGGACCTCCAGCTCCCTCCACGTCTGGCTCTGTGACGGATGATGCAGGAGACACAGCAGTGACCAAGACGACCTCAACCTTGCCCTCAGGAAATCCACGGACCAACAAGGAAGGCAGGGCTATGAGTTGTTCTTTCATTCAGCGAACTTGTATTGTGTATCTGTTGTTGTGCCAGGCACAGGAGACATACTGTTGAACAAAAGATCTCTCCCACGAGCCCCCTGGTATGATTCAGCATTGTCATCATCTGCCCTGGTCCATGCCATGGTCTGTCTCTTCCTCTGGTCCACTCTCCACAAAAACACCAGAATGTTCTTCACTTTAAAAAAAATTAATTCTGACTTTATTTAGAAAAAGTTTTCAAATTTACAAACTGTATAGAAAGAGTCTGACAGATCCCCATGTACCGTCTGGATTTAACAGTTGTGAACATTTTCCTATATTTGCTTCAGATCTTTTTTTCTTAGAAATAAAATGTTGTTGGTATAAATTAAGCTCATGTCCTGCCCTTCTCTATTCTATTCTTCCCTCCCTCCATGTCTGGAAGAAATCACAGAACTCCTGTTGCTATAAATCCATCCTGTGTGTATTTTGCACTTTGACTTCATATGTGCAGGTACACACACACATTTTGAGACAAGATGACAGAGTAGATGTGCTCATCTTCTCCTGAGAGAACGCCAAAAAATGCAACTGGCTGCTGAATATCCATCAACAGGAGAATGTTAGATTCCACCAAAAAAAGATAACCCATGTCCAAGGGCAAAGGAGAAGCCCCAACAAGATGATATGAAGGGTGAAATCACATTTAGACTCAAACCCCATACCTGCCAGAGATGCTCAGAGGGCTCAAACAAAACCTTATGCACACTGGGACCCAGAGACCCCACAGAGACTGAGCCAGGCCTGCTTTTGAGTGTTTGAGTGTCTCCTGAGGAGGTCTAGATCAGCAGTGGCCTGCCACGGGGATAGGGGTTCTGACTGCAGCAGACCTGGGACATAAGCCCTCTTGGAGGAGGTTGCCATTAGCCCCACTATAGAGCCACCAAGCAGACAACCTAGAAATTGCAGAACAATTATACCAAAGAAATTCTCTAGGACCCACAACAGATTTCCCAACCTGGGGATCCAGCAAAGAGATTGAGAACCTCCAGGGAATTTGACTTTGGAGGCCAGTGGCATTTCACTACAGAACTTCCACAGGACTGGGGAAACAGAATCTTGGAGGGCACAAACAAAACCTTATATGCACCAGGACCCAGGAGAAAGAAGCAATGTCCCCACAACAGACTGAGCCAGACTTGCCTGGGAGTGTCCAGGAGTCTCCAGGGGAGGCATGGGTCAACAGTGGCTGCTGCAGGCCAGGGGCACTGAATACAACAGTGCAGGCATAAGTCCTCTTGAAGGAAGTTACCACCATTACCACCATTACTGCCATTACATCTACCATAGTTTGGCCTCAGGCCAAACAACAGCAAGGGAACACAGCCCCTCCCATCAACAGAAAATTGGATTAAAGATTTACTGAGCAAGGCCCCACCCATCAGAACAAGACCCAGATTCCCCCACAGTCAGTCTCTCCCATCAGGAAGCTTCCATAAGCCTCTTATCCTTACCCATCAGAGGACAGACAGAATGAAAATCACAATCACAGAAAACTAATCAAGCTGATCACCTGGACCACAGCCTTGTCTAACTCAATGAAACTATGAGCCATGCCACATAGGGCCACCCAACACAGATGGGTCATGATGGAGAGTTCTGAAAACATGTGGTCCACTGGAGAAGGGAATGGCAAACAGCTTCAGTATTCTTGCCCTGAGAACCCCATGAACAGTATGAAAAGGCAAAAAGATATGACACTGAAAGATGAACTTCCCCAGGTCGGTAGGTGCCCAATATGCTACTGGAGAAGAGAGGAGAAATAACTCCAGAGGAATGAAGAGACAGAGCCAAAGCGAAAACAACGCCCAGCTGTGGACGTGACTCATGATGGAAGTCAAGTCTGATGCCATAAAGAACAATATTGCACAGGAACCTGGAATGTTAGGCCCATGAATCAAGGTAAATTGGAAGTGGTCAAACAGCAGATGGCAAGAGTGAGCATTGACATTTTAGGAATTAGTAAACTAAAATGGACCAGAATGGGCAAATTTAACTCAGATGACCATTATATCTACTACTGTGGGCAAAAATCCCTTAGAAGAAATGGAGTAGCCCTCATAGTCAGCAAGAGTCCAAAATGCAGTACTTGGGTGCAGTCTCAAAAATGACAGTGATCTCTGTTCATTTCCAAGGCAAACCACTCAATATCAGAGTAATCCAAGTTTATGCCCCAACCACTAATGCTGAAGATGCTGGAGTTGAATGGTTCTATGAAGCCTACAAGACCTTCTAGAACTTCCATCAAAAAAAAAAAAAGATATTCTTATCATCATAGGGGACTGGAATGCAAAAGTAAGAAGAGATACCTAGAATAACAGGCAAGTTTGGCCTTGGAGTACAAAATGAGGCAGGACAAAGGCTAACAGAGTTTTGCCAAGAGAACACACTGGTCATAGCAAACACTCTCTTCCAACAACACAAGAGATGAGTCTATACTTGGACATTACCACATGGTCAATATCAAAATCAGATTGATTATATTCTTTGCAGCTGAAGATGGAGAAGCTCTATATGGTCAGCAAAAACAAGACCGGGAGCTGACTATGGCTCAGATCAAAAACTCTTTATTGCAAAATTCAGACTTAAATCAGAGAAAGTAGGGGAAACCACTAGACCATTCAGGTATGAGCTAAATCAAATCCCTTATGATTAGACAGTGGAAGTGACAAATAGATTCAAGGGATTAGATCTCATAGACAGTGCCTGAAGAACTATGGACAGAGGTTCAGTGATGTTGTACAGGGGAAAAATAAATGCAAAAAGGTAAAATGGTTGTCTGAGGAGGCCTTACAAATAGCTGAGAAAAGAAAAGTAGCTAAAGGCAAAGGAGAAAAATAAAGATATACCATTTTGAATGCAGAGTGCCCAAGAATAGCAAGGAGAGGTAAGAAAGCCTTCCTAAGTGAACAATGCAAAGAAATGGAGGAAAACAATAGAATGGGAAAGACTAGCGATCTCTTCAAGAAAAATAGATACCAAGGGAACATTTCATGCAAAGATGGGCACAATAAGGGATAGAAACGGTATAGACCTAACAGAAGCAAAAGATTTGAAGAACAGATGGGAAGAATACACAGAAGAACTATACAAAAAAAAGATCTTAATGGCCTAGATAACCACAATGGTGTAATCACTCACCTAGAGTCAGACATCCTGGAATGCAAAGTCAAGTGGGCCTTAGGAAGCATCACTATGAACAAAGCTAGTGGAGGTGATGGAATTTCAGCTGAGCTATTGCAATCCTAAAAGAGGATGCTGTGAAAGTGCTGCACTCAATATGTCATCAAATTTGGAAAACTCAGCAGTGGCCACAGGACTGGAAAAGTCTGTTTTCATTCCAATCCCTAAGAAACGCAATGCCAAAGAATGTTCAAACTACCGCACAATTGCACTCATCTCACATGCTAGCAAAGTAATGTTCAAATTCTCCAAGCGAGGCTTCAACAGTACCCGAACTGAGAACTTTCAGTTGTTCAAGCTGGATTTAGAAAAGGCAGAGGAACCAGAGATCAAATTGCCAACATTCGTTGGATCATAGAAAAAGCAAGAGTTCCAGAAAAACACTTATTTCTGCTTTATTGACTATGCCAAAGCCTTTGACTGTGTGGATCACGACAAACTGGAAAATTCAAGAGATGAGAATACCAGACCACCTTACCTGCCTCATGAGAAATCTGTATGCAGGTCAAGAAGCAACAGTTAGAACTGGACATGGAACAACAGACTGGTTCAAAATTGGGAAAGGAGTACGTCAAGGCTGTATATTGTCACCCTACTTATTTAACTTATATGTGGAGAATATCATGCGAAATGCTGGGCTGGATGAAGCACAAGCTGGAATCAAGGAGGGAGAAATATCAATAGCCTCAGATATGCAGATGATATCACCCTTATGGCAGAAAGTGAAGAGGAACTAAAGAGCCTCTTGATGAAAGTGAAAGAGGAGAGTGAAAACGCTGGCTTAAAACTCAACATTCAAAAAACTGTGATCATGGCATCCAGTCCCATCATTTCATGGCAAATAGCTGGGGAAACAATTGTAACAGTGACAGGCTTTATTTTGAGGGGCTCCAAAATTACTATAGATGGTGACTGCAGCCATAAAATTAAAAGACGCTTGCCCCTTGAAAGAAAAGCTATGACAACCCTCGACAGCATATTAAAAAGGAGAGACACTACTTTGCCAACAAAGGTCTGTCTAGTCAAAGCTATGGTTTTTCCAATAGTTATGTATGGATGTGAGAATTGGATCATAAAGAAGCTGAGCACCAAAGAATTCATGCTTTTGAACTGCAGTGTTCAAGAAGATTCTTGAGAGTACCTTGGACAGCAAGCAGGTCCAACAAGTCCATCCTAAAGGAAATCAGTCCTAAATATTAATTGGAAGGACTGGTGCTGAAGCTGAAGCTCCAATACTTTGGCCACCTGATGGAAAGAACTGACTCATTTGAAAAGACCCTGATGCTGAGAAAGACTGAAGACAGGAGGAGAAGGGGATGATGGAGGATGGCATCACTGACTTGATGGATATGAACTTGACCAAACTCTGAGAGTTGGTGATGGACAGGGAAGCCTGGCGTGATGCAGTTCATGGGGCTGCAAAGAGTCGGACACAACTGAGTGATGGAACTGAACTGAACTGAACACTTGATGGTGCAGAGTTGTTGTTTGAGTGTGTAGTAGTCCTTCGTTCCCTCTGCAAATGTTTCCAGCTCTTCACCTTCCAGGACACACCTTCTGAGTCTCTCAGTTGGTCCAGCTGTTCTCCCTCCATCTGCAAAAATTGGATTGGCCAAAATGATCATTCGGGTTTTTCTATAAGATATAAGATGTAATGGAAAAACCCGAATGATCATTTTGGCCAATCCAATATATTCTTCACCTGGTTTCTGGGGAAACACTCTCCATTCTCCTCCTAAATGCTGGCAGCTCTTTCGCAGTCTCTTTTGCAGGTCTGTCCTCATCCTTTGTACCTAGTGCCCCTTCAGGAGCAGAAGGTAACCCAGAACGTAAACATCACTGGACCCAGACATCTCCACAGAACCCAGCCACAGAACCCAGACAGCTCCAGACCAGGCTACTGTTGGAGAAAGTCATCAAGAGGATGTGACCACCAGGTCAACTCCATAATAGACTTGGGCAATTAGAAGCTCTTTATCCCCTCTTCTGTCCTAGGAATATATACTTTGCCCACTGCTGCCACAGTGAGAACCTTTCCAAGGATGGTAGCCTTGGGAGAATAAGGTGGTGTTGAGGCCATCTGGACTGAATACATGACTGAACCCAGTTAAGGTCTCTATTTAAACTTTTAAGAAGGCTTCCCTGGTGGTTCAGTGGTAAAGAACCTACCTGCCAATGCAGGAGGCACAAGTTCAATCCCTCACTGGGGAGGATCCCACATGCTGCGGAGCAACTAAGCCTGTGCACCACAACTATTGAACCTGTGCTCTACAGCCTAGGAGCCGCAACTACTGAAACCCATGCGCCCTACAGCCCACGCACTGCAACAAGAGAAACTACCGTAATGAGAAGCCCACAGAGCAACGAAGATCCAGCACAGCCTAAATAAATAAATAAAATTACTTTTCTAAAATGAAAATAGATAAACTTTTAGGATTCTGGCAGGCAGGTGCAGAGACCTACTCATCCTGCAGCTGCCCAGTACCAGCCTGGTATGTAAGTTTCTTTGGCTATCAAAACTTCCACCGGACTTCCCTGGTGGTCCAGTGGTTAAGACACAGTGCTTCCAGTATGGGGTTGGCAGGTTTGATCCCTGGTCAGGGAACTAAGATCCCACATGCTGGGCACAATGGCCAAAACAAATTTAAAAAATTTCCACTCCACAGTCTGGAGTGGCCTGCCTCTTTCTTCAGCCTGTCCTCCATCTATGGGGTGGGGGGGGAGGTGGGTAGGGGGCCCAGGTTCAAATTTCACATAGGAAACTCCTGAGGTTGTGACCCAACAGATATCCTCAAAAATGGATTAATTCGGGGGCAGGGTCTGGGGAAGGGGCGGCAGGCGCCATGTCGGGCCACGAAGGTGGCAAGAAGAAGCCCCTGAAGCAGCCCAAGAAGCAAGCCAAGGAGATGGACGACGAAGATAAGGCATTCAAGCAGAAGCAGAAGGAGGAGCAGAAGAAACTCGAGGAGCTAAAAGCAAAGGCCGTGGGGAAAGGCCCCCTGGCCACCAGTGGAATTAAGAAATCTGGCAAAAAGTAAGCTGTTCCTTGTGCCTGAGGCAATGATGACCCTTAGT
Source organism: Aepyceros melampus (assembly GCA_006408695.1). Lineage (NCBI taxonomy): Eukaryota > Metazoa > Chordata > Mammalia > Artiodactyla > Bovidae > Aepyceros > Aepyceros melampus. The sequence goes on from SJXQ01008512.1 coordinate 245,303, forward strand.
TCCATTCCTGTTTAAACACCTGGATTCCCTGCCATAATATCTGTTGCCACCTATAGCTAGAATGAAGTGTTGTCTTGGAACCTATTATACATTTAAGAATAAACTTTTGTAAAAAAAAAAAAAAAATGGATTAATTCAGGCACCTCTGAACCCTGATAACTGAAGAACCCAGAGCTCAGGGACCTCTGGACCTGGACACCCTTGTGAAACAGAAGTCAGCTTGGAGCACTTGGGTGCCTCCAGAGCTGTGGTGATTTAGTTGCTATGTCATGTCTAACTCTTATGACCCCACGGACTATAGCCCCCAGGCTTCTCTATCTCTGGGATATCTCAGGCAAGAATACTGAAGTGGGTTGCCATTTCCTTCTCCAGGGTAGCTTCCCGACCCAGAGATCAAATTCAGGTCTTCTGCAGTGTGGGCAGACTGTTTACCAACTGAGCCATCAGGGAAGCCCAGAGCTTAGTGACCTCTGGACCTAGTCACTTTTGTAAAACAGGAGTCAGCTTAGGCACCTCCAGACCTGGACACTCTCAAATCAGAAGGCCATCCTGAAGTTCACTCTCCTTCAGACATCCACCAACATCCTTGACTCAGCTCTGTACTCTGACATTCAGAAGCTGGAGCCTCAGGAATGCAGAACTAGGTGAAGACTGGCACTAAAGAGCCACGCCCTCAAGAGATGTGGGCCAATCAGGATGCTAGGCAAAGGGCTGGCCCAGAGGTAGGGTGGGCAGAAGCTTTCCTTTGGGGTGATTTTAACGTTGTGCACAACTGCTAGGGCAGGGAGGCTGTTATTCTGGGACAGAAACACAGGTGCAGTGATGGGGGAGCCCCTTGGAGAAACAGAGCATGACAGAGGCAATGCAGACAACAGGCTTTATTGAGACGGGAGTATTGGGACCTCCGTGGATGGAAGAGGACAGGAAAAAGATGTTATCAGAGCAGACAGGGGACCCAGCAGCATTTAAGGAGTCTAGTTCATGACAGTGAGGAAGGATTGGAAGGACATTGTGGGGAAAATCAAAACACTTGGGGTTATGGAGGAGAGAGAAGGTATAATAGGACAAAGCAGTCATATCAGGACAGAGGGGCCACGTCAGAAAGACTGGCTATATTGGGGAAGGTGGGTTAAACTGGCTCAATGAGGGCTGTCACTGAAGGTCAGTGGCCTTTTAAAGAAAGAGTACAATCTAGGACTTCCCTGGTGGTCCAGTGGCTAAGAATTCACCTTCCAATGCAGGGGACACGGGTTTGATCCCTGTTTGGAGAACTAAGATTCCACATGCCATGGAGCAACTAAGTTCACACACAACTACTGAGCCCGTAGGCCACAACTAGAGAGTCCATGAGCTGCAATGAAAGATCCCAAATGATGGAGCAAAGATCTCAAGTGCCACTGCTAAGACCCAATGCAGCCAAATAAATAAATATTAAAAATAAATTTAAATCAGTTCTCTGGTGGTCCAGTGGTTAAGAATCCATGTTGCAATCCTGGAGAAATAGGTTTGATCCCTGATCTAGGAAGGTTCCACATGCCGTGGGGCAAAAAAAACCTCTGTGACACAACTATAGAGCCTGTGCTCTAGAGCCCGCAAGCTGCAAGTACTGAGCCCACATGCCTAGAGCCTGTGCTCTGCAACAAGAGAAGCCACTGCAATGAGAAGTCCCTGCACTACAACAGAGTAGCCCCAACTTGCCACAACTAGAGAAAGGCTGCATGCAGCAACAAAGATGCAGCACAGCCACAAATTAATTAATTTTAAAATAACAATAATATTTTTTTTTAAAGAAGGAAAGTACAAACTAGATGGTCACTGGGGGTGTTCTGAATGATCAGTGGAGAGCATTCATAGAGGGTAACAGTCAAGGGTAACTGTGGATTGCAAAGACTATAGCTGCCAAAGAGATGTTTGATTGGTGTGCAAAACTCAGAGGTTACTGACAGTGTTAGGGAGGCTCTGGGGATGTGTTACCAGGACTCACTTGTTCCTATTTGGTTTAGCAAGTCAAGGATGTCATGTGAAGACTGTGAGCAGGGATCAAGGCAGGCTGTGTGGCCTTCAGTTCAATTCAGTCACTCAGTCATGTCCAACTCTTTGCAACCCCATGAATCGCAGCACGCCAGGCCTCTCTGTCCATCACCAACTCCTGGAGCTCACTCAAACTCACGTCCATCGAGTTGGTGATGCTATCCAGCCATCTCATCCTCTCTCGTCCCCTCCTCCTCCTGCCCCCAATCCCTCCCAGCATCAGGGTCTTTTCAAATGAGTCAACTCTTCACATGAGGTGGCCAAAGTACTGGAGTTTCACCTTTAGCGTCATTCTTTCCAAAGAACACCCAGGGCTGATCTCTTTTAGAATGGACTGGTTGAAACTCTTTGCAGTCCAAGGGACTCTCAGGAGTCTTCTCCAACACCACAGTTCAAAAGCATCAATTCTTTGGCACTCAGCTTTCTTCACAGTCGAACTCTCACATCCATACATGACCACAGGAAAAACCATAGCCTTGACTAGACGGACCTTTGTTGGCAAAGTAATGTCTGCTTTTCAATATGCTATCTAGGTTGGTCATAACTTTCCTTCCAAGGAGTAAGCATCTTTTAATTTCATGGATGCAGTCACCATCTGCAGTGATTTTGGAGCCCTAAAAAATAAAGCCTGACCCTGTTTCCACTGTTTCCCCATCTATTTGCCATGAAATGATGGGACCAGATGCCATGATCTTCGTTTTCTGAATGTTGAGCTTTAAGCCAACTTTTTCACTCTCCCCTTTCACTTTCATCAAGAGGCTTTTTAGTTCCTCTTCACTTTCTGCCATAAGGGTGGTGTCATCTGCATATCTGAGGTTATTGATATTTCTCCCGGCAATCTTGATTCCAGCTTGTGTTTCTTCCAGCCCAGCGTTTCTCATGATGTACTCTGCATAGAAGTTAAATAAGCAGGGTGACAATATACAGCCTTGATGTACTCCTTTTTCTATTTGGAACCAGTCTGTTGTTCCATGTCCACTTCTAACTGTTGCTTCCTGACCTGCATACAGATTTCTCAAGAGGCAGGTTAGGTGGTCTGGTATTCCCATCTCTTTTAGAATTTTCCACAGTTTATTGTGATCCACACAGTCAAAGGCTTTGGCATAGTCAGTAAAGCAGAAATAGATGTTTTTCTGGAACTCTCTTGCTTTTTCCATTTCCATGATCGGATGTTGGCAATTTGGTCTCTGGTTCCTCTGCCTTTTCTAAACCACCTTGAACATCAGGAAGTTCACGCACGTATTGCTGAAGCCTGGCTTGGAGAATTTTGAGCATGACTTTACTAGCATGTGAGATGAGTGCAATTGTGCAGTAGTCTGAGCATTCTTTGGCATTGCCTTTCTTTGGGATTGGAATGAAAACTGACCTTTTCCAGTCCTGTGGCCACTGCTGAGTTTTCCAAATTTGCTGGCATATTGAGTGCGTCACAGCCCTTCTAGTGATATAGATAAGAGGCTGGGGCTCATGATCTCCCCAAGGAAAGTGATACCCCACCTCCAAGGTGGCTGCAACACTCCTTTCAGCCACACATCCCAGGATCTGGATCAAATAGCTTATGGCACTGTCTTAGCTCCTGAGGTGAGGATTTTCTGCATTAGCAAGAGTGAAGGGAGGGAAGAAAAGAAAGTGCCTTGAGTGGGACTAATGCTGCTTGGCCTGGTTGGTGCTCCAGCTCTAGGCAAGCATTCCAGTTGCCTGCCAGTATGGGAACTGTCTGCCAGCCTGCATTCAAATCCCGAGTCAGGACCTGGTGCTGAAGCTAATGAACCTGACTTTGCCTCAGTTTCCCCAACTGTACAATGAAAGAGCCCTCACAGATGTTTTGGGGATTAAGTGAGTTCACAGAGTTCATAGAACCTAGCTTATAATAACTACTGTGAAAGTGCTTGTTGTTAAAATGGTTGATTGCAGTGTGACAGACACGGCTGCCCCTCCTGCAGAGTGAAGGTGATCGAGGCTTTCTTTCTGGTTTGACTTTTCCCCTTGGCATAACAATGCTCAGCAGCTCCACAGCATAGCCAGCTTTGCACTTGCCTGAACACATCTGGGCTGGACTCAGAGGGCCTCTCCTGGCAACAGGAACAGGCAAAAGAGGCCTCTCCCTGAGATGTAGAGCACCAACCAAACTAGCAGGACTTCTGAACTACGGGGGCTCCACCCTAGTGTTCCTAGCCAGTCTGTGTCCTCTTTCCCCATCAGACATGCAGCCCTTACCTGGAGAGGGACTCATTCGAGTTCTTACATGGCAGCAGATATGCCATGGACCAGAAAACATGATCAGTCAAAGCGATGTGTCTCCTTATCTATACAAAGGAGAAGTTATGACACGACGGGGCTGAGGACACAGCTGCAGGTAAGAGACCAATTTAAGATCATCTGTAGAAAAATATATTTTGAAAAAAAAGAAAAATATATTAGCTACTCCTTAACAGAAATACATAAGATCTCACTTATGTGCCTCCCCTTGTGGAAAAAAAAAATTGTTAATTGGTAAAATACTTTTACTGGGTTTTGTTTGTGCCAGACTCAAACATCTAACCTCTAGAAGAAAATTAGCACCCTCCTACTGCAAGTGACACTTGTCACATGTTCCCGCTCATGAGCTCCAGTTTCAACCTAGCAAATCAGGGTCTTGTGTTTTTTCATTTCTTTTCCTTTCTCAAAAAATTATTTTCTTGAAGTATAGCTGATTTACAATGTTGTATTAATGTCTTGGTTGCTGTTCAGTCACTCAGACATGTCTGACTCTGCAACCCCATGGACTGCAGCACACCAGGCCTCCCTGTCCATCACCAACTCCCAGAGTTTGCTCAGACTCATGTCCATTGAGTCAATGATGTCATCCAACCATCTCATCCTCTGTTATCCCCTTCTCCTCCTGCCTTCAATCTTTCCCAGCATCAGGGTCTTTTCCAAAGAGTCGGCTCTTCACATCAGGTGCCAAAGGAGGTTCAGCTTCAACATCAGTCAGTGATATTGAGATATATATATATATATATATATATATATATATTTTGTATTCTTTTCCATTATGGCTATCACAAGACATTGACTATAGTTCCCTGTGCTATACAGTAGGATCTTGTTGTTTTTCCATTCTGTATGTAATAGTTTGCATCTGCTAATCCCAAATTTCCAATCCATCCCTCCCCAACCCCTTTTCCCTTGGCAACCACAAATGTGTTCTCTGTCTCTGTGAGTCTTGTTTCTGTTTCACAGATATGTTCATTTGTGTCATATTTTAGATTTCACATATAAGTGATATTATACGGTATTTGCCTTTCTCTTTCAGGCTTACTTCATTTTGTATGATAATCTCTAGGTCCATCCACATTGCTAGCATTATTTCATTCTTTCTTATGGCTGAGTAGTGTTCCACTGTATACATATATACAACTTCTTTATCTATTCATCTGTTATGGACATTTAGATTATTTCCATATATTGGAAAGTTAAACCACGCTCTTATACTGGAAAAATCAAGATTGTTAAAATGGCCATACTCTCCAAACCAAACAAAAGAAAGTGACAATGAAAGTGAAGTCACTCAGTCGTGTCTGACTCTTTGCGACCCCATAGACTGCAGCCTGCCAGGCTCCTCCGTCCATTGGATTCTCTAGGCAAGAATACTGGAGTTGGGTTGCCATTTCCTTCTCCAGGGGATCTTCCCAACCCAGGGATTGAACCCAGGTCTCCCACGTTGCAGGCAGATGCTTTAACATCTGAGCCACCAGGGAAGCCCATAAACCAAAGAAATATTACTACAAATTAATTTGATCCCTATCAAATTACTCATGATGTTTTTCACAGAATTAGAACAAATAAACCTAATTAAATGACCATAAATGACCCAGAATTGCCAAGGCAGTTCTGAGGAAAAAGAACAAAGCTGGAGGCATAGCCCTTCTGGAAGTCACACAATACAACAAAGCTATAGTAATCAAAACAGCATGGTGTTGGCAAAAAGACAGACATATGGATCAATGGAACAGAATAGAGAGCTCAGAAATAAAGTCACATACCTACCAGTCAATTAATCTTTGACAAAGGAGTCAGGAATATACAATGGAGAAAAGACAGTCTCTTCAGCAAGTGGTGCTGGGAAAACTGGACAGCCACATGTAAATCAGTGAAGCTAGAGCACTCTCTCACACCATACACAAAAATAAATTCAAAACAGCTTAAAGACTTAAATAAAGGCAGGGCACCATAAAACAGAGAACACAGGCAAAACATTCTCTAACATAAATCGGAGCAATGTTTTCTTAGATCAGTCTCTGAAGGCAATAGAAATAAAAGCAAAAACAAGCAAATGGGACCTAACCAAACTTATAAGCTTTTGCACAGCAAAGAAAACCATAAACAAAACATAAAAGACAATCTACAGACAGGGAGAAAATGCACATCAATGCAACTGACAAGGGCTTAATTTCCAAAATATACAAATAGCTCATGTAACTCAGTAAGAATAAAACAAACAACCAAACAACCCAAACAAAAAATAGTCAGAAGACCTAAACAGACATTTCTCAAAGAAGACATACAGATGGCTAATAGGCACGTGAAAAGATGCTGAACATAACTATCAGAGAAATGCAAATCTAAACTACAGTGAGGAAGCATCACACACCAGTCAGAGTAGCCATTATTAAAATCTACAAACAACAAACGCTGGAGAGGGTGTGAAACAAAGGGAACCCTCCCATACTGTTGGTGGGAATGTAAATTGGTACAGCCACTATGGAAACAGTATGGAGGTTTCTTAAAAAACTAAAAATAGAGTTACCATAGGATCCAGCAATCCCACTCTGGGTCATATACTCAGACAAAACTCTAATTTGAAAATATACATGCACCCCTACGTTCATAGTGGCATTCTTTGCAATATCCAAGATATGGAAACAACCTAAATGTCCACTGACATATGAATGGCTAAAAAAGAAGTTACATATATATATATATATACACACACACACACACACACCAAAAAAAAAAAAAAAACAGAATACTACACACTCATAATAAAGGAGTGAAACAATACAATTTGGAGCAACATGGATGGACCTGCTGCTGCTGCTGCTGCTGCTAAGTCGCTTCAGTCGGGTCCGACTCTGTGTGACCCCACAGACGGCAGCCCACCAGGCTCCCCCGTCCCTGGGATTCTCCAGGCAAGAACACTGGAGTGGGTTACCATTTCCTTCTCCAATGCATGAGAGTGAAAAGTGAAAGTGAAGTCGCTCAGTAGTGTCCGACTCCTAGCGACCCCATGGACTGCAGCCTACCAGGCTCCTCCGTCCATGGGATTTGCCAGGCAAGAGTACTAGAGTGGGACTGGAGTGGGTTGCCATTGCCAGGACCTAGAGATTGTCAAACTAAGTGAAGTAATTCAAACAAAGACAAAATATCATGTGACATCATTTGTATGTGGAATCTAAAATATGATACAAGTAAACTAATTTACAAAACAGAAAGAGACCCACAGACATAGAAAACAAACTTAGAGTTACCAAAGGGGAGAAGAGGTGGGGAAGGATAAATCAAGAGTTTGGTATAAGCATATACAAGCTGCTGCTGCTGCTGCTAAGCACTTCAGTTGTGTCCGACTCTGTGCGACCCCATTGACAGCAGCCCACCAGGCTCCCCCATCCCTGGGATTCTCCAGGCAAGAACACTGGAGTAGGTTGCCATTTCCTTCTCCAATGCATGAAAGTAAATAGTCAAAGTGAAGCTGCTCAGTCGTATCCGACTCTTCGCGACCCCATGGACTGCAGCCAACCAGGCTCCTCCATCCATGGGATTCTCCAGGCAAGAGTACTGGAGTGGGGTGCCATCGCCTTCTCCAATATACAAGCTACTATACATGAAATAGATAAACAGTAAGGTCCTACTTGTTATAATATATATAACATATCTTGTAATAATCTATAACGGAAAAGAATATAAATATTATATGTATAGGTATATATATATATAACTGTACCTCTTTGTTGTATAGCAGAAACTAACACCACAGGCTTCCCTGGTAGAACAGTGGTTAAGAATTCGCCTTGGGACACAGGTTTGGTCCCTGGTTCAAGAAGATCCCACATGTCACAAGGCAACTAAACCCATGTGCCACAACTGCTGAGCCTGCACTCTAGAGCCAGCAAGACAGAACTACTGAGCCCACGTGCCCTACAGCTTGTGCTCCAAAACAAGAGAAGTCAAGAAGTCACTGCAATGAGAAACCCACACACTAGAGAAAGCTCTCGCATAGCATAGAGCCAGCAAACTATATAAATAAATAAATAATTTTTTTTTAAGTAACACAACATTGTAAATCAACTACACCTCAAAGAAAAAAAGCTTTGTGAAAATTCCTAATGGTTGAGATGAATAATCTTATCGGTCTTTTTGCTTTCTCTTTTTTTTTTTTTAATTAAAAATATGGAACGCTTCACGAATTTGCGTGTCATCCTTGCGCAGGGGCCATGCTAATCTTCTCTGTATCGTTCCAATTTTTAGTATATGTGCTGCCGAAGCGAGCACTGCTTTCTCTTTTTTTTTTTAAAAAAAAGTTATTATGGACCATCTTATACCGAAATCTAAAGAGAACATAGATATTTTGGTTTTTATCCCCACAATTTATTCCCCACAATGTATGATACTTTATGACCCAAACCCATGCACCAGCAGAACTGTAAGGTGGATTGACTACATTATTTAGGTTGAGGGTCAGTACCACAACCTAAGTATCACACACACACACACATACACACACACACACACACATACACACACACCTATTCTGCTCCCACTGCATTTGCCAGAATTTAATCACATGGCCTCTGGCTTCCTCTCAGAGAACCTGGAAAATGCCGTCTTTACTACGGGTGGCCAAATGCCTCAATGAAATGAGAATTTCAAGATTGGGGACCACCCATGTATGCCACCTTAACTCTAGTCTAGAGGAATAAATATATCTGTGATATATGAAAACTGAACAAATACATCTGTGATTTTATGAAAACTGAGCATCAGTAATGAGAAGAAAAAAAATTAAAATGGCAGTCGGAGAAATGCATTGGTATGAATCTGACCGACTTTCAATCAATCTAATGAAAAGCCAAGATGAAAGTGCCTATGTGAGCACAAAACCTTATGCTAATCCAGTTTTATCTGGCCTCAGGTGTCTGTAGACAACATTCCATGACTTGATGTTATGTTAGGAAAGATTCCTCCCTGTTAGGACAAAACAAATGAAAAAGCTGAGACGGACAAAATTCTTCTCTCCCCTCTGGTACATTTACAGAGTCCATGTACTTCTCAATGTGTCCAGTTATAGCTGGAATTGCTACTATCTGTGTCGATTGAGAGGACTGAGAGTTACTCAGGTTTAAAGCTGGCTGCACTGTTCTTGAAATATATCTGGAGGGACTTCCCTGGTGGTCCAGTGGTTAGGACTCCAAGCTTCCACCACAGTAGGCACAGGTTCAATTCCTGGTCAGGGAATGAAGATCCCACATGCCAAGCAGTGTGGCCAAAATAAATAGATAAATAATTTTTTTAATGTATCTGGAATATTAAGTCAGTGTCTGTGTTTTTAAAATACAGGATAAATCATTTACAATCTGGGGTCAGGGAAACTCAAGCTGTAGTCTTCACCTGGATGTCCAGTATCCAAGCATTTAGCTTCTTAAGCCCTAAAGAAAGAAATTTAATCTTCCCTTTAATATCTCCTTTCTTTCAGAAATTACCTTATTACTCTTTACTAATTTGGGGGGTATTTATTGAGGTATAATTCACAAGACTATAGATATTTCAAGTATACAGGTTGGTAAGTTTTGACATATATATACATCCATGAAACCATTACTACAATCAAGGAAATGAAAATATCCATCACCACCAAACAGAAAATAGCTCTTCTAGTAAAAGAAAAAATTAGAGGAAATATTTCCAAAATCATTTCATTAAGCCAGCATTATCATGATACTAAAATCAGAAAAAAAATGTACCAAAGATTACAGATCAATATCTGTTATGAATATAGATATGAAAATTCTCAAAGAAATAATAGAAAACCAAAACCAGAAGTATATAAATCGAATACAGCATCACCCACTGGGGTTTCTCCTGAGAATGCAAAGTTTGTTCAATATTAGAAAATCAGTGTAATCCACTATATGAACTGTCTAAAAAACAAGGAAAACCACACACTCAATCGATACAAAAAAGGCATTTGAGAAGAGTCAATATCCATTAAGATTAGAAACTCAGCAAACCAGAACAGGAAACTTCCTCATTCTGACAGTGTCTACAGAAAACCTATAGCTAACATCATATGCAGTGGTGAAAGTGCGAAAGCTTTCTTCCCTCATATATGCAACAAGGCAAGGATGTTCACTCTCATCACCCCTATGCTGCGCCAGATTGGAAGTCCTAATTAGCACAATAAGTCAGAAAAGGGTGGGGGGCATAGAGGACTTCACTGGTGGTCCAGTAGTAAAGAATTTGCCTGCCAATGCAGGAGACACAGATTCAGTCCCTGGTCCAGGAGATTCCACATGCTGCAGAGCAACTAAGCTCATGTGCCACAACTACTGAGCTCACATGCCACCACTACTGAAGCCTGTGCATTGAGAGCCCTTGTTCTGCAACAAGAGAAGCCACTCAGTGAGAAACCTGTGCACTACAACTAGAGAGTAGCCCTCCCTTGTCACAACTAGAGAAGGCCCTCATGCAGCAACAAAGACCCAGTGCAGTCAGATAAATAAATTTTAAAGGGGCATACAAAAAGATATGAAAACTACCTTATTTGCAGATGACATGATTCTCTGTAGAAAAGCCCAAAGAATCTGAAAAAAAAAAATTAAAATGAAATAAAACTCCTAAAACTGATGAGTTCAGCAAGATGCAGGTAGCAATATCAATATTCAAAAATCTACTGTATTTCTATATGCTTGCAATAAACAATCAGAAACCAAAATTTAAAATGTTTTTAAAATACCATTTCCAGTAGCTCCCAAATAGGCAAGTAGTTGGGTGTAAATCTGAGACTTCCAAGGTGGCACTAGTAGTAAAGAACTTGCCTTCCAATGCAGGAGACACAAGAGATGTGGGTTCTATCCCTGGGTTGGGAAGATGCCCTGAAGTAGGAAATGGCAACTTACTCCAGTACTCTTGCCTGGAAAATCCCATGGACAGAGGAGCCTGGCATGCTACAGTTCGTGGGGTCTTAAAGAGTCAGACACAACTGAGCACACATACGCTGGATGTAAACCTAATCTATCATGTGTATAAGTTGTGTGTGTAACTAGATGGCTGATGAAAAAAAACAGAAGAACTAAACAAATGGAGAGTTTGCCCACAGTTGATAATTGGAAGGTTTGACACCTCTCTCAACTCATTCTGAAATTCTTATGCAATTCCTTAATAAATATTTTTTATTGAAGTATGGTTGATTTACAATGCTTCAGGTATTCATCAAGGTGATTCAGTTATACATATACACATAAATTATTTTTGAGATTATGATATTCCTATTTAAAGACAAAAAAGATTTGTAGATCTAGACAAGCATAGCCAAAGCAATTCTGAAAATTAAGAAAAGAGTTGGAGTATTCACATGACCCAACTTTAAGAATCATTATAAAGCTACATGAATTAAGACATTACCGTATTGGCAAATGGAAAACACATAAGTGAACAGAACATAATAAGGAGTACAGATAGAGACCCCCAATAAATACAGCCATTTTATTTAGAATGGAGTGCAAAGGTAATTTACCAAAGAAATAGAAACAGTTTCAAAGAAATAGAAACAGTGTTAGATTAATTGGACCACCATATGCAAAACTTAATGTCAACTAAAACTTCACATTTGAGATTCAATATAGAGCATAGATTCAAATGTAAATTGTATTATAAATCTATTAAACTTTAAGATGAAAACATAGAAGAAAATCTTTCTGACCCTGGTTAAGCAAGAGTCTTAGGCATTATACCAAAAGCACCTTCATAAAAAAATAATTTAGATTCCATCCAAATTAAAAACTTTTGATCTGCAGTGCACACTATTAGAAAACGAAAAGATGAACGACAGAACCAGAGAAAATATTTGCAAATCATACATCTGACAAAGGACTTGTATCCAAAATATATAAAGTGAAAGTGAACTCAGTCATGTCCGACTCTTTGTGAACCCATGGACTGTAGCCTCTGTCCATTGAGATCTTGCAGGCAAGGGTACTGGAGTGGGTTGCCATTTCCTTCTCCAGGGGATCTTCCCAACCCAGGGATCGAACCCAGGCCTCCCGCTTTACCGTCTGAGCCACCAGGGAAGTTAGGCTATAAAAGACCCCCAAACTTAACTGCAATAAAAACAAAGCAATTGTTTTAAAATGGGCAAAAGAGATGAACTGATCCTTCTTCAAGGGGGATATATAGGTGTTAAGTAAACACACGAAAAGACGTTAAGTCTCACAAACAGCAGCCGCCACTGCTGCAGAATCTGACTCAAATCGTTAATTGACCCCTCTCAAGGCACCTAAAGCAACCCAAGACTCCTAGGCTTACATCACGCCTTCCTAAAGCAGCGCTTTTTCCCTCAAGGCACCTGGAGAATTGATCACCTGAGAAAGTAGGAGGAGCCTGAACCCCAATCAGCCAATAGAAGTGGAACTACAGAGGCGGGGCCTGCCTGGTCTCCATGGTATCCCTGGCATGGCGGAGTGGGAAAAAGGCTCTATGTAGCCTTGGTAGTACCAAATCCAGGTGCCCTAAAGGAGGGAGGTCGGGGGGCTGATTAGAAGAAGTAGGGAGAGAATTTATGGAGTGACAGGTTCCAGGAAGAGCGTTAGGAGGGGTAGAGGAGAATCAGGCGGAAGGAGAGTTTCATGAGCGGGCAGAGAGGGTTTATTAAGAAGAGAAGTAGTTAGAGACAGTACAAGTTCAGCAGAACAGGGGGGTTGTGTAATTAGTAGAGGAATAAGGAGTTCAAAGCTGGTTTCAGAAGTAGAAAGAAGACGTTAGGAGGACTCAGGGCAGGTCTTTATAAGGGACAGAGAAGAAGCTATGAATGGATAAGAAGAGACTTCGAGTTTACAGTTGCTTAAAGGTCTTAGAGGAGCCAAGTGAGAGGATATGGGCGCGGGGGATAGATGAGGGGAAGAGTTTACAGGTGAACAATAAGGGTCATAACAGGACCATGATAAATGCTTAGGGGCAAAATGAGTGATATTATTATAAAAGGGACAAGCAGAGAGCTATTAAAGACATTAAAGTATTATGGGGTGAAAGTCTTTAAGGGGACAATGGAGGTTTTATACATGAAAAGTGAATGTGTTAGTGCTGAGTGAGGATCTTCTCAGAAGGGTGGTTTATAGGAACAAAGAGAAGGTTGCTTGGGGGACAGTGAGGGTGTTCATGGAAACAATGTATTACAGTGGGTCAGCTGAGGTACAAGGAGGTCAAGTGAGAGTCCTCAGAGTCAGAAAGGACTTTAGGGGGACAATGGAAGGCGTCAAGTGAGACATGCTGTAGCGAGCAGCAAGGCAGTTGTAGAAGACAGGGAGTAGCTTACAGGAGATGGAGAAAATGTTACAGGGAACAGAGGGGTTAGAGGGCATGGGGTGGGGAGAAGAGAGGGTCTGGGAGTTATGGGGTAAATGGATTTATTTAAATGGATAGTAAGGTTTGAGGGAATACAGCATGAGTTCAAGGGAGTGAGTCTTTTAAGAGTGTCAGTGAAGATTTTATAGGAATCAAGGACAATCAAGGAAGGAAGTTACAGGAAATGGTAGGGTCCAGAAGCCATACTGAGTCATAACCCACTCCCTCTCCCCAGGCATTTGAAATTATGGCTGAGACCCCTCCCAAGGACTACTTCGTGCTGGCGATCGTGGCCTATATCCTGTTCTTTCCTTTAGGCGCTGTAGCCTTGTACTATTCTTCCGAGGTGGGAATGTGCGTCGTGTCAGTCCTCACCTTCCCCTCCCTCTCCATCCTGGTCCTGTGTGTGTGTTAGTTGCTCGGTCGTATCCAACTCTTTCCAACCCCATGGTCTGTAGCCCACCGGGCTCCTCTTGTCCATGGAATTCTCCAGACAAGAATACTGGAGTGGGTAGCCATTCCCTTCTCCAGGGGATCTTCCCAACCCAGGGATTAAAAACCTGGGTCTCCTGCATTGCAGGCAGATTCTTCACCATATGAGCTACCAGGGAAGCCCTAACCCTGAATAAATTTCATCCATATTCTCCATCCTGTTGGTTCAGACCCCACCCTTGCAGTGCCTTCACCCCCTCCAATAACCCTTTTAAGCTCATCTGTTCCTGTTCTGTCTCTCCTCTCAAACTTAGACAAGGCGCCACAACCGTAGGAATGAACGAGCCTTGGCAGTCAAGACCTCCCGCAAAGTCTTCAGTTATTCAGTGGCGGGAATTATTATGGCATGCGTCACTGCTGTCAATATCTGGATTGTATTTCTAATAGCCACTTTTAAACGGTAACCTCATCTCCAGCTCATGAAGAAAACCACAAAAATATACAACAGCATCACTTACCGAGGCTCTCAGTATCCATTTGGGCCAGTGTCTGGTGTGCCAGGTGTTCTAACTTGAAGCACCTGGAGGTGGCTGATGGGGGAAGGAAGTGGTAACTCAGGCAGCCTATTGGACCAGAGCTCAAACCAACCCTGAGACCCTGCCAAGGGAGTGGGGCTCATGGGAGACAGTGTAGGGCACTGTTTCTCCAGGGCAACTCCCCTCCTGCCCAAATACATGCCACAAACCTGTTTATGTCAACCAAGGGCCCTGACTGACTGCCTGACTTTGGGAATACTGCAATCAACTTCAGATCAAATCCCCACCATCTCAGAACTTACAAACCAGGGGGGAAGACATATCACCAGACAGTGACCATCCACATTAGAACTGTCTGTAACTGGGGAAATCCAGTGCTGGGTATTGGAGGCTGAACCTAATTTGGACCTAATCTGGGATACTTGTGGTCGATCAGGAAACCAGAGAGTCAAGCAGCTGTGAGTGAACTGACTAGAATTCAGGCCAGGTAGGATTGTAGAGTTTCCATAACAGCTATGGTTGCCTCCTCTTCCCACCAACACCATTGTTTGTTATTTAGGCATCAGTCAGCAATACTTTATGAGCACCTACTCTGTCTCGGCCACTAACTGGAAAAGCAACAGAGCAAAATAAATCAGACTTCTTTCTAATGGAGCTTATGCTCTAGTGAGAAGAAAACCATAAACAAATAGACCTCTAAGTAAACAAGGTAATTACAGGGAATGTAAATTCTATGGAGAAAAATATCACAGGGTAATAAGCTAAAGCAATGCCAGTACTGGTCCAGCAACTGTTAGTGTTAATTACACAAGATAGGTGCAGAAATTGCCACTTTAGTTCAGTTTAGTCGCTCAGTCATGTCCAACTCCTTGTGACCCCATGGACTGCAGCACGCCAGGCTTCACTGTCTATCACCAGTAATTGCCAGTAGGTATGTTGAAAGTGAAAATGTTAGTCTTTCAGGCCTGACTCTTTGTGACAACCATGGACTGTAGCCCACTAGGCTCCTCTGTCCATGGGATTCTCCACTCAAGAGAACTGGAGTGGGTTGCCATTCCCTTCTCCAGGGAATCTTCCCAACCCAAGAATTGAACCTGTGACTCCTGCATTTCAGGCAGATTCTCTACCTTCTGAACCACCAGGGAAGCCATACGTTGAAACTTACAGCAATTTGACATTGTCATGGAATCCAAGTATAAGACAAGAATCTTGTTTCAATTAAAAATTAAAAAATAAAGACTCTTGTCTGATTGAACCAAGTATAGGCCAGAGTATGGGTGCAGCAGCCTTGGCCCCAGAGCACAGGGGCAGGAGTGGGTGGTGGGGCAGGTTGGGCTGGGAGGACCTGAGCGGGTCCGCGTGGGGCGAAAGGCCCGACTAGATCTGGAGCCCCGGTGGCAAAGCAGCTGTGTCCCTCACAATGAAAGGTCTGGGGACACCTCTCTATCCTTTGTGTAGTTGATAGTTTGGGCAGTGGGGAAATGGCTTACACTGTCAAAACCTTTCTGCAGGACCCTGCCAGGGGAATCTAAACCTCCATCTGGGGAATTTGTACCATCTCAAAGCTAGATGTTCGAATTCAACAAAAGAGAGAGGAGCAGTATCCAAGAAAGGCAAGCAGTGTCCTGGCTCAGAGGAGAGCCCAGAGCACTGAGAGGAAGCAGGAGAGTGAACCACATGTTGTTAGGAGAATTTTTCAGTGCTGCACTTGGAATGGTGGAGTTTTCTGGTTCAATATCCTCTTGTTTCATCACATGTTTATTCCTGTGCTTCAGTCAGTAGTGGCCCAGATTATTGGTGATTCCATCACTACAAGGGGATGTTTGGTCATGGCTGGAGATTTTCCCTTGGTCAATTTTCAGAGCTCTCTCAGTGCACTCCCTCTTTGCACTCACCAAAGTCATAAGCTCAATTTGGTTCCATGACATAGCTGACCTGGCATCTGAGGTATCAGGAAGGAAGCCTCCCACATTCCCTGCTGCTACTGCTACTAATTCTCTTCAGTCATGTCCGACTCTGTGTGACCCCATAGACGGCAGCCCACCAGGCTCCCCCGTCCCTGGGATTCTCCAAGCAAGAACACTGGAGTGGGTTGCCATTTCCTTCTCCAATGCATGAAAGTGAAAAGTGAAAGTGAAGTCGCTCAGTCGTGTCTGACTCTCAGCGACCTCATGGACTGCAGCCTACCAGGCTCCTCCGTCCATGGGATTTTCCAGGCAAGAGACTGGAGTGGGGTGCCATTGCCTTCTCTGCCCACATTCCGTAGTGTAGCAAAATAATTGCTGACATGCTCTTCAGCCTTTCACTGCAGGCTCTCCTCTTCCTCCAGGGGATGTTTGTGAGTCTCTTTCCCATCTAGCTGGTTAGTCTGGTTAGTCTTCTGCATATGTCTCTTTTCTACTCACTACTCACAGTCCATGGAACTCTCCAGGCCAGAATACTGGAGTCAGTAGCCTTTCCCTTCTCCAGGGGATCTTCCTGACCCAGAAATCAAACCGGGGTTCAATTCCTGCAAATTCTGTACCAACTGAACTATCAGGGAAACTCTACTCACTATACTGCTTCAATGGATGTTTCCATAAAGGAATTGAAATGCACCAGAGGAATTGGCCTTGCTTTGGATTTGGTTTGCCCCTGACTTTCCTTACAGCAAGGCAGTCCTCCAGCATTGTCAGTGGCTGCCTCTTCTCTTTCCTCTTCCCTTTATTCCTTTCAGCGCCAATAAAGCAAAGATCCCTGGCAAAGCATACCTTTTCCAATTGCACCTCTTCTCCTTAGTGATTTTCTTAAGCAGCAGACTCTTCCACAAGATGGGTGAACCTGCAGTAATTTCCACTTCTGCAGAGTTTCTTCACCACGCCCATCTCCTACCCAAACTGAAGGCTGCTGCGGGCCCCTGAGTCAATCACCTGCATCTGAAGGAGATGGGAGGGATCGGAAGGACACCAAGGCAGCTCTTTTCCTAGTTCACCTCCATCCTCTCCCAGGGAAGGCGGGGCCCACCATGCCAAAGGCCCTAGACACATTCCCTTCTCTCTGAGGAATCTGGACTTTTGTCTCTGGTGCACATAAGGCAGAATCTTCCTGACACTACTACGGACTTTAAACACTGGTGAGTCTGAAAGGACCTCAGGTTTTTCTGCAGCTCTTCTCTAACACTTGCCAGCCTCATGCCTGGACTAATTTGAATACTCTTTCTCCCTGTGCCATTTCCTCTTCCACTTACCCTTCCTGCCTCCCACCACCTTGGATGAATGGATTTTTGTGATTCTGGCTGCTATATTTTGTGGATCTATTATTTTTGTTTTTCTGTGATGCACATATGTTCGCTGTGGGAAGGACAGGAGGCTCTGCTGCTCCTGGTCATCCCCTTTTATAGCCATCACTGTCTTGTTTCTCTAACTCAGGTTAGATTTTGGTCTCTTGCTCCACTGCAAAGAAAGGGGGGGGGGGGTGGGGGGGAAACAAGCCTGAAGGGATGGGACAGGGAGAAAGACTGCACAACCACATCTGCTGGGTTTTGAGGAGTGATTTTCTTTCTTCCCCTTGAAGGAGAAAAGCTTTTTTCACTGGTACATTTAAAGCTCACTTGACGATAGGGAGGTACCAGTTTTGGACAAGTGCCGCTGCAACATGGAATGCTCAGAGAACTTGACTGTTGGCCACTACCAGGTCTGGCTGGTATTTCAAAGGAATATTGGGTGCTGCAAATAGGAACTGAACGGGTAAACTTATTAAGCCCATTGAACCTGAAAAAAAAAAATACAGCCCCAAAGTATCAATCCATGACAGACTGGAGAAGATAGCAAAAACAGATCCTATACTACAATCACAAATAGTTTGAGATGCAATGAGCTAGTGGACACTGAGGTCTAGAAAGTATATTTTTTCAGGTCATGCTAGTGGCTGTAGTAAATATACTAGCTCACAAAATAGAAGTATATTTCATATTCCCAGAACCTCAAATTTGGGCATTTCAAATGACCCACAAATAATTCAAGGATCCCATCTCTTTCTATTTGGTAATTCTACCATCCCCAGAGGACTGAATCCTTTGAATTCAGGTAGAAGTAGACAGTGAGATTCCAAACTTGATTTTTAAATATCCCTGGCCTGCAAGTGAGCACTTGTACATTGTTGGTAAAAAGGTAAACTTGGACAACCACTATAGAAAAAAGAATGGAGGACCCTCATAAGTATTATTTATAGATTAATTTTGATCATCTATCAACTGATACAACAATTTCACTTTTGGGCATATGTCCTAAGAAAGAAAATCACTGCTTCAAAGACATATCTGTTCACCCTTGATCACTGCAGCATTATTGACAATAGGCAAGATAAGGAAACAACTCAAGTGTCTGATAAAGGATGAATATCATCCACATAAAGAAGATGTGATACATGTACAGAAAGGAATATTATTAAGCCATGAAAAATATGAAATTCTGCCAATTAAGGCAACAGAGATGGACCTTGAGGGAACTACCATAAATGAAACAGGTCAAACAGAGAAAGATAAATATTGTATGATACCACTTACATATGTAATTTTTTAAAATATATTCCTATAGAAACTAAAAGTAGAATGATGGTTGCCAGGGGCTGGAAAGTGGGAGGGAAAGGGACAAGCTGGTAAAAACTTTTTAAACAGTAGAAAATTTCAGTTACAAGGTGAATAAGGTTTGAGGGTCTAATATATAACCTTGTAACTACCATTAACAATACTGTATTGTAAACTTAAAACTTGCTAAGAAAGTAAGTCTTTAGCATTCAACACCCCCCCCAAAAAATAAAGAGGTAACTGTGTGAGCTAGCAGATGTGTTAATTAATTTGATTATGGTAATAATTTCACTACAGATATGATACAAATGAATAATCATAACAAAACAGAAACAGAGTCATAGATACAAATAGTTGCCAAAAGGAGGATAAGTGGAACAGGTGAGGGAGATTAAGAGATCCAAAATTCCAGTTAAAAAATAAGTGAATCACATCTATGTACATCATGGGGAATATAGTCAGTAGTAATGAAATATCTTTGTATGGTGACTGATGAAACTAGACCTATCACAATGATTATTTTGTAATGTATAGAAATATCAAATCACTATATTGTGCACCAGGCGTAAGTCAATTATGCTTCAAACAAACTCATAAAAAAAGAGATCAGATTTGTGGTGACCAAAGGATGGGAGTGGGGGAGGAGGAACTGGATGAAAGTGGTAAAAGAAACAAACTTCCAGTTATAAGACAAATCATTACTAGAATATTACATACAATGTGATATATAATCAACACTGCTGTAAGTTCTATACGTAAATTGTTAAGAGAGTAAATCCTAAGAGTAAATCATCACAAGGCAAAAAAAATGTTTTTTCTGTTATTTTGTATCTGCATGTGATGATAGATGTTCACTAGGTTTATTGTGGTGATCATTTCATGATGTAAGTCTGATCATCATGCTGTACACCTTAAACCTATGCAGTGCTATATGTCAATTATATATCAATAAAAATGGAAGAAAAAACACACATACATATATATTCCTAGAATTGGTAACATGCATTTAGAAGATCACAGGGTACAATATCAACAAGCAAAAATCTAGGATATTAGCCAATGCTAGCAATGAACAATAAGAATGCATATCTTTTTAAAATACCATTTTAAATAATTTTTAAAAACTAGTAGAGTGTATATCTAAGAGATTATGTGTATGCACTGTCTATTTAAACAACAGCAGCTGACGAAAGAAGAGAAGACTTAGAAGTGTTCCCACGATCATTAGTTGAAAGGTTCAACATCTCTTAAGTAGATATGAAATTCTAATATTATTCCTATTAAAAGACCAACAAAATTTGTAGATCTAGACAAGCATAGTCAAAACAATTATGAAAAATAAGAATAAAGTTATAGAACTCATGTTACCCAATTTTAAGAATCATTATAAAGCTACATTAATAAAACAGTGTGGTGCTGGCAAACAGATAAATACATAGGTCAACAGAATAGAATAAGGATTGCAGAAAAAGACACACAATAAATATGATCAATTTATTTTAAAAAGAAGCCCAAAGGCAATTTATGAAAAAAAAGGGTATTCATGGTGTTTAATTGGATCACTATAACCAAAATATAATTAATCTCAACTAAAACCTCATGTCTTATACAGATATACTCAATACAGACCATAGAGCTAAATGTACATTGTAAATCTAACATTTAGAAGAAAACATAGGAAAAAATCCTCCTGAGTTAAGCAAAGAGTTCTTAGACATGATACCAAAAACACCTCCATAAAAGAAAAAAAGTAATTTAGACTCCCTCAAAATCAAAAACTTTGCTCTGCAATGGACACTGTTAGAAAATAAAAAGATTAAGCTACAGACCCAAAGAAAATACTTTCAAATCACATATTTGATATCTGGATTCAAAATATATACGACCCTCAAACCTAACTGTGATTTAAAAAAAAAAACAACTATTTTTTAATGGGAGAAAGACCTGAACTGACACTTCATCAAAGGGGATGTACAAGTGGCAAATAGGCATGTGAAAAGCTGTTCATTCTTGCAAAGATCACCTTCCACCTGCCACTGCTAAATGATCCCTCTCAAGGTGTCTGAAGCAACCTCACATCACTCTTGCCCCAGGTGGTGTCTCTCCCTTGCTGGGACTGATCATCAGAGAGACTAGGAGGAGCCTGAACTCCTTCAGACCAACCAGCAGCCAGATGAGAATTGGCTTCCTCAACCCTAACACGCAACCTCCAATCAATCAATAGAAGTAGAATGATACAATATTCTAGGATAGGAGGTGGGGACTGTCTGGTCTCCATGGTAATTCCTGGCAGATTGGAGTGAGGGACAGGCCCTATGTTACCTTAGTAGTGCCAAACCCAAATGCCCTAATGGAGGTGAGGGGGCAGGGAGAGAATTTATGGGGTGACAGGAGGGAGAAAGAGAGTTAGAGGGAGTGGGGAATGAAGGCTCAAGGAGGGCTTCATTAGAGGGCAGAGAGGGTGTAGAGAATTATTCAAGGAGAATGGATTTTTGAGAAGTGGAAGGTTGTAATTAGTGGAGGGAGAAGGAATTCAAAGGATCATCAAGCTCATTTTAGAGGCAGAGAGATGTTAGGAGGAACAGGTTAGGTCTATAAAAGGGAACAGAGAAGAGGCTACAAGTGGACAAGGAGAGGACTTAGAGTTCATATTTGCTTAAATAACATCTTAGAGGAGCCAAGTGAGAGGATATGGGGGTGGGGGAAGGGAAGAATTTATAGGTGAACAATAAGGGTCATAACAGGACCATGACAGATGCTTAGGGTCAAATGAGTGGTATTGTTATAAAAGGGACAAGCAGAGAGTATTAAAGACATTAAAAGTGTCATAGGGTGAGAGCTTTTAGGGGGACAATGGAGGTTTCACACATGAAAAGTGTGTTAGTGTTGAGTGAGGGTCTTCTTAGTAGGGTGGTTTATAGGGACAAAAAGAAGGTTGCTTGGGGGACAATAAGGGTGTTAATGGAAACAAACTGTAACAGTGGGTCAGTTTAGGTACAAGGAGGTCAAGTGAGAGTCCTCAGAGTCAGTAGGGAATTTGGGGAACAGTGGAGGGGGTCAAGTGAGACATGCTGTAGAGAGGAGCAAAGATGGAGAAAACATTACAGAGAACAGGAAGAGGTGATAGGGCATGGGGGTGGGGAGAAGAGAGGGTCTGGGAGTTAGCACATAAAGGCATTTATTAGAGTGGGTAATAAGGTTTGAAGGAATATGGTTAGAGGGAGTCAGGGAGACTTTTAAAGAGTGTCAGTGAAGATTGTATAGGAATCAAGGATAGTCAAGGAAGGAAGTTACAGGGAATGGTAGGGTCCAGAAGCCATGCTGAGCCATCACTCACCACCTCACCCCAGGACTCTGAAAGTGTGTCTGACGAGACCCCAGTGACCACCTCTCGCTGGCGATCTTGGCCTATCTCCTGTGCTGTCCTTTAGGCACTGCAGCCTTGTCCTGTTCTTCCCAGGTGGGAATGTGCATCGTGTCAGTCCTCACGCTCCGCTCCCTCTCCATGCTGGCCTTGATCCTGAACCAATCTCATCCATGTTCTCCATCCTGTTGGCTCAGACCCTACCCTGCATCCTTGCAGCGCCTTCACCCCCCCGAACCCCCACAGTAACCATTTTAAGCCCATCAATCCCTATTCTGTCTCTCCTCCCAGACTCAAACAAGGCACCACAACTATAGGAATGAGTGAGCCTTGGCAGCCGAGACCTCCCACAAAGTCTTTAGTTTTGTACTAGCGGGAATTATGGCATGCATCGCTGCACTCAACAGC
Organism: Aepyceros melampus; assembly: GCA_006408695.1. Taxonomy (NCBI): domain Eukaryota; kingdom Metazoa; phylum Chordata; class Mammalia; order Artiodactyla; family Bovidae; genus Aepyceros; species Aepyceros melampus. Next base: position 268,230 of record SJXQ01008512.1, read on the forward strand.
TGGATTATATTAATAGCCATTTTAAACGGTGACCTCATCTCCAACTCATGAAGAAAACCACCAAAATATACAACAGTTATTAACCCAGGCTCTCAGGATCCATATGGGCCAATGTCTGGTGTGCCAGGTGCTTTAACTTGAAGCACCTTGAGGTGGTTGAGCTCTGAGGGCCAGAGCTCAAAGCAACCCTGGGACCCTGCTGAGGGGTGGGGCTTGTGGGAGATAGTGTAGCTCACTGTTTTCCCAAGGCAGTCTCCCCTCCTACCCAAATACATGCCACAAACCTGTTTATGTCAACCTTGACTGAGCTGCCTGACTTTGGGGATACAGCAGTCAACTTCAAATCAAATCCCCACCCTCTCAGAACTTACAAACCAGCGGGGGGAGACATATCACCAGATAGTGACCATCCGCAGAGGACCTATCTGTAATCAGGGAAATCCAGTAGGGGATAAAGGAGGCTGGATCTAATCTGGGTACTTGTCGTCTAGCAGAAAACTAGGGAATCAAGCATCTGCGAGTGAACTGGCTAGAATTCAAGTCAGGTAGGATTGTAGAGAGCTCCCATAACAGTTACGGTTGCCTCCTCCTTTTTCCACCAACACCATTGCTTGTGATTTAGGCATCATTCAACAATGTTTCCTGCCGCTGCTGCTGCTAAGTCACTTCAGTCGTGTCTGACTCTGTGCAACCCCACAGACGGCAGCCCACCAGGCTCCCCCGTCCCTGGGATTCTCCAGGCAAGAACACTGGAGTGGGTTGCCATTTCCTTCTCCAGTGCATGAAAGTGAAAAGTAAAAATGAAGTTGCTCAGTCGTTTTCGACCCCTAGCGACCCCATGGTCTGCAGCCTATCAGGCTCCTCCGTCCTTGGGATTTTCCAGGCAAGAGTACTGGAGTGGGGTGCCATTGCCTTCTCCAAATGCTTCCTGAGCATCTACTATTTATCAGGCACAATAACAGGAACTAGGAATGCAAAAGAGCAAAAGAAATCAGGCCCCTTTCTGATGGAGCTTACAGACAGAGCTCTAAATAAACAAGAATTTACAGGGAATGTAAATGCTATGGAGAAAAATAACACAGTCTAATAAGCTAGAGCGGTGCCAGTACCGGTCCACTGACTATTAATGTTAATTACAACAAGCTAGGCAGAAATTTACAGTAGGTGCATTGAAATTTACAGCAATTTGACAGTGTCATGGCTTCCAAGTATAAGATCAAGAGTTTTGTCCTCTTGAACAAAGTATTACCCAAAAGGATGAATACATGACAGACTGGAGACATATAAAACAGATCAATGCCACAGTGAAAACTAGTCTGAGATGCACTGAGCTAGTGGGCACCAAGGTCTAAAAAGTATACTGTTTAGAGTCACCCTAGAGGCTCTAACAAATAAACCCCCTCAAATCAACAGCTCACAAGATACAAGTTTATTTCACATTATCACAACCTCAAAATGGGGGCATTTCAAGTGACCCACATATAGTTCCCAAATCCCATCTCCTTCTGCTTGGTGATTCCACCATCTCCAGAGGGCTCAGAGTCCTTTGAACTCAGGCAGAAGAAGACAACAAGATATTTGCTTTTTGATTTTATTTATTTTTGCCTGTGCTGGATCTTCACTGTTGCACACGGGCTCTCTCTACCTGTGGTGCGTGGGCTTTTCATTGCAATGGCTTCTCTTGTTGCAGAGTAGGGGCTCTAGGGCATGCAGCCTTCAATAGTTGTAAAGCACAGGCTGAGATGCCCTGTGGCTTGTGGGATCTTTCTGGACCAGGGATAGAACCCATGTCCCCAATCTTGGCAGGTGGATTCTTAATCATTTGACCACCACAGAAGTCTTCCACCGGCTTTTTTAAATCCTTGGCCTGAAAGTGAACACTTGTACACTGTTGGTGGGAATGTGAAGTTGGACAACCACTATAGAACACAGGAGTGAGGACCCTCAAAAATATAATTTAAATATTAACTATGATTGTCTATCATATGATGCAGCAATTTCACTTTTGGGCATATGTACAAAAGAAATAAAATCACTGCTTCAAAGAGATATCTGCTCTCCCTGATCATTGCAGCATTATTCACAATAGGCAAGATAAGGAAACAACTCAAGTGTCTGACAGTGGATGAATGGATAAAGAAGATGTGTTACATGTACAGAAATGAATATTATTAAGCCTTGAGAAATATGAAATTCTGTAAATTAAGACAATACAAATGGACCTTGAGGGAATTACTATAAGTGAAATAGGTCAAATCAGAAAAATATAAATACTGTATTATATCATTTATATGTAGAACATTTTTTAAAAAAACATAGAAACAAAATAGAATGAAGATTGTCAGGGGCTGGAAGGTGGGGGACAAGCTGGTAAAAAAAAAAGTAGAAAATTTTAGTTATAAGATGAATTTGGTCTGAAGGTCTAATATATAACATTGTAACTATGGTTAACAATACTGCATTTTGTACTTAAAATCTGCTAAGAAAGTGAATCCTAAGCATTCAACACTCCTCCAAAACAATCAAGAGGCAGCTGTGTGAGCTAATAGATGTGTTAATTAATTTGATTATGGTAATAATTTTACTACCCACATGATACAAATGAACAATCATAACAAAACAGAAAAAGAATCATAGATACAGAAGGGAGTGTGGGAATAAGTGGAATAGGTAAGGGAAAACTAAGAGGTACAAAGTCCTAGTTAAAAAATAAAAAGTCACATTTATGTACAGCATGGGGAATATAGTCAGTAGTAATGTAATATTTTTTATGGTGATGGATGATAACTAGACATCACAGTGATTATTTTGTTCTGTATAGAAATATCAAATCATAATATTGTGGACTAGGGGTAAATTATACTTTAAACAAGCTCATTTAAAAAAGGGGGGGACCAGATTTGTGGTGACCAAAGGAAGGGAATGGGGGAAGGGGTATTGGATGAAAGTAGTGAAAGGTATGAACTTCCAGTTATAAGACAAATAATTACTGGGATATAATGTTGTTGCTGTTGTTCAGTTGCTCAGTCATCTGACCCTCTGTGACCCCATGGACTACAACACACCAGTCTCCTCTGTCCTTCACATCTCCCAAACTTTGCTCAAACTCATGTCCATTGAATCAGTGATGCCATCCAACCACCTTATCCTCTGTTGTCCCCTTCTCCTCCTGCCTTCAGACTTTCCCAGCATCAGGATCTTTTCAAATGAGTCAGCTCTTCACATCAGGAGGCCAAAGTATTGGAGCTTCAGCTTCAGCATCAGTCCTTCCAATGAATATTCAGGACTGGTTTCCTTTAGGATGGACTGGTTGAATCTCCTTGCTGTCCAAGGGAATCTCAAGAGTCTTCTTCAACACCACAGTTCAAAAGCATCAATTCTTTGCTGCTCAGCTTTCTTCGTAGTCCAACTCTCATATCCATACAAGACTACCAGAAAAAACCATAGCTTTGACTAGATGGACCCTCAAGGCACTCCTGGAATTAATCAGTCACCAGAGAGAGTAGGAAGAGCCTGAGCTCCTTCAGACCAATCAGCAGCCTCCTGAGTATTTGGCTTACCCTAGTCATCACACACAACCTTTAATCAGCCAATAGAAGTAGAAAGATAGACTAGGAGGCGGGGCCTGCCTGATCTCCATGGTAATCTCTGGATAGTGAAGGAAAGGCTCTATGTAGCCTTGGTAGTAGCAGATCCAGTTGCTCTAATGGGGTGTTTGAAGGGGCAGGGAGAGAATTTATGGGATGACAGATGGGAGGAAGAGAGTTGGAGAGGGTGGGGGGAATAAAAGGGGGAAGGTTCATAAGGGGACAGAGACAGTTTTATAAGTAAAGAAGTATCTAGAGGGAGCACAAGTTTAGGAAAACATGGAGGTTGTAATCAGTGGTGGGAAAAGGAGTTCAAAGGATCACCAAGTTGGTTTCAGAGGTAGAAGGTTTCAGTTGGGGACAGGGCAAGTCTTTATAAAGGGATAGAGAAGAGGCTGTAAGTGGAAATGGAGGGAACTTTAGTTCACTGTTGGTCAAATAACAGAGGAGCCAAGTGAAAAGTTATGGTGTGAGGGGGAGAAGGGAGAAGGGAGAAATTTATGGATGAAAATAAGGGTCAAACAGGATCATGACAGATTCACAAGGACAAAATGAGTGGTATTATTATAAAAGGGAGAATGACATGAAATGTTAGTTGCTCATTCATGCCTAACTCTTTGCAATCCCATGGACTGTAGACTTCCAGGTTCCTCTGTCTATGGGATTCTCCAGGCAAGAATACTGGAGTGGGTTGCCATACTCTTATCCAGGGGATCTTCCCGACCCAGGGATCAAACCTGCATCTCTTACGTTTCCTGCATTGCAGACAGATTCTTTACCATCTGAGCCAGCAGAGAAGCTATAGAGGGGACAAGCAGAAAATTATTAAAGACAATAGAAGTATTATAGGGACTTCCCTAGTGGTCCAGTGGCTAAGACTCCTTGCTTCAAACGCGGTGGGCCTAGGTTCAATCCCTGGTCAAGGAACAAGATCCCACATGCTGCAACCAAAAATCTGAAGTGTCACAACTAAGACCCAGCACAGCCAAATAAATTAATGTTTTTGAAAAGACATTCAAAGCATTATAGGATGAAAGATTTTAAGGGGACAATGGAGGTTTTACACATGAAAAGTGTTGAGTGAGGTTCTTGTTGGACGGTCTATAGGGACAAAGAGAAGGTTGCTTGGAGGACTATGAGAGTGTTAATGGCAACAAAGCATGACAGTGGGTCAGTTGAGGTACAGGGAGGGCAAATGAGAGTCATCAGAATCAGTAGAGAATGTAGGGGGACAGTGGAAGGGGTCAAGTGGGACAAGCTGTAGAGATCATCAAGCAATTATAGAAGACAGAGAGGAGCTTAAGGAGGAGGGGAAATGTTACAGAGAACAAAGAGGGGTTCTAGGGCGTGGGGGTGGGGTGGGAGGTTGCTACCAGGTCTAGCGGTCAGGGAGGTATCAAAAGAGAGAGGGAGATGTTACAGGGAGACAGTGAGAGTTTGCAAGGGCTAAGGGGGTGGTCAATGAAGAACTTATAGGAGCCACAGAGAGCTGTGTTGGTGTAAAAAGGGAGGAGGTCAGGGAGGCTATGAGAGACCAGAAGCATACTAAGCCATAACCCCCTCCTTCCCCAGGTGCTTGAAATTATGTCCGAGGCGTCACCCAGCGAGGACGACATCATGCTGCCAACCGTGGCCTGCTTCATGTGTTGTCCCTTATGTGCAGCAGCCATGTTCTACTCTTCCCAGGTGGGAATCTGCATCTTGCAAATCCCAACCCTCTCCTCCCTGTATCTGGCTGTGACCCTGAACCACCTTCTTCCTTGTCCTTCCTCCTTGGTTTCAGCCCCCTACCCTGGTCTGTACGCTCCCAATGGCTCACTCCCATTCAGTAACCCGTATAAGCTCATCTATTCCCGTTCTGCCTCTCCTCTCAAACTCAGACAAGATGCCACAAAAATAAACTGAACAGTTTTGCTGGGACAGTGGAAGGGGTCAAGTGAGGAAAGCTGTAGGGGTGTGCAAGGCAGTTAGAGAAAGTGGTGAGGAGGTTGTCAGAGGCAGGGAAAGGGTTATAAGAGAATAGAGAGGGATTAGAGGGGGTGGGATGGGGTGGGGGTACATGGTTCTAGGGGACGTCAAAGTACTATAGTAAGGTTAAAGGGGGTGTGGCACAACTAGTGGGGGTCAATGAGATGTTTTTAGAGTGTCAGTAAAGATTTTATAGAAGCCAAGCAGAGTGAAGGGTAGGAGGTATTGGGAATCATAGAGTCCAGAAGCCACACTGAACCATAATCCACTCCTTCTCCCCAGGCTTTTGAAATTAGGTCTAACAAGACCCCAAGCGACCACCTCTTGCTGGCGATCTTGGCCTATCTCCTGTGCTGTCCTTTAGGCACTGTAGCCTTGTACTATTCTTCCCAGGTGGGAATGTGCATCGTGTCAGTCCTCACCTTCCCCTCCCTCTCCATGCTGGCCCTGACCCTGAACCAATCTCATCCATGTTCTCCATCCTGTTGGCTCAGACCCCGCCCTGAGTCCTTGCAGCGCCTTCACCCCCTCCAAGAATCCTTTTAAACCCATCTGTTCCTGTTCTGTCTCTCCTCCCAAACTCAGACAAGGCGCCAAACCGTAGGAATGAACGAACTTTGGCAGTCAAGACCTCCCACAAAGTTTTCAGTTTCGCTGTCTCAGCAATTGTTTTGGGATGCGTCATCATACTCCTCACCATGAGTGTATTCCTAACAGTCTTACTTAATCGGTAACTTCCTCTCCAGGTCATGAAAAAGCAACCAAAAAAATATACAACAGTGTGTCTAACCTTGGCTCTAGGTATCCATTGGGGCCAAATGAGACTCCTGCCTCCCCTCTGTCCACATTCACGCATTGATGCCATACATCTACTTATGTTGACCAAGGAGCTCGACTGTGCTGCATGACTCTGGGGACATAGCAGTCATCACTTGAGATCAAACCTTACACCTTCAGAATCTCATAACCTAGGCTGGAAGACAGACATCACTAAATAGTAACAGTCCACAGTGACCCCATCTCTAAAGCGGAAAACTTAAAGAGAGGGATTGTAGGAGGCTGGACCTAATTTGGAATACTTGTGGGTCTATCAGAAAACCAGGGAGTCAGGCAGCTGTGAGTGAACTGGCTAGAATTCAGACCAGGTAGGATCATAGACAGCTTCCATGACAGCTATGGTTGCCTCCTCTCCTCCACCAACACCATTGCTTGTGATTCAAAAATCAACAATACTTTCTGAGCACCTACTATGTATCAGGCACTAGACTGGGAAGTAGGAAAGCAACAGAGCAAAGTAAATCAGATCCCTTTCTGATAGAGCTTAAGTTCCAGTGGGAAGAAAACCATAAAAAAATAGACCTCTAAATAAACAAGATATTACAGGGAACAGTAAATGCTATAGAGAAAAATAACAGAATAACAAGCTAAAGCAATAATGTAATGATCATTAAAAGCTGGTTCCATCAAACTACTAATGTTCATTATAAGACGGATGTAGGAATTAACAGTAGGTGCAAGGAGATCCAACCAATCTGTTTTGAAGGAGATCAGCCCTGGGATTTCTTTGGAAGGAATGATGCTGAAGCTGAAACTCCAGTACTTAGGCCACCTAATGCGAGATTTGACTCATTGGAAAAGACTCTGATCCTGGGAGGGATTGTGGGCAGGAGGAGAAGGGGATGACACAGGATGAGACGGCTGGATGGCATCACTGACTCGATGGACGTGAGTCTGAGTGAACTCTGGGAGTTGGTGATGGACAGGGAGGCCCGGCGTGCTGCGATTCATGGGGTCGCAAAGAGTTGGACATGACTGAACTGAACTGAACCTTGAAACTTATACCAATTTGAAGTCATCATGACATCCAAGTATAAGATCAAGAATCTTGTCAAACAAAGTATAGACCAAAAGGATCAATCCATGACAGACTGAAAATGAAAGTGAAAGTCACTCAGTCATGTCCGATTCTTTGCGACCACAAGGACTATACAGTCCGTGGAATTCTCTAGGCCAAAATACTGAAGTGGGTAGCCTTTCCCTTCTCCAGGGGATCTTCCCAACCCAGGGATCGAACCTAAGTCTCCTGCTTTGCAGGCAGATTCTTTACCAGGTGAGCCACAAGGGAAGCCCAGGAATATTGGAGTGGGTAGTCTATCCCTTCTCCACTGAATCTTCCTGACCCAGAAACCAAGTCTGCATTGCAGGTGGATTCTTTACCAACTGAGCTATCAGGGAGACCCTCCATGACAGATTGGAGATACCCAAAACAGAATCTGGGACTTCCCTGGTGGCTCAGAGGTTAAAGCGTCTGCCTCCATTGCGGGAGACCCGGGTTCGATCCCTGGGTCGGGAAGATCCCCTGGAGAAGGAAATGGCAACCCACTCCAGTATTCTTGCTTGGAGAATCTCATGGACTGAGGAGCTGCAGTCCATGGGGTCACAAAGAGTCGGTCACAACTGAGTGACTTTACTTACTAAAACAGAATCTATGCCACAGTCACAAATAGATTGAGATGCACTGGGCTAGCGGGTGCTGAGGTCTAAAAGGTATATTGTTTAGAGTAATGCTAGAGGCTGTAAAAAATAAACCCTCACCAAATCAGCAGCTCACAAAATACAAGTATATTTCACACTATCACACCTTTCCATGTTAGTATTTCTAGTGACCCATAGATTAAACCAGGTATCCATGCTCCTTTTACTTGGTGATTCCACCATCTCCTAAGGGCTCAGAGTCCTTTGAGTCTGGGCAGAGGATGAAAGAGTTAAAATCTCCACTTGTTTCTTAATTTGGCCTGCAAGGAAATCCTTGTCCACTGTTGGTAGATTGTAAATATGAACAGCCATTATGGAAAATAAGATGTGTGTGTGTTTAGTCACTAAGTTGTGTCCAACTCTTTTTCAACCCCAAGGACTATACTCCACTAGGCTCCTCTGTCCATGGGATTCTCCAGGCAAGAATGCTGGAGTAGGTTGCCATTTCCTTCTCCAGAGGATCTTCCTGACCCAGGGATGAAACCCAAGTCTCCTACACTGCAGGTAGATTCTTTATCACTGAGCCACCAGGGAAGACCAGAAAATAGGATGGAGGTCCTCAAATATTAAAATTATAACTACATAAGATACAGCAATCTCACTTCTGAGTATACATCCAAAGGAAATAAAATCACTATCTCAGAGAGGTACCTGCAGCATTATTCATAATAGACAAGACATGGAAACAAACTAAGTGTCCATCATCAACTTAAGAAATAAAGAGGACTTGGTATCTATACACAAAGGAAAATCACTAATGTGAGAAATACGAAATCCTGCCATTTGAGACAACACAGATAGACCTTGAAGGTGTTATGAAAAATGAAAAAAGTCTGACAAAGACAAGTACTGTATGATATCATTTACACGTGGAATCTTAAAGAAAACAAACTCATAGAAACAGAAGTTAGAGTAATGGTTGCCAGAAGGTGGAAGGTAGTGAGGAAAAACAGATAGGCTGGTAGGGAATTCCCTGGTGGTCCAGTGGTTAGGACTCAGTGTTTTCACTGCAGAGGCCACGGGTTCCATCTCTGGTCAAGGAACTAAGATCCCATAAGTGAGGCCACACAGTCCCCCAACCCAAAAAAAAAGGATAAGCTGATACAAAAAAGAAAAGTTCAAACTTTAGTTATATAATAAAGTCTGAGGGGCTAATATATAATATAGTAACTGGAGCTAACAATACCATTTGGTATACTTATAATTTACTAAGAAAGTAAATCTTAAGTGTTCTCCCAACCCACTCCCCAGAAAAAGGGGAAAAAAAGGAAACTGTGAGCTGATGGATGTGTTAATTAACTTCACTATGGTAAAAATTTCACTATAGACATGTGTATCAAATCACCACGTTATACATTTTAAATATATTACAATTTTATTTGTCACGTATACCTCAATAAAGCAGGAGAAGGGTTTTGAAATAAAGCTTTGGTCTTAAAGTAACACGCATCACTTTTTTTCTTAATCGCTTTTGTCTCAGTCTCGTACAGAAGTAGTCTTATGGTCTCAACTGGATGTAAGGGCCTCTGAGATGAAGCCTCCAGACAGATCTGCAGAACCTTCCCAGACCCTGAGATGAAGCCCAACTGCAGGCTGTCCAGATGCTGGCCGAGAAGCCAGCAGCAGACAAGGACCCACAGGCTTCATAGATGATGAAAATTCGGGGCAGCCTCTGGCTGAGGATTACCCAGGTTCCTCTGCTGCCCTGGTCAGCTTTCCATCCCTGGCATCCTGGCTTGCCTGGCCTCTCTCCAAATGTCCAGCACACCGCACCCACTGTGTCCCAGCCTCAGGGCCACCACCAGACTCTGAGGAGCCCTTGTGTGAGTCAGAAGAGGTGCCCATTCACCTGGGCAAGTGAAGCAGCTCCCATGCACTCCCCTGCCAGGTCAGGTCATGAGCAATGGGTACAAAACCAAAACAGCACTAGGTGGCAGCCCTGCCCAACCACTGTCACTGACCCCCATGAGCTTCTTCCTCTCTGCTCCTCCCCGCAACCTGCAGACCCAGAGAGCCACCCTCCAGGGAGACGCGATCTGAGCCCAGGTCAGCTCTGCCACCACCCTCTGCTTCAATGCCTGTTCTGCCCTCTGCACTTTCATTACCTTGCTCTTGATCATTTTCTATTGCAGTTGTGGTCATGGCCCTGACCAGGACTGATAGACTCATCTTCACCTCAAGCAGTAGGACAGAGGAAGGAGGGAGGGGGGGAATGAAATGCTTACTCCATTTTAACACACTTTCAGGAAATTTTACACACACACTTATACACATACCTATTCTGCTGCCGGAGAGGGCAATGGCACCCCACTCCAGTACTCTTGCCTGGGAAATCCCATGGATGGAGGAGCCTGGTGAGCTACAGTCCATGGGGTCGCAAAGAGTCGGACACGACTGAGCGACTTCACTTTCACGCACTGGAGAAGGAAATGGCAACCCACTCCGGTATGCTTGCCTGGAGAATCCCAGGGACTGGAGCCTGGTAGGCTGCTGTCTATGGGGTCACACAGAGTCGGACACGACTGACGTGACTTAGCAGCAGCAGCATTCTGCTGCCAGAATTTAACTACACATTGGCCAGAATTTAACTACAAGGCCTCTGGCTACCTCCTAGGAAACCTGGAAAATACAGTCTATTCCAGAAGGCCAAGTACCTGGATAAAATGAGAATTTTAGGTTTGGGGACTACCTATATGTGCCACCTTAATTCTAGTCTGCAGGAACAAGTATACCTGTGATAGTTTTTGTTCGGACTGAACATCAGGAATGAAAACTAAAAGAATTAAAATAGCAGTTGGAAAACATGCATTGGTATGAATCAAACCAACTTCCAATCAATCTCATAAAAACCCAGGATGGAAGTGTATGCGATTACCACGTTGAGTGCAAAACCTTGTACTGGCTTGATTTTATCTGGCCTCGGGTATCGTCTGCAGAATTGTCTGTCCATGACTTGATGTTATGTTAGAAAAGATTTCTGCTGGTTAACACAAAACAAACAAAAAAGCCAAGCTGAACAAAGTTGTTCTCTCCTCTGTGGCACATTTGAGTGTCCACGTGCTTCTCAGTGTGTCTAATTACAGCTGGAATTGCTCTTATCTGTGTCGGCTGAGGAGGAGGGCAGGGCAACCCACTCCAGTATTCCTGCCTGGAGAATCATATGGACAGAGAACCTCGCGGGCTACAGTCCCTAGGGTCACAAAGAGTCAGACGTGACTGAAGCGACTTAGCACAGCATGGCACACGTCGGTTGAGAGGGTTGAGAGTTACTCAGGTTTGAAGTTGGCTGCACTGTTCTTAAAATTTATCTGGAACATTGAGTCAATGTCTGTGTTTTTAAAATATAGGATGGATCATTTACAATCTGGGGTCATGGAAATTCAGATTTATAAACACAAAGTGTAATTCCCAGGCATTTGTTTTTTAAGTTTTCATTGGAATATAGTTGATTCAAAATAGTGTGTTAGTTTGAGGGGTACAGCAAAGTGATTTAGTTATTCATATATCTATTCTTTTTCAGATTATTTTATCATATAGGTTATTACAGGGTATTGAGTACAGTAGTCTACGCTATACAGTAGGTCCTTGTTGATGATCTATTTTACATTTAGTAGTGTGCGTAGGCCATTTGATTTTTTAAACCCTAAAGAAAAAAATTATCTTGCCTTTAATCTCTTTTTTACTTACAGAATTTACTCTGTTGCTCTTTTATTAACTTAATCTTTCAGAGCTTTATCAAAGTATAATCAACAAGACTACATGATATTTTAAAATACATTGTGATGAGTTTTGACACAAGTAATACACCCATGAAACTATCACCACAATCAAGATAATGAACATATTCATCACCTCCAACTTATTTCTCCAGCCACTTTGTCATCCCTCCCTCCCATCGCTCCCCAGGTGACTACTGATCTGTTTTCTGTCGCTGTAGATTAGTCTGTATTTTCTAGAATTTTATGTAACTGGAATTACAAAGTATGTGCCCTTCTTTTCTCTGATATCTTTCAGTCAGCATAGTTATTTTGAGGTTCATCAATGCTGTTCCATTATCAACAGTTCATTCCTTTTATTGCTGACTACTTCATTATATGATTGTGCCACAGTCTGTTCATCTGTTAACCTGTTAGTGGACACTGCAATGGTTTCCAGTTTTTGCCTGATACAAATAAAGCTGCTGTGAGCATTCAACACAGTATTTGTATGGGTATGTGGGTACACGCTTTCACTCCTTGTAGATTAATAACCAGGAGTGGGATAGCTAGATCATATGTTCAATACTTGTTTAGCTTTTAAGAAATTGCCAAAGTCTTTTCCCAAACATTCCTATAAGCCATGCACGAGAGTTCCAGTTGCCCCACATCTTTGCCAAGCCCTGATATGATTAGTCTTTTTATTTTAGCCATTCTACTGGTTATGTAATGATATCTCACTGTGATTTGAACATGCCTTTTCCTAGTGACTAATACTATTGAGTATCTTTCTGACTACTTATTTATCATCAATACTTGGTGACGTGTTTGTCAAATGCTTTGCTTTTTTTTTGTTTTGTTTTTTTTTTGGGGGGGAGTTTGTCTGCAACAAGTGGCATACGGGACCTTAGTTCCCTGGCCAGGCATGGAACCTGTGACCCCCAGCAGTGGAAGCATAGAGTCTTAATCACTAGACCACCAGGGAAGTCCCTTGCCCATTTTTATTGGATTGCTTCTTTTCTTTTTTAAAAAAATACTTATTCATTTGACTGTGCCAAGTTTAGTTCCCTGACCAGGGATCCAACCTGGTTCCTCTCCATTGGAAGTGCAGAGTATTAGCCACTGGACCAGCAGGGAAGTCCACGTTTCTTTTCTTATTATTGAGTTTTAAGAGTTCATGACATATTCTGGAATCAAGTCCTCTATCAGATTTTCCAGCATGTACCATGTCTTTTGTTTCTCTTAACACTGTCTTTTGAAGATTGGCAATTTTAATTTTGATGATGGCCATTTTGTCAATTTCTCTTTTATTACAGATCATATTTTTGCTGTTGGATCTAAGAAATCAAGGATTTCTTAAACCAAGGTTTCTCTTAACATGCTCCTCTAGAAGTTTTATGGTTGTAGTTTACATTTAAGTCTAGGATCCATGCTGGGTTCATTTTTATTAGATGCAAAGTATGCATCTGAGTTTACTCTTCTGCATGCATGCCTGTGCGTGCTGAGTCATGTCTGACTCTTGCGACCCCAGGGATTGTAGCCAGCCAGGCTCCTCTGTCCATGGGATTTTCCAGGCAAGCATACCAGAGTGGGTTGCCATCTCCTTTTTCCAGGGAATCTCCCTGACCCAGGGATCAAACCTGAGTCATCTGCACTAAAGGCAGATTCTTTTACAACTGAACCACCAAGGAAGCCACATATAGATGTCCAATTACTCCAGGGACATTTGTTGAAAAGATTAGCCTTCTCCACTGAATTGCCTCTGCATATTTTTTAAAAATTCAAATGCTTAGATACGTTAAGATCTAGTTCTGGGGTAAAAATAGGTTGTACCTTTCTATTGATCCATTTCTCTATCTTGAGATTAATATCATACTTTTTCATTTTCCATGCCTTATAATAGGACTTGAAGTCAAGGAGTGTGACTGCTCCCATTCTGTTCTTCTTTTTCAAAGTCATTCTGGCTATTCCAGTTCTTTTTTATTTACATCTGAATTTATGAAGACCCTTATAAATTTCTAAAACAAATTTTAAAGGCCTGTGAGTATTTTCATTGAAACTGCACTGACTCTATAGATAAATTTGAGGAGAACTGACATCTTAGCAGGGCTTCCCAGGTGGTGCTAATGGTAAAGAACCTGCTTGTCAGTGCAGGAGACATAAGAGACACAGGTTGGATCCCTGGATCAGGAAGGTCACCTGGAGGAGGGCATGACAACCCACTCCATTATTCTTGCCTGGAGAATTCCACGGACAGAGGAGAGCTACAGTCTATGGGGTCACAAACAGTTAGACATGACTGAACGACTTAGCACACACACACAACATCTTAGCAATATTTTATTTCTTTCTATCTATGAGCATGGTATACCTCCCCTTTTACATAGGTCTTCTTTCAAATCTCTCAGCAATGTTTTGTAGTTCCCAGTGTACAAGTATGGCATATCTTTTGTCAAATTCATCTCAAATTATTTAATATTTTTGATATCAGTATAAATGGCATTTTTTAATTGTGGTAAAATACATATAATACAAAATTTACACCTTACAAATATTAAATGTACAGTTTGGTGGTGTTCAGTATGTTTCATATTGCTGTTCAACCAATCTCCAGAACTGTTTTCATCTTATAAAACTATATCTCTATACCTATTAAATACAACTCCCACTCTCTCCCTGCCACCAGCCCCTAGAAATCACCATTTTATTTTCTGTCTCTACACATTTGACTACTCTAGATTCTTTATATAAATGAAAATCATAGAGTATTTGCCTTTTTGTAACTAGCTTATTTGTTTTTTTGCTTGTTTGGCTGTACTGCATGGCTTTCAGGATCTTAATTAACTGATCAGGGATTAGTTCAAGTTCTAACCACTGAACACCCAGGGAGCTCCCTGTAACTAGCTTACTTCACTTAGCATAATGTCCTTAAGGTCCATCCATATTATAGCATTTATCAGAATACCTTACTTTTTAAAGCTGGATTTTGTGTATGTGTGCGTGTGTGTGTATTTATGATATACATACATAAAAATGTTTTATCCATATAAAATCAGTTCAGTTCAGTTCAGTCACTCAGTTGTGTCCGACTCTTTGTGACCCAATGAATCACAGCACACCAGGCCTCCCTGTCCATCACCAGCTCCCAAAGTTCATTCAGACTCATGTCCATCGAGTCAATGATGCCATCCAGCCATCTCATCCTCTGTCGTCCCCTTCTTCTCCTGTCCCCAATCCCTCTCAGCATCAAAGTCTTTTCCAATGAGTCAACTCTTCGCATGAGGTGGCCAAAGTACTGGGGTATATATACACAGGCTCTTCTGTCCATGGAATTCTCCAGGCAAGAATACTGGAGTGGGTAGTCATTCCCTTCTCCATATCTTCCTGACCTAGGGATTGAACCCCAGTCTCCTGCATTGCAGCCAGATTCTTTACCATCTGAGCCACCAGAGAAGCCCAATATAAACATCAATTCAGTTCAGTTCAGTTCAGTCGCTCAGTCGTGTCCGACTCTTTGCGACCCCATGAATCACAGCACGCCAGGCCTCCCTGTCCATCACCAACCCCGGAGTTCACTCAAACTCACGTCCATCGAGTCAGTGATGCCATCCAACCATCTCATCCTCTGTCGTCCTCTTCTCCTCCTGCCCCCAATCCCTCCCAGCATCAGAGTCTTTTCCAATGAGTCAACTCTTCGCATGAGGTGGCCGAAGTACTGGAGCTTCAGCTTTAGCATCATTCCTTCCAAAGAACACCCAGGGCTGATCTCCTTCAGAATGGACTGGTTGGATCTCCTTGCAGTCCAAGGGACTCTCAAGAGTCTTCTCCAACACCATAGTTCAAAAGCATCCATTCTTCGGCACTCAGCTTTCTTCACAGTCCAACTCTCACATCCATACATGACCACAGGAAAACATACCTGTATGTATATGCATGTGTGCTAAGCTGCTGTCGTGTCTTACTCTTTGTGACGCCATGGACTGTAGCGCACCAGGTTCTTCTGTCTGTGGGATTCTCCAGGCAAGAATACTGGAGTGAGTTGCCATGCCCTGCTCCAGATCTTCCCCACCCAGGGACAGAACCCTCATCTCCTGCAGCTCCTGCACTGCTGGATTCTTTACCCCGAGGTGGATTCTTTTCCCCGAGCCACCCACATATATTATCATGTATTATAAATATGTGCTTATATATATATATATGCAACATTTTGTTTATCCATTCATCTATCAATGTATACTTGGGTTGCTGTCACCTTGTAACTATGGTGAATAATGTTATTTTGAACATGGGTATACAAATTATTTTGAAAACATGCGTGTTTTTAATTCTTTTGAACATATACCCAGAAGTGAAATGGTTGGATCATATAATAATTCAATTTTTAATTTTTTTTAATTTTTGAGGAACTGCCATACTGTTGTCCATAGCAGCTGTGCCATTTTGCATCCCTACCAACAGTGCATAGGGGTTCCAATTTCTGCACAACCTTGTCCACACTTGTTATTTTCTGGGGTTTTCTGATAGTAACCATCCCGATGGATATGAGGTGATAGATATATCATCATGGTTTTGATTTTGCATTAGGGATGACTGGTGATGTTGAGCACATTTGCATATACTTATTGGCCTTTTACATAACTTCTTTGAGGAAATATCTAGTCCTTTGCCCGTTTTTAATCAGATTATTTTGTTTTTATGAGTAGTAGGTGTTCTTCATATATTCTGCATATTAGCCCCTTAGCAGATATATGATTGGCAAACATTTAATCCCATTCCATCATAGGTTGCATTTTCACTGTTAATGTTCTATGATACATACTAGTTTTTTATTTTTATGTAGTCCTTTTTATCTATTTTTGCTTTTGTTGCCTATTCTTTTGTTGTCATACCCAAGAAATGACTACCAAATCCAGTGCCATTAAGCTTTCCCTGATGTTTCTATGGATTTTGTGGTTTTAGATCCTATGTTTAGGCCTTTGATCCAGTTTAGTTAATTTTGATGTATGGTGTACTTCATTCTTTTGTACGTGGATATCCAGTTTTTCAACACCGTTTGTTGAAATTACTCTTCTGCTTGGTTTTATTGTAATTTTCTCTCCTTTTTTCAGATACTCAAAGTGGAAGCTGACATCATTAATTTGAGATGATTTGCTATAGATCAAATGTTCATGTCTTCTCAAAATTCACGTTTGAAGCCTAATCCCCAGTGTTATGGTATTTAGATGTACAGCCTTTGGGAAGTGATTAGGTCATGAGGGCAGGTATTAATGCAAACTATTGAGCATAAGATAGGCTCAAGGATGTATTGTGCAACATGAGGAATACAGAAAACATTTTGTAATAACTGTCAGAGGAAATAAACCTTTAAAATTGCTTTTAAATTCTTTTAATTTTTAAAGAGACCATATCTTTGATCATAAAACTAACTTTAACAAATTCAAATTAAATCATACAAAATCATATTATCCGACTGTAGTATGCAAAACTCTGATGTGCACCACCTCCAACCACAAAAGAACTCCAGTACCTGGTGTACAATCCTGTAAAATCTCTGAGATGTGACTATGATGGGATATCACTCCTGTGATTTTATGGTACAGCTGACCTTAGAGAAGATTATATGGATGGACCTAACCTAAACACATGATGAGGCATTTAAATGTGGGTCTAGAGGTAAGAGACAGAAGTCAGACACAAAGCACGAGAGTGATTTTGATGCAGGGAGATTCTCTGTTCACAGCTTTGAAGATGAACAGGACCACACACCAAGGAATGTAGGTGTGCTATAGAAGCTGAGAATAGATCCTGGCAGCTCATCTGCAAGGAAGAGGATGGCCTCAGACCCCGAGCTACAGGGAACTGAATTTGGTCACAACCACATGAGCTTGGAAGAGTATCCAAAGCTACAGAAGAGACATTTCAGCAGACACACTGATATCAGCCTTGTGAGAGCCTGAGCAGGGAACTCAGGCACACCATTCCTGGATTTCTCATGCTCAGAACTGTGAGCCAATATATGGTGGTTGTTTTAAACCACTAAGTGTATGTTGATTTGTCATATAGAAATAGAAAACTAATCTGACCATAATAAAAGTAATGCAGAAATAAATAACTGAAAGTTAACAGGAAAATCTTCAAACACTGTGAAATAAATCCTGCAAGTCAAAATAACTCATGAATCAAGGGAAATTAGAAAATGTATTTAACACACCAAAAAGGAAGTATAGGGCTTCCCTGGTGGCTCAGCGGTAAAGAATCCCCACAACTAATGCAGGGGACATGGATTCCATTCCTGATCCTGGAAGATCCCACATGGTGAGGAGCAGCTAAGCTAGAGTCACAACTACTGAGCCCATGTGCCCTAGAGCCAGTGCTCCGCAATAAGAGAAGCCATTGCAATGAGCAGCCTGCATGTTACAACTAGAGTGTAGCACCGACTCCCTGCAACTAGAGAAAACCCCACGCGCGAACGAAGACCAAGAACAGCCAAAAAAAAAAAAAAAAGAAGCGTAGACCTTATCAAAATATGTGGATGCAGCTAAAGCAGTGCTTAGAAGTAAACATATTATACTCAGATGCTTATTATATTAGAAAATAACACATCTCAAATTAACAATCAAATATATAATGAAATCTATCAAACATTTGGAAGAAAATATAGGAGAAAATATTTCTGACACTGGGTTAGACAAAGAGTTCTTAAACATGATACCAAAGCACTTTCCTAAAAGAAAAAAATATACTCTATCAATATCAAAAACTTTTGCTCTGCAAATGACAAAAAAATAAAAAGATAAAGACCCAAACATAATAATTGCAAATCGCATATCTGACTAAGGGCTTGTATCTGATACAGATAAATAACTCCAAACAAAATAAAAAGAACATTTAAAAAAAAAAAAAAACTAAATTGCAGTAAAAAGAACTCCTAGAATTGATCAATCACGGGAGAGTTTAGGACAGACTCGCACTCCATGAGACCAATCAGCATTGGTTTCCCACCCCAACACGCAACTTCCAATCAGCCAATAGGAGAAGGTGCAGGGTAAGAGGCGGAGCCTGTGTGGTCTCCATGGCAATCCCTGGTGGGATGGAGTCAGGGAGAGGCTCCATGTAGCCAGATCCAGATGCCCTAATGGGGGTGTTTGAGGGGGCAGGGCGGGAATTTATGGGGGGACAGGGTGGGAGGAAGAAAGCCAGCATGGGTTGAGGGGAATGAGGGGACAAAGAGTGCTTCATAAGGGGAAGGGAGGGTATTAAGTATTTAGAAGGAGGCACGGGTCTAGGAGAACAGGAAGGCTGTTGTCATTAAGTGTACAGGAAGTTCACAGGGTATTGAAGCTGGTTTCAGACGTAGTGAGAGGGCATTAGAGGGAGACATGGCAGGTCTTTATAAGGGGACAGAGAAGAGGCTATGTATAGACAAGGAGAGGACTTAGAGTTTATAGTTACTCAAAGAAGGTCTTAGAGGAGCCAAGTGAGAGGTTATTGGTGCGGTCGGGGTTTGGGGGTGGAGTGGGGAGGAGTTAATAGGTGAACAATAAGGTTTATAACAGGACCATGACAGATTCATAAGGACAAAGTGAGGAATATTAAAATGGAACAAGAAGAGAGCCACCAAGGTCATTAGAAGTTTTTATAAGTTGAGAATTTGCAGGAGCATAATGAAGGTTTTACACATGAAAAGTCAGAGTGCAAGTGTTGAGTGAGGGTCTTCTTAGTAGAGTGGTGAATAGAGACAAAGAAAAGGTCGCTTGGGGAATGATGAGGGTTTGTTTTATAGGAACCAAATGCTCTTAGGGTGTCAGCTGAGTTTTCAGGGAGGCCAAATGAGAGTCCTTGGAGTCGATAAATGATTTTGTGGAGACAGTGGAAGGACCAAGTGAGACGTGCTTAGGGATCTGAAAGGCAGTTATAGAATATGGTGAGGAGTTTACAGAAGATGGGGAAAGCCTTACAGAGAACTGAGCGGGATTATAGGGTAGGGGAGATGGAGGTGGAGTAGGGGGATGGAGGTGGAGTGGGGGGCTGACAGTTCTAGAGGACAGAGAAGGTATTAAAGGGAATAGGGAGAGGTTAGAACGCGGTAGGAAGTAAATGGAGTCAATGAGAGTTTTAAAGGGTGTCAGTGAAGACGTTACAGGAACGGAGGAAGGTCAAAGGGAGGAGGTCAGAGGGGATGTTAGAACCCAGAAGCCATACTGAGCCATAATTCACTTCCTACTCCCAGACGTTTGAGATTTTGCGTGCCAAGCCCCCCAAAGACTATATGTGCCTGTCCATTTTGGCCCTCTTCCTGTGTTTTCCCATAGGAATTGTGGCAGTGATCTTCTCCATCCAGGTGGGAATCTGAATCATGCCAATCCTTGCCTTCCCCCACACTCTCCATCCTGGCCCTAACGCTGACTCAAATTCTTCCTTGTTTCCTGCCTCTGGGTTTAGGTCCCCATCCTGTGTTCCTATAGTCCCATGGTTCACCCCTCTCCCATACAAGAACCTTTTTATGCCCATCTATTCCTGTTCTACTTATTACCTCCAATCAGACAAGGCACTGCAACAGATGGAATAATCGAGCCATGGCAGCTGAGACCTCCCACCAAACCTTCTACATTGCAGTCCTGGGGATTGTTATGGGAAGCGCCATCATACTCATCATCTTGATTTTCACCATGACGACTTATTTTCTCGGTAACCTCCTCTCCAGCTCATGAGGAAAAAAAAGCACCAAATATATCCAAAACTATTCCTTACTTTGGTTCTAAGTATCCGTTTGGGCCAAATGGGACACCTGCCTCTCAGTGTCTGGTGGGTCAAGTATTGCCAACCTGAGGCAGCACCTTGAAGTGGTTGATGGGGGAGGAGGGCCACTGGACCAGAGCTCAAGACCCATCCTGGGACCCCCACCAAGATGTGGACCATGGAAGACAGGGTAGAACACTGTTCTCCTCTGCCCATATCACGTATTCATGTCATAAATCTATTTATATTGACCAAGGGCTTTGAATGTGTTGCCACACTCTGGGGACAGAGCAGTCACCACTTAAGTACCACTGGTACCTCCTATGAACTTATAAAACAGGCTGAAAGACAGTCACATCACCAGACAATAACAGAATAGAGGGGCCAGTCTCTACTGGGGGAAACCTAGGGAAGTGGGTTGTAAGAGGTCATGTTGGGTGCTGTGGTTCACCAGAAAACTCGGGAGTGAGCAACTGTCAGTGAACTCATTGGAATTTGGAATTTTGATTGTAGAGCTTCTGTAATAGGTAGATTATCTCCTCTCCCCTCTAACCACCAAGTATGAGGCTTATTCATCATTCAACAAGTACTTATTCTGTTGAGTAAGTTGAATATTATGAGCTTTTATGATGTACCAAGCACTGTACTAGGTACTAGAACCACAACACAGAGCTTACATCTGGGAAGTTTTCCCCACATTGTAGTGGGAAGAAAACCACAAACAAATAGAAATAAATAATTACAGGGAATGGTGAATGTCACAGAGAAAAATAAAACAGGGTAATAAGCTATGGCAGTGATAATACTGGTCTACCACTATTAATAGTTTGCAATAAGGTAAGTGCAGAAATTGCCAGTAGGTACTTTCAGACTTACAGCAATTTGACCTGTTATGACCTCCAAGTATTTGAAATAGACTTGTCTCATTGTGCAGGGCATAGGACCAGTCAATGACAGTTGGGAGACATTAAAAAAAAAAACAGGTCCTATTCCACAATCACAAATAGTTTGAGACGCACTGGGATAGACAGCAAAAGTCTAGAAGGTATATCGTTTAGGGTCATGCTAGCACTGTAACAAATAAACCCCACCATTTAGTAGTTCACAAAATAGGAATTTATTTCTCACTCACAGAACCTGTCAAGGTGGGCAAGGGACCCAGGATCCTTCCATGTGGTGATTCCACCATCCCCTAAGGATCCAGAATCCTTAGGCAGAAGATAAGAATGGAAAACTGCCACATGTTTCTTTAAAGCCTTGACTTGAAAGTGAACACTTGTGCACTGTTGGTGGAAAGTAAGTTTGTAGAGCCACTATGAAAACCAGGATGAAAGCTTCACAAAAATTTAAAAATAGAACTACCATATGAATCAGTAATCTTACTTTTGAGGGTATATCCAAAGGAAATAAAATTGCTATCTAAAAGAAATATCTGGACTCCCACATTCAGAGCAGTATATTCATAACAGCCAAGATATGGAAACAACTTAAGTGTCCATCAACAGATTAAGGGATAAAGAGGATTTGATGTCTATATGCAAAGGAATATTATTAAGCCAGGAGAAATACAAAATCCTGCCATTTGCAACAATATGAATGAAACTTGATGACATTATGCTAACTGAAATAGGTGGAAAATAACGAATACTATATGATATCACTCATATGTAGAATCTTTTTTAGATTTGTTTTCAAACTCGTAAGAACAGAAAGTAGGATGGTGGTTGCCAGGGACTGGGGGTAGGGGATATGAAGACAGGCTGGTAAAAGGATAAAGACCTTCAGTTATAAGATGAATAAGGTCTGATAATTTAGCATATAACAAGGTGACTGTGATTAACAATACTGTATTGTATACTTAAAATTTGCTAAGAGAGTAGCTCTTAAGCACTCTCACCAAAAACAGACAAAAACAAATGTAACTCTGTGAGGTGATGCTATTTAACTTGGTTGTGGTAATAACTTCACAATGATACATAAGCAAATCACTATGTTGTACATTTTAAACCACATTACAATTTTTGTCATTTATACCTCAATTAAGCAGTATAAATTTTTAAATAAAACTTTGGCCCTAAAGTACCAACTATCAAAAAATAAATAAATAAAGTATCAACTATTACATTTGCTCTCAGACCATTCAACAAAACTAATTTCATGGCCTCAACTGGACACAAGGGCCTCTGGGAAATGTAGTCCCAGACTGGACACCCAGTGCACACCTTTCTAAGATGTTCCTTGAGCCAAAGTGTGACAGCTATTCCAAGAACTGTGAGAACAGAGTTCCCACAGAGCAGGAATAATAAGTGAAAACGCCCATAAGCTGGAATGAGCCTGGCAATTCAAGGAACACAAAGGAAGCCAATGTGGCAGTAAGTAATGTCACACATCTCCCACTCTCCGAAATAGGTGGGGTGCTCTCCTCCTCCTGGTATAGGAGAGTATACACAAGAATCCTGTAGGTGCTTATGAAAGTCCCAAAGATATCCCCCATTTCCACCTTTCCTGAAGAGGAAACCCAGCACTGGTTCTCACAGATATGCTCACAGGAATATTTTGCACATACAGTCACCCTCCTATAGGACCGCCCAATCCCCTCCATGCCTGGCTCTGTGCTGGGTGATGCTAGAAACACAGCTGTGACCAAAACATACCCCATCCCTGCTTTCAGGAAACCCACAACCCAGTGGGCAAGGCAGACTCAGCCCCACCCAGGGCTGTGAGTTGTTCTTTCATTTCTTCTTTCATTCAGCAAATTTTTATTGTGCATGTATTGTTGTGCCAGGCACAGGGCACAACAAAGCAAACCAAAAAACTACCTCATGGACCTCATGTTCTTGTGGGGTGTGAAACGTAATAAATGTAGTAAATAGTGAAATATTAAGAGGACTATGGGGAGAAATAAAGCAGAGTAAGGGTGATTGGAAGTAACCAATCACCAAAACAACAACCAAAATGACGGTAAGGGGCTGTCATTTTAAATAGGGAGGCAGGTAATGGTCAATGAAGATCTGACTTTCATTTCTTTTTGGCTGTGCTGGCTCTTCATTGTTGCACATGGGCTTCCTCTAGCTGCAGTGAGCAGGGACTGCTCTCTAGCTGCAGGGCGCAGGCTTCTCATTGCAGTGGCTTCTCTTGTGGAGCACAGGCTCTAGTGTGTGGGCTCAGTAGTTGCGGCACATGGGCTTAGTTGATCAGAGGCATGTGGAATCTTCTCAGACCAGGGATCGAACCTGTGTCCCCTGCATTAGCAGGAGGATTCTTATCCCCTGGACCACCAAGGAAGCCCCAGATCTGACTTTTGATCTAAGTCCTGTAGGACTTAAGTGAGGAAACTAGGCAGATATCTAAGTGAAGCTTATCCCAGGGAGATGAAATGCTAGTTCAAAGGTCTGGAGGGAGAAGCATGTCTGATATTTCTGAGATATATTAAGGAGGCCAGGTATAGCTGAAGGGCAGAAGGCAAGACAGGAAATGGTTAAAAGAGAAATCAGGAAGGAAACAGAAAGTAAGACGGAAGTAAGCTTACTTTACTCTGAGTAAGATGAACAGCCTTCGAACAGATGAGTGACAAGAGCTGACTCAGGTGTTAACAGGCTTTCCATGACTTTGGAGGGAAGCTGACTGTGGGGGAAATGTAACAGCAGCAGACTGCTGTGAAAGTCTAGATGGGATGTGATGGAATATCAGGGCAGTGTAAGGGAAGTAGAAAAGGAAAAGCCTTGATGAATTTTAAAGGTAAGGTAAATAGGATTACTGATGCATGGGTATAAGAGAAAAAGAGGGATTTGGGGCCTCAGAAGCTTGAAGGAGAGAGCTGCCCTCATCTGAGCTTGAGAAGGAGGTGAGAAACACCTCTGGGATGTATGGTATAGTAATCATTATGAGTGTGGGGAGTCATATACTGGCTCAGAGATTGCTTCAGCAGTGGGCATGTGACCCTGCTTGAGTCAATGAAACTTAAATAAATGGCTTCTAGAGCATATGGAGGGCTTCCCCAGTGCTGAGTGGTAAAGAATCAGCTGCAATGCAGGAGCCACAGGAGACTCGAGTTCGATCCCTGGGTCAGGGAAGATCCCCTGGAGGAGGGCATGGCAACCCACTCCCAGTGTTCTTGCCTGGAGAATCCCATGGACAGAGGAGTCTGGTGGGCTACAATCCACAGGGTTGCAAAGAGTTGGACATTACTGAAGCGACTTAGCATGCACGCAGAGCTTGTGGAAGGAAGTAGAGCACCTCTTCCAAATTAGCCTCTAACCACATCTTTCTCTCTCACTTTGAAGGAGCAGGGAAAGGCATTCTACAACCACATGAAGAAGCCTGAGGCTTTCAGGATGAAGGAGGAGCTGAGGAAAAAGCAGGTACTAAGAAAGCAGAGACATTACTTTGCCAACTAAGGTCCGTCTAGTCAAGGCTATGGTTTTTCCTGTGGTCATGTATGGATGTGAGAGTTGGACTGTGAAGAAGGCTGAGCGCCGAAGAATGGATGCTTTTGAACTGTGGTGTTGGAGAAGACTCTTGAGAGTCCCTTGAACTGCAAGGAGATCCAACCAGTCCATTCTGAAGGAGATCAACCCTGAGATTTCTTTGGAAGGAATGATGCTAAAGCTGAAACTCCAGTACTTTGGCCACCTCATGCGAAGAGTTGACTCATTAGAAAAGACTCTGATGCTGGGAGGGATTGGAGGCAGGAGGAGAAGGGGACGACAGAGGATGAGATGGCTGGATGGCATCACTGACTCAATGGACGTGAGTCTGAGTGAACTCTGGGAGTTGGTGATGGACAGGGAGGCCTGCCGTGCTGCTATTCATGGGGTCTCAAAGAGTCAGATACAACTGAGCAACTGAACTGAACTGAACTGAAGAAGTGAAGAAGCAGGAAACTGGGTCTTGCTCATCAGGACCATCATCATCACTATCATCACCATTGTAGCTACCAAGCAGTCAACTGTGTCAATCACAATTCAAGGAACTTATGCATATTATTGCATTTAAATCCCACTCACTAACCTTAGAGTACCTGCCAGATGGGTAGGGACCTACTGAACTCTCTCCAGGACTGAAGGTTCCAGCAAGCAGCATTGTTTGATGCCCCAGGACTCCCCACAGCCTGTGCCTGCTCCAGCTCCAGCTGCCTGCTAAGGCTCCTACAGCATGACACATCCCTAGACTGCCCAGTCCATGTGTGCTCCAGCTCCAGCTGTCCACCAAGGAGGCCTTGGCACAACATGCTCCAGGGTTTCCTCTGGCCCCACAATAACTTCCAAGTATCTACCAAGGACACCAGCAGAGTGCTCTGGAACTAACCCCAGCCCCTGCCCAGTTCTCCTCCAGTAGGCCTGCCAAAGCCACCAGGTACAGGCAGCCTACACCAAGGATGCTCCCACACAAGGCTGCTTTTTCCAGACTGAAAGAGGTGCTGGTTCATCTAATTAACAGAAACAAACACAGAAAGTCAGACAAAATTAAAACACACACACACACACACACACACAAAACAAGATAAAACCCAAGGGGAAAAAAATCCCTAATGAAATGGAAATAAGTAATTTATCCAATGGGCTTCCCTGGTGGCTCAGACGGTAAAGAATCTGTCTGCAATGTGGGAGACCTGGGTTCAAGCCCTGGGTTGGGGAGATCCCCTAGAGGAGGGTATGGAAACCCACTCCAGTATTCTTGCCTGAAGAATCCCCATGGACAGAGGAGCCTGGCAGGCTACAGTCCATGGAGTCACTAAGAGTTGGATACAACTGACCAACTAAGCACAATTTATCCAATAAAGAGTTAAAAGCAATGATCATAAAGATGCTCACTGAACTCAGGAGAATGGATGAACTCAGCGAGAACTTCAACAAAGAGTTAGAAAATATAAGAAAAAACCAAACAGACCTGAAAGATACAATAACTGAAATAAGAAATACAACAGAGGGAATCAACAGCAGACCAGTTGATATAGAACAGATAAGTGATCTGGAAAATAGAATAATGGAAATCACCCAATCAGAACACCAAAAAGAAAAAAATTTAATGAGGACATTTTTAAGGGACCTCTGGGACAATATCAAGCTATTAACATTCCCTGGTGGCTCAGATGATAAATCTACCTGCAATGCAGGAGACCTGGGTTCGATCCCTGGGCTGGGAAGATCCCCTGGAGAAAGGAATGACTACCCACTCTAGTATTTGTTGCCTGGAGAACTCCATGGACAGAGGAGCCTGGCAGGCTACAGTTGATGAGTTCACAAAGAGTCAGACATGACTGAGCAACTTTCACTTTACATCACTTCAGAAGGATAACAGAGAGAGAGAAAGGGACGAAAAAAACTTATTTGAAGAAATAAGAGCCAACAACTACCTTTGCCTGAGGAAGGAAACAGACATCCAGGTCAGGGAATCATAGAGAGTCCCAAACAAGATGAGATTAAAGAGATCTGCACCAAGACATAATTAAAATGGCAACAGTTAAAGAGAGACTCAAGGTAAGAAAAAAAAATCCACTCAAAATCACATAAAAAAATAAAGTAAAATACCTAGGAATATACTTAACCAAGGAGCTGAAAGACCTATACTCTGAAAACTATAATATACTGATGAAGGAAACTGAAGATTATTCAAATAGTAAGGTATCCTATGCTCTTGGATTGGAAGAATTAATACTAAAAATAGTCTTGTCTGGAAAATCCCATGGACGGAGGAGCCTGGTAGGCTGCAGTCCACGGGGTCGCACAGAGTCGGACACGACTGAAGCAACTTAGCAGTAGCAGTCATATTACACAAAGCAATCAACAGATTTAATATGATCCCTATCAAAATATCTATGATAGTTTTTACAGAACTGGAATAAATAAACTTTATATGTAAACACACAAGACTTCAAATTGCTAAAATGATCCCAAGGGGAGGGGGGAAAGTTGATGGTATAACCCTCCCAGACTTCAAACTATATTACAAAGCTACAGTAATCAAAACAGTATGTTGTTGTCACAGAAAAACAGATCAATGGAACAGAACAGAGAGCCTAGAAATAAACTCATATACTTATGGTCAGTTAGTAGAACATGCAATGGAAAAAAGTCTCTTCAACAAGTATGCTGGGAAAGTTGGACAACTACATGTAAAACAATAAGATTAGAGCATTCCCTCATAACAGATACAAAAACTGAAAATGGTTTAAAGACCTAAATGTAAGATCTGAAACCACAGAAGAGAACAAAAACTCCTGGAAGAGAACATAGGTGGAACAGTCTTTGACATAAAGCATAACAATATTTTATTGGATCAGTCTCCTAAGGTAAAAGAAATAAAAGCAAAAATAGAATAATGGACCTAATTTAACTCAAAAGTTTTTGCACAGCAAAAGAAGCCATCAACAAAACAAGACAACCTATCCAACGGGAGAAAATCCTTGCAAATGATGAACTAACACTTCCTCATAAGTACCTAATATTCAAAATATACAAACATCTCATACAACTCAATATCAAAAAAAATCCCAAATGGAATCAAAAAGTGGGCAGAAGACCTAAATAAACATTTTTCCAAAGAAGACAAAAGATGGCTAACAGGCATGTGAACAGATACTCAATGTCACTAACTACTAAAGCAATGCAAATCAAAACCACAGAGAGGTATCACTTCACATCCGTATGAAGGGCTATCATCAGAAAGTCTATAAATAACAAATGTCAGAGAGAATATTGAGAAAAGGGAATTTTCATACATTGTTGGTGGGAATGTAAATTAGTGCATCCATTATGGAAAACAGTGTGAAGTTTCCTTTAAAAACTAAAAATAGAACTACTAATATGATTCAGAAATCTGTGGCATTTCTATACACTAATAATGAACTATCAGAGAAATTAAGGGGAAAATCCTATTTACAAAGGCCTCAAAAAGTATAAAATATCTAGGAATAAATTTAACCAAGGAGGTGAAAAAAACTGTACTCTGAAAACAACAAGATACCAAGGAATGAAATTGAAGATGACAAGAGAAAAGCACACCATGCTCATGGATCAGAAGAATCAACATCTTTAAAACGTCCTTACTATCAAAAGCAATCTACAGATTCAATGCAATCCCTGTCAAATGCCCAAATGCCAGCAGCAGTTTCACAAAACTAAAACAAATAATCCTAAACTTTTTATAAAACCACCAAAGACCTCAAACAGCCAAAGAAATCTTGAGAAAGAATAAAGCTGGAGATATCATGCTCCTGGACTTGAAACTATACTACTACAAAGCAACAGTAATCAAAACAGTATGGTACTGGTAGAAAAACAGACAGTTATCAATGGAACAAAATAGAGAGTTCAGAAATAAACCCACTCAATCAATCTAAAACAAAGTAGGCAAGAATATAAAATGGGGGAAAGAGAGTCTCTTCAATAATGATGATGGGAAAATGGGACAGCTACATGCAAAATACGGGGTTCCCTGGTGGCGCTACTGGTAAAGAATCCTCCTGCAATGCAGGGGCCGCAGGAGACCCAGGTTCAATTCCTGGGTCAAGAAGATTCCCTAGAGGAGGGCGTGGAAACTCACTCCAGTATTCTTGCCTGGAGAATCTCATGGGCAGAGGAGCCTGGGGATACAATCCATAGGGTCACAAACAGTCAGACCAGACACGACTGAAGAGACTTAGCAAACACACACATGCAAAAGAATGAAATTGACAACTTTCTTTCTTTTTGGTGAGAAGAAAAGTTTATTGTTTGATTTATTGTGACAGGTGGTTTTACCGAATTGGATACTATCACTAATCTTAAATTTTTGCTATTGTATTAACCGAAAGCAAAACCTCATTTCATGCTTAATATTATTTTTGTTAAATCTATGTCATTCTATTTGTTAGGAATTTCATAAAATACCTAGTTTAGTTCAGTCACTCAGTCATGTCTGATTCTTTGTGACCCCATGGACTGCAGCACTCCAGGCCTCCCTGTCTATCACCAACTCTCAGAGTTTATTCAAATTCACATCCATTGAGTCAGTGATGCCATCCAACAATCTCATCCTCTGTTGTCCCCTTCTCCTCCCATCTTCAATCTTTCCCAGCATCAAGGTCTTTTCCAATGAGTCAGTTCTTCGTATCAAGTGGCCAAAGTATTGGAGTATCAGCTTCAGCATCAGTCTTCCAATGAATATTCAAGACTGATTTCTTTTCGGATGGACTGGTTGGTTCTCCTTGCTGTCCAAGGGACTCTCAAGAGTCTTCTTCAACACCACGGTTTGAAAGTGGTGAACACAGTTCAAAAGTTCAACAGTTCAATTCTTTAGCGCTTTAAAATACCTAAGTTTCTTAAAAAGCACACCCCTGTCAATGCAAGAGACACAGGTTCAATCCCTGGTCTGGGAAGATTTCACAAGTTGCAGAGTGACTAAACCCATGCATCACAACTATTGAAGCCCGAGTACTCTAGAGCCCACACACCTCAACTGCTGAGCCCACTAGCTCTAGAGCCTGTGCACTACAATAAAGAGCAGCCCCTGCTCGCCGCAACTAGAGAAAGCCTGCACAAAGTAACAAAGACCCAGCACAGCCAAAAGTAAAATAATCAATTAAAGAATGAGGAGGATGTAGCCTTTGAAGATAAGAAAGAAGGGTAAGTGAGTTAGGAGGCAGAGCAGGAATAAAACCTCAGATGTGAGAGGGAGGGAGTCTTGACAGGTACTATCCCGAAGAGAACACTGCTTTCCTCTCTGGAAAAGTCTTAATTTTAGAATCAGTTCCCTCCAGTTAGCCCTATCATCACTCTCACCAGCCCCTCGCTATGCTTTAGTTCTGCCATCCCCTGCCTGAGTTCCCTGCCCTGGCCTCAGTCTCCTCCTGATAATCAGGGTTCAATTACAGAGACTGAACCAACAGGGTGGGGATAGATAGGTAGATAGATAGACAGTCAGACAGACAGGGATTTGACCTTATGCAAGTGGTGGAGACATTAAGCAGTCCCTAATATTATTGTCTTAATGTCTGATGCTGCCACTCAAAGTGCAGAGGGCAGGTTGTGAGGAAGGGAAGACAGACGTAAATGGGGGAAAGCTAGCACAAGCTGGAACAAACTTGCCTCTGACCTTATTGGTATGAATGCCCACAGGAGAAGCTGGAGCTAAACACACACATGGCCCAGGAGTTGCAGATGTTGATGGAAAAGCAGGAGAAGGTGCAACAGTTGCTGACCTGGCTGCTGCCCTATGCAAACATGATGTGCCAGCAGCCAGCCAGGGACAACTTGCATGACTGGCAAAATGTCAGCTGCCTCACTTCTGAATTTTAGACATTCTAATAGATATGGAAAAGTATTCCATTATTGTTTCAATTTGCAACTCCCTGATGACATTGTGTTGAACAAGTTCTCGTATGCTTACTTGCATTTATCTGTATATTTTCTTTGGTGAGACATATGTTCATAATTTTTGTCCATTTTTAAACTGGATTATTTTCTCATGGTTGAGTTTTAAGAGATATTTGTATATTTTGGGTACAAGTTAATAATCAGATATGTGTTTTGCAAATATTTTCTCCCAATCTGTGATCTGTCTCTTTATTCCTTTAACAGTCAATACTTTCTAACACCCCTTGAAAGGCTCAGAGACCCATGGCAAACATGCTGTCTAGTTGCTTTTTTAAATTGCAAAACAATCCACAAAAGTTGGAAGGGTGAAGACGTTTGAAAGAAATCAAAACTATTGAGAAATCAAAATGGTGAAGTAGAAACTGCTAATCTTTCATCCAGGAAGCCCATCTGGATTTTACATCAGCCCCAGGCACCCTCTTCTGCATCTCAGCCCGTAAGAAGCATTTGAAGCTCAATTCAGCTTCTCCCTGAAATCTGCTATCTCAGTGGAGACCTTGTAGTCCCCTTGTTCCTAGAGCAAAGACTCAGCTGGCCCTTGGACGCCTCTTTGACTCCTCACACCCATAGAGTGTGTTGATAACATTGTTGTCACCATCTCCTCCAAACTGTCCCTTCTCTCATCTCCCCATATCAAGGTCTGTTCCACCTAATCCCCAGCCTAGAATGCTGCATTTCACCCCTCTACAGCCAGTCAACTTCACATGAGATCCACTCAGTTACCTCTCTACTCAACGTACCTACAGCACTGTCCTCAACACCCTCCTCCCCCTCACCCTGTTCTGTCCTCTTCCCTGGGTTCCCAGCTTTGTCTCACCCCGCATCTTTCTCCCCCATTTGTTTATTCAACAACTATTTAGAGATTCAGGCTCTGTATTGGACACTGAAGACAATGAGTAACGACACAATCATATTGAATAAGAGGTACCATTTCTCAGGACAATGTCTGAGGCTGAGTGGGCTCTCCAGGATTCCAGCCCTAGTATTAGCGCTTTCCGGGGGCACTCCACAGACCTCTCACGTTCCTTGACCCCAAAGTGACCCGCCCCTGCTGCTTATGTCCTATCCATCCCTACCTGGTGATGCGTCTACGTCACTCACTGAACTGTGAGCTCCGTAGCATGGAGACTGGGGCTGCCTCAGCCACCGGGGTGTCCCCAGCACAAGGTCAGCTCACGAATGTTACAGATTGGTAAGGACGAACGAATACCTAGAAGAAAGCATGCCAGGGAAATATTAGGCTCATGCCAACTGCCCCCGTCCCTCACTCAGACCTGACACCCTGTTTCTGAAATCAAAGGGCAGTAATTTTGGCATCCCCTCGCCTGATTGTCATCCTCCTAGGATGAAAGTCCCATTTTGTCGAGTAAATGAAGGGAGGCATTAGGGACCTTTAGCCTCTTAGGGAACAGCTGGTAGTAGGAAGGAAGACGCAGAAGGCAAGCGGATCCCACCGTTTCTTCAAGTTCTTTCATCTTCACTCACAGGAATCCCAAGGTAGAAGGTGTGGGGCGGGAGGGGGGAGGTGGGGGTTGGGATTGGGAGTTCATGTACACTCGTGGCTGATTCATGTCAATGTATAGCAAAACGAATACAGTATTGTAAAGCAAAACAAACTAAAAATAAAAATTAATTAAAAAAAAAAAAAAGGAATCCCAAGGTAAGAGAGCTATGGGTCGGCTCTAAGACCCCGCAGAGCAGGAAAGCCCCCATCTTCCTGGAGACTGTGGCGTCACTTCCGGCGCGTACGTGACGTCAGAGAAGGGCGCCACACTTGAAGAAGGGGCGGGAGGCAGCGGCCTGGTCACTGTCATGGAGTTAGCGCAGCAAGCGCGGGAGTTGGGTGCTGGGCGGCGGAAGAGATGGAGGTGCCCGTGGCGGCCCGGGTCCCGGAGTCGACGCTGCGCAGGTGAGAGCCGCTTTGGGAGTGAGGACTCCCCACCCTGGAGATGAAATCTCCCGGGATGAGACCCACATCTTCATCCAAAACGCGCCATCCTCCCCTTCCCCCTCTGCCGCAGTGAAAATAACCTTTGAGGGCGCTCCTGCCGCAGTGCAATTAACCCTCGAGGGCGCTCCTGCCCTGCAGGCAGTCAATCCAGGCAGAGGATCCTGAATTGAGTGAGGGCGTCCTAGTGGTGACTCCCACACTCCCACCCCCATCCTCTGAGGCCACCCAGAGTGGGGTCCCTTGCACTAGTAGGGATCCTCCGTGAGTTAGTAATAAAGCTCTCTTTTATCAGTGTGAAAATTGGATCTCCAGGGTAAGGCTGTCCCTCAGTACATCACCACCCATCCCAGCTAGTGAGGACACTCAAGTCAGCAAAGACTGCCCCATTCGAGACTGAATGTATAGGAGTAATGACCCACAACTGATCATGAGAGGGCCCTTTCTGGCAGTGTAGCCCTCACCCCACCTCTGGAAGTAACTGGAGATAATCCTTTGCCAGGAGAAAGGGAGCACTCCACCAGGGAAGGAGAATACCCCTACCCCCAGTGAGACGCCCACCCTCTCAGTGGCTGAGAACTCCCCAGGAGGGAATACCTTACCCCAAAAAGTATGGACCTTCCCTCCCATACACATGAGAATTCCCTAGTAAAGTTCTTACCTCCTCACCACTCTGCTAGTGAGGATCCTCCATCCTGTGAGATGTCCCAGGCATACCTTTACATGCTGTCCCCACAGGCTGTGTCTGGGCCAGGGGGCCGACATCTGGGCCTACGTTTTGCGGCACGTGCACAGCCAGAGGTGAGCCTGGCCACAGAAGGGAAGCTTTGGCAGAGGAGAGGACCCAGGAGAGCCCCACTGTAACTCCCCTTCCTCCTACCTCTCCATTTAGGAATGTCAGGAAGATCCGGGGAAACCGCTCTGGTAACTGGTCCTCAAAGCTGTCCCTTCCTGTCTTCCCAGCCCCATCCAGCCATGTCCCTGCCCCCAGCCTCACACCTCCCGTCTCTCCCCTGGAAGCCCCATCATCCTCTCACTCTGGTCTCATTTCCTCAGGTATGGCCACCAGGACAGTCCAGAGGTGAGAAGCATGTGCTGCCAGGTTTTATTTCATCCAAAAAAAGGACTTATAGATCTTCTGCTCTGGGCCCAGCCTTGTGCTGGGTGATGCCAAGGGTCACTGTGTCACAAAACAGCCCGATCCCTGCACTCACTTGCAGTCCGGGGGGAGGAGGCATGAGCTGTGAGTGGGGGAACATGGATATGAGGCATCAAAGCCGGTGAGGTTGATGGAAGAAGAGATGGGCTTGGGAGAAGTGCTGAGGCCAGTATGGGACCCAGCATGTGCATGGTGCCCAGGTGGCGTCTCGGGGGAGGCTTCCAGGAGACCTCAGGACGTCAGGTTTGGGGCTCAATGGGAAGATGAGGACTGGGACAGAGACAGTAAACAGGTTGGGGGGACAGATGAGACAATCCCAGAAGGAAGGAGGGGGACAGGATAGTACCCTGGTGCTCTTCTTCGGACACTGAAACTGCCTGCGGAAAACCCTGTGCCACGTAACTGGGCAGGTAAGAGACTACTGCCCCACAGAGAGCAGTCAGGCCATGCATCTGACCCTGTACCTGATTCCACCAGGCCCGCCGGAAGTTGGAGTTGGAAGCCGCTGTTGCCCGCCTGCGGGCAGAGATCCTGGAGTTAGACCAGAGCCTGGAGCTGATGGAGCAAGAGACTGAGGCTCAGGGTGACCCATGGGGCTGGAGAGTTGGGCAGCAGAATGGGGTGAGGGAAAGCGCTGATGGCCACCCCTGTTCTCACAGACATGGCCATGGAGCAGAACCTACAGAGCATGCAAGATACCCAGCGTCGTGCTCTCCTCCTCCGGGCTCAAGCTGGGGCCATGCGAAGACAGCAGCGTGGGCTCCAGGATCCCATGCAGCGATGCAGAATCAGCTCAAGCGCTTGCAGGACATAGAGAGGTGGGCTTCAGGTGTCCAGGGAGCATCCCTCAACAGGCTGGGCGTATGCCCATTCTTAGAGACCCAGTGCTCTGCCCGAACCCCTTCTGGGTTCTAGAATTCTGAGCTTCACTCCATGGAGCCAGAAAGTTTTGCCATCTCAGCCACCGGTCTTTTCAGTGCTTAGCATGGTGCCAGCTGTATATCTAGAATGCCAGTGCTGGGGGGAGAAAATAAAATAAATAAATAAATAAATGGGACAGTCCTGCCTTCTTGGAGCTCAAAGTCTGATGCAGAGGAGACAAGTGATAAACTAGGACACAGACAGACCCTATAATCATAGGTGGAGATGAGCGCTGTGATGAAAAGGTGATGTAGAAAGGGAGAGGGAGATGCTATTCTAGGTACAATGGTCAGGGGAAACCTCTCTGAGGATGTTAACATTTGAGTTAGGGGAGGAATTTCCATGGAGAGGAACAGCAAGAGCAGAGTCCCCTGAGCCTGGCATGTGGGAAGAACAGCCAAGAAGCCAATTCAGCTCAAATTTTGAAGGCAAGAGGCAGAGTAGTAAGGGGTTAGGTTGGAGAGGTGGACAGAGCACTGTGGAGGCACTGGAGTTCTATTCGGAGGCTAGGTTCGTGCCCTAACTCAGCCACTTACAGCTGTGTAACTTTGGGCAAAGTATTTAACTGCTTTGTGCCTCAGTTTCTAAGTTCTGTAGAGGGGGATAATATTAATATCTACTCTAAAGGGTAGGTAGAAGAAGGCAATGACACCCTACTCCAGTACTCTTGCTTGGAAAATCCCATGGACGGAAGAGCCTGGTAGGCTGCAATCCATGGGGTCGCTAAGAGTCAGGCATGACTGAGCAACTTCACTTTCACTTTTCACTTTCATGCACTGGAGGAGGAAATGGCAACCCACTCCACTGTTCTTGCCTGGAGAATCCCAGGGACGGCGGAGCCTGGTGGGCTGCCGTCTATGGGGTCACACAGAGTCAGACACACTGAAGCAGCTTAGCAGTAGCAGCAAAGGGTAGGTATGATAACTGAGTTAAATCATGCAGAGTGCTTAGAAGCGTTAATTGTTATTCTCTGTGTGATGGAAACCCATCACGTTTTCAAAGGTTTTGAGCAAAACAGGGACGTGATCTGAGGTTTTAACAGGATTGTTGGCTCACTGCTGGGTGGAGAACAGACTGCAGAGGGTAAGAGCCAGGGAGATGGATGAGATTTAATGCAGTCATCCAGCTGAGAGATGACTGTGATCTCATCTGGGGGTTAGCCTCAGATCCAGGCTCAGTGATCCCTGTGACTAGCTTTGCTGTAGCAGGAGGGAACACCAACCTCTGTGCTGCCAGCCACCTCCTCCCAGGAACCCTAGCCCCAACTGAACTCCTCCCTCCAGGAAGGCCAAAGTGGATATAAACTTTGGACCCTTGATATCAGCAGCGTTGGGCCTGGAGCCTGCAGTCCTGGTAAGAGTCCTGGGCCAGAGGGGAGAAAGGTGGGGTGTCTGGGGTTAGATGGACCTCTGGGCCCCCCTCATACTACACCCTCTTCACAGCACGATGTCCGAGCAGCTTGCAGCCTCCGAACCCAGTTCCTGCAGAGCCTCCTGAGTCCTCAGGCCCAGGGAGGCGGCGTTCTGTGAGTAGCTCTCGGCCACCAGAGACCCTGTGAAGAACCTTGTTACAGACACTGTACCTCTGGGCTCTATCAGCCCCAGGCCCTGCCCTGACAGGGCTCCCAGGCTGGGAAGAGAAGAAGCAGACCTTTAGAGATAGTGACGACCCAGGTAGTTAGGGCTCTCAGGGTGGGCAAGCCTGGGAGGCTTTGGGTACCCAAAGGAGACACCTTACCCAGCTAAGGAGGCAGAGAGGTGCTTTGGTGAGGAGGGATAAAAGGTTGAGAGGATGTTCCAGGTAAACAGCACACATGAAAGGGTCCAAGGCCAAGGCGTTGATATGCTGTTAAGTGGGACACTCAAGTCTAGCTGGTATAGAGGAACCTGGTTTCCAATCTTTAAATGGGGACAATGACAGCCCCTACCTTACAGAGTGGCAGTGATCATTAAAGGTTGGATTAATGGTTCTTGTAACATTCTCTATCCTCTTCCCCAACTCCACAGAACCCTGCAAGATGACCACTTTGGAACTTCCTACCAGCAGTGGCTTAGCTCAGTGGAGGTGAGGGGCACTCTCAAGAAGGGCTACACCCCCTGCCCCATGATTAAACCTCAGGGTGCCAGGACCTCACTCATGATCCCCTACCCCTTCTCCATGGAGTCCCAGCTTGCAGCCCTGCCCTCATCCTGGCCTGACTTCACCCCTCTCCCCACCAGAGCCTACTGACAAACCACCCACCAGGCCATGTCCTGGCTGCCTTGCAGCATCTGGCTGCAGAACGGGAGGCAGAGATCCAGTCCCTGTGCAGTGTGGATGGGCTCCAGGATACAGAGAGAACCAGGTGAGGTGTTGGTGCTCCCAGTCAGCGCAGGGCAGGTTGCTGAGTGAGCTGGGACAGGTCAGGACCAGGCAGGGTGACCTGCCAATGGGAACTGAGGCCCAGTAACCAGTTTGGCAGGTAGGCTGACACTGGTTACCTACAAGGGGACAGGGCTTCTCCCACTACAGCTCAGCCCTTATTCTCAGGTCCCAGGCATCAGACCAGTCAGACTCCAGCCAGACTCTGCCATCCATGGTGCATCTCATCCAGGTGACTCCCCAGGACCCTTCCCAGGACTCCATCCCCTTCCGAACCGAAAACACCTCGGTCCCCTCCCTGCCAGGGACCATGTCACCCTGACTTTGTGCTCGCTCCAGGAGGGCTGGCGGTGTGTGGGTGAGCTGGTCACCCAGCGGGGACCCCTCCTGAAGGAGCATCAAGTCCTGACCCTGCGCCTCCAGGGCCTGATGGAGAAGGCGGATAGATGTATCCTGGGATCCAGCGAGAGGTGAGGACTATCCAAGGGCCATGGTCTCTAGGCCATGTCTCTCCCAAGGGTCTCAGAATATGGACTTCTGCACCCTGGCTCCTGTTTCAGCCTCCTGCTTGCTCTGCTGGGTCGTCTC
Organism: Aepyceros melampus; assembly: GCA_006408695.1. Classification (NCBI taxonomy): domain Eukaryota; kingdom Metazoa; phylum Chordata; class Mammalia; order Artiodactyla; family Bovidae; genus Aepyceros; species Aepyceros melampus. Next base: position 306,086 of record SJXQ01008512.1, read on the forward strand.
CCTGTGCTTACGGTTCCTTGTGCATCCTTGCGCCTCTGATCTCCCTCCTCCGCCAAGAGTCTTAGTCACCTTCCTTCTCCTTTGCTCTTTTCTGCTTGGGCCGCAGGCAGACTTTGGTGCTAGGGCTCCGGGTCTGTGCCCTGAGGGCTGAACTCAAGGCCCTGCATGCCCTGAGCCAGGAGCTGGAGGAGGCCACTGGGCGTAGGCAGATTCTGCTCCAGGAGCTACAGGCCAAACAGCAACGGATCCTACGCTGGCGCCAACTAGTGGTGAGAAGTGGGACTGCAGGAGAAGTGGCCAGGCCTGATGGAGGGCCTGAGTCAGACTGGGATCCCTAAGGAGCCAGAACTGGGCCTCCTGATTAGGGGAGGGGGCCTCAGTGAGACTCCCAAGAGGAGTCAGGGCCTGTGCAAAGGGGTGAGCAGGGGCAGAGGCTGGGAGGTAAAACGGAAAATCAGCCCATCTCCGTGGCCTCTTGATTGCCTAGGAGGAGACACAGGAGCAGATCCGCCTGCTCATCAAGGGCAACTCAGCCAGCAAGACCCGGCTGTGCCGGAGCCCCGAGGAGGTGAAATGGGAGTCGGGGCCAATTCTGGGGAGGGCTGGGCCTCCTCAGGAGGGGACGAAGCAGCCTCACGCTGTCCTTCCCATCGCTTTCCTTCCCCACAGGTGCTAGCTTTGGTTCAGCGAAAAGTGGTGCCCACGTCTGAGGCGGTGGCTCCACAGAGCCAGGAGCTGGTGCGGTGTCTGGAGCAGCAAGCCCAGCACCTGCCCCATCTTCCTCTGGGCCCCTTGCTGCAGCACAGCCCCGGAGGGTGAGACAGGGATTGCCACATACCGTCATGGATGGCTGCTACTCCCTGCGCCCACTCCTAAAGCACAGTCCTGGGGTTCCCAGGGTGCTAGACCTCACCCTCAGCCCTACCTCCAAATTCCTGGGCCTCTGGAACCCAGCCTCCCTCTCCGTGCCCCTCCCAACCTGGACTTCACTCCACAGAT
>SJXQ01008512.1:307282-323270 GCA_006408695.1 Aepyceros melampus
ACTCCACAGATTGCAGCCCCTCCCCACGGTCCTGCCATCCATCCACCAGCTGCATCCTGCATCCCCAAGGGGCTCCAGCCTCATAGCACTGAGCCACACACTGGGGCTGCCTGCAGGGAAGGTGAGTGCCTGTCCCCTTGGCCCTGTCTTCCGACCCCAACCTCTGCCCCAGGTGACTATCCATCCTCCTCCCTCCAGGCTCCGGAGCTGCTCCTCCCAAAGGCTGCCTCTCTTCGCCAGGACCTTCTGTTCCTCCAAGACCAACAAAGTCTGCGACGCTGGTATCTGCTCCACATGAAGACCAGCCTGCCACCAGGACCATCCACGCACGGTAGGCCTGCCCCACTTCCTTATCCAGCATCCCAGCACCTTTAGCCTCCAGAAGAAATCACACAGATACCCACTGCTTACACGTGCCCACTGTGCACTGAGGTCTTTGTATGCTCACTCGTGTCCTCTGCGCAGCATCCCCGGGGGTTCTCTCCATGTTACAGAGGGCTTGCAGGCTGCCCAGACGGCCGAGCTAGGTTTGAACCCAGGCCGTCTAACATGGGTCTGTGCTCCTAACCACTAGGTGACACTGCTCATCAAACTGCCGAATAGTCATCCATCATCAAACAGCAGTACCTTGAGTAGTTACAGAGCAGGCTGTATAGTTAACTACTGGATTCTTTTCTCAGCAGTCCCTCTTCCTTCCTGCATGGTCTCCCTCTGCCTCAGTTTCCCCTGCAGTGGACTAAGCATAATCATATTAATATCACTTTACAGAACGGCTGGGAAGACTCAGTCAGGTGGCCTGACCAGGGTGCTGAGCTGTGGCTGGCTGCAGTTAAGCATTCTGTGTCCCGCACGTGATTCCAGTCTCTGCTGTCTGCACATGCACAGCCTCTTCTAGTCTTTACCATGAGGGAAGGGATTATAAGACTACAGCTTACAGAAAGGAAGCTAAAACTCAGAAGTCCTTTATTCCTGGACTCACTAAGCAAGTACTCACTGCATATATGCCATGTGCTAGCCCCCGAGAATTCAAAGGGGAGAGACGTGAGAGCTGTCCAGCCCCAGAGTGTCCCAATTGTAGAAGCAAAGAATTCAAAAGAGAAATAGATGGAAGAAGTGGCTTGAAGAGAAGTGAATCAGTGTACTGTCAGCAAAGCCGGAAGAGACCATTTTCAGGCCCTTGAGTTTTGAGCTCCTTACCACCCCCACTCTTCAGTGGGCAAGGAGCAGTGTGAAGGAACAGCAGAAACAACCCGAGACGTGGCACAGCATTGTCTTACATCGTGGGCATCAGGGACTTTTAACACGTCTGTAACTGGACCTCAATTCCCTTTAGTCCAGAAAGCAGTTCTGTTTTTTTCCCTCCTGGTTTCCTTCCCTCAATAAGTGACCCCACTGCCCTCATGCAGGTGCTAAAGCCAGAAACCCAGGAGTCATCCATAATTTCTCCTAGTCCTCTAAACCCCTACCTTCAACCTGTCAGTAAGCCCTGTGGGTCCCCTCTCCAGAGTGCTCCCCATCTGCCCCCTGCCTCACTAGACTGTGGCTCAAATAATTCCATCTGTGCCTAAGAGTGCCCAAAGAAAGGGCAAGTGTCCTGCCTGAGGTTACAGGGCCAGGAAGGGGTTCAGGCCCGAAGGGTCTGACCACGCGCTCATTTGCACTTACTCTGAGCTGGGCTTATTCTGAGTCTGTGGAGAGAGACTAGACGAGTCACAGTGCCCAGGGAAGACACCAGTGGAGGGAAGGACTGCAGCAGTCTGAGGAAGCAGCTGGGGTGAGGAATGCGGGGAAGGGCTGCCAGGAGGAAAGATGGCGTCTCTAGTGGGCCTGGTGGACAGGTGAGGCTTTTGCTCCAGAGTAGTGAGCAGAGGCCACATGGTGCATTCCTCAAGTACTAGGCTGAGAGCTTGGGCTTGGTCTTAAGGCACTGAGGACCCTTCGAGGGTTCCAAGCAGGAGAGGGAAAGGATCAGGTTTAGGCCGTGAGATCACTCTGGCTGCCACGTGAAGGATGGACCAGTAAGCGGCCGAGGCTTGGAACCTAGGAGGGAGTCTGGGGGGCAAGCAGGAGAGCAGCTAGGACACTGAGGGATGGACCATGGAGACTGAGAGGGAGGGAGGAAGGTGTTCAGAAGGATGCCTGGGGCATGGTGGGCTTGCAGCTGATAAGAGGACCTGGGAGGAGAGAGAGGCTTAGGAGGGATGCTGAGGTGAAGACTAGATGACTGGAGACAGTGACTCATTAGCTGTGAGGCACCTGGGAGCCCGAGGAGTCAGTGCTGCCCCCTGGGTTTCCAACCTACAGAGCTGCTGCAGATCCAGGAATCCCAGGAAAAGGAGCAGAAGGAGAGCCTGGGACAGGCTCTGAAGCGGCTGGAGAACCTGCTGAAACGAGCACTGAAGCGAGTCCCCGAGCTTCAGGGAGTTGTGGGGGACTGGTGAGAGGGGGACATGACGAGGTGGGGGCTGAACTGGGCGCAACTGGCAGAACTTAGGCCGGGGGCGGCGGCGGCGGGGGCGGCTGGCGACAAGCAGACCATGGTGTTGAGGGTTGGCTAGTGAAGGTCTGGAGGTCCTAGACCTTCCCTTTTAACCCCGTCCCCTTCTCCAGGTGGGAGCAGCCAGGACAAGCCGCCCTTTCCACGGAGCTCTGCCAAGGCCTGCCTCTGTCCAGTGGCAGCTGCGCTGGGTCCAGGCCCAAGGTGCCCTGCAGCAGTCGTGCAGATGAAGAGGTAGCTCAAAAAGAAGTCAAGAGCTTCGCACTTGTTCCTCCCAACACATCACTTCCCTTAAGACCTCTGGAAGAAAGCATTGCCTGAACACATCAGCCCATGGTCTCTACCATACCTGCTGCCCGCATCCCTGGCTGTTCTCGGTGGTTCTCTCAATTGCCTTGCCCCGTCCTGTCATTGCACTAAAGCCAAGATGGATGAGATACTACGGGCCCCACCCTAGCTGAAACTCGCCTTATCACTTTTACCCTCAGTAAGAAGTAATCAAGTGCCTGCTGTAAACACTGAGAATCCAGGACTGAAAAAATGGACAGAAGTCCCAGCCTTCAGGGAGTTGTCATTCCAGGACAGGAGAACAAACCGCTGACAAAATAAGTAAGCAAAATATCTAGTACATGGAAGAACTGCTATGAGAAAAAGTGACTGCAGAGGTGCAGTGTTAAACAGAGGACAGCACAGCAAGGTGACAGTCTGTAAAGGCCGTGAGAAGGAAGCACCGGCTGTGTGAGGAGGGCCTGCAGAGACTGCAGCGCGTGCAGAGGCCTCACTTCACAGGTGTTGCTGTTGGAAGAAGGGAAGCTTTAAGAGATGGGATTGTCTTTGAGTTTTTATACAGGTTTGTTTTTTTTTTTAACATTTAAATCTTTGAGCCATTTGGAATTTATCCAAATGGATTCCATTTTGTCTTATTTTAAGCACTTACTAAAATTCTCATTCAGAGCAGTGGTCACCTCTAAGGGAGGGGTGGGTGGCAAGGAGGAGACAAACTTTCTAGAGTTAAAAGTGTATTGTGTGTTGAAGGTGGTGAGGGCTACACAGGTGTATGGATTTGTCAGAACTAATCTGGCTGTACTCGTTAGGTCTGTGTATTTCACTGTGAACTATCTTCAATTTGTAAAATTTTACCCACCTAAACTTTATAAAGTAGATTAGATATTTTTCATATACTAAACTTCCATAGCAATTGGGTTGTATCTGGACTGTATCTGTTTTATCTGGCTGTATCCGAGACTGCTATCTGACTCGTGTGTGCCATCCCCACAGTGTTTTAATTTTAAAGGCTGTGTAATATGTCTTAACTGCAATGACTGATTATCTTGCTCTTACTTGTCAGTGTTTCCCTGTCTCTACTTGCTGTCTTTTTCTCTTAAATGAAGTTAACTTTATACCAAATTTGGCTGGTTCCAGAAGAAATACATAGATAGGAGTTTTACTGGGGTTGCAGTTAGTCTACCAATTAGGGATATTTGACATCTTTGAGATTTTAAACCTGATTTTCCACCTCCCTTCCCATAGCTCCTCTCTTGACCTCCAGAGCACCCTCACTCCCAATGCCCCTCCTGTCCCTCGCTGCTCTTTCTCAGTCTTCACACATTTGCTTTCCCACGTGCCACCTTAATGTCCCCCATCCTTTTTCTTTTCTTCATCTCACTTCCCAGCCACCTGCCTACTGAACAAGGTGATCCTTACCCTGTCCTTGCTTAATTTTTTTCTGTAACATAGCTTCTAACATATATTATTTTATTTTTTATTGTCCTCCTCAAACAAAATGTGACCTCCACGAAGGCAAATTCCTCTGTAAACTAGAAGCTGAACAAACTTTCTTCAATATGATTTGAAATCCATATGCAATAAGGGGAAATAATACTGACAAAAACATAAAACAAATTTTTTTTAAAAGGCAAAATTAACAAGAAGACTAATTAGGGGAAAATGTTTGCAGTTTATACCATAAAAGGATGTGTGAGTGTGTGTATGTGTGTGTAGTGTCAAAATTGAAAAGTTCCAAGTCCATAGAAAAATGGACAAAATATATGAATGAATAGTTCCCAGAAAATATGCTCAAACTCAGTAAGAGAAAAGCTAATGAAGACCCCACTTTGATACATTTCCTACCTATCAGGGAAAAGGAAACCTGGGATTTTGGCAGCTCCCTCTGTCAACAAGGCAGAGGGAAACAGCACTCCGATGTATCAGTGGGTGTCCATATGGAGCACCTGTGAGATAATCTCCAGCAAAACTATACGAGGACATACTCTTTGCCAGAACAATGCTACCTATAGGAACCTATCCCGAAGATACTGGGCAAAACAAGTTTTGGGACTTTGTACAAAACTACTAGATCACATCTTCAGAAAGTCAGTGGGGGTACAGAGGGGACTGTTTTATATTAAGAGAGACATGACAGCCAAATGTAATGCAAGATATTGATTGAATCACAGGCTGTTGTGACTTAAGTGTTTGGGTTTGAAAGTACATTTTTAAGTCAATGGGGGAAATTTTCACGAGAAGTGGAAAACTTGTATATTGGAAAATGTATCTTTATTACATTTCTTTGGTGTGATAATGGTTAGGTGAGAGGATGTGTACAAAGTATTAAGGATGATGCAACCTAGCAGGCTCCTCTGTCCATGGGATTTTCCAGGCCAGAGTACTGGAGCGGGGTGCCATTGCCTTCTCTGGATTGAGTCTAGGAAGATTCAAATACTTCAGTAAACCATTTGAAATTGTATGGAAAATTTTGCATCTATGTATCCATACATATTGGCTAAAGATGGGACACTTTGAGCAGCAATTAGAATGACCTGAAGCACATAAATATGTTTGAAAATGTAAGTTTATATTGATATTCATACACATATACCTTATTGGGCCTTTGAAGGGTGCTGGTAACCAACTCATTTCTTCCCTCCCCCCTATAAAATAGGGAATCAGGCATTTTCTTTCTTTCCTGTTTGTGAAAAAGTAACCCAAGTACTGAAAAGAGGAAGTTTATAAAAGCCACTAATGATTTTAGAATAATAAAGTTTGAAAACCACTATCTTCAATACATTAATGACAGGTACAGGTGATGATGATCAAGTGCTGCTAAAACTTAATGGAAGGACTGGAAGGGCTGATTGAGCTTTTTTAAATGGATGATCAGGATGACACTGCTGATCAATCTTGGCATCACTGAAGCAGGACCAGACACCACCCCCTCCTGACAGGACTAGTGGTAGTTTATCACGAAGTCATGTCCAACTCTTGCGACCCCATGGACTGTAACCTGCCTGGTTCCTCCATGGGATTCTCCAGGCAAGAACACTGGAGTGGGTAGCCATTTCCTTCTCCATGGGATTTTCCCAATCCAGGGATCAAACCTGGGTCTCCTGCATTGCAGGCAGATTCCTTAACCCAACTGAGCTACATGTAGGATTCAATGGCTACTTTATAACAGCACTAACTCTTAAGCATTCTTGTACAAAATTAAATCTAAATCTAATCAAGCTTCTGTCAAGAAAGGGAAAGGAACAAGTGAAACAATGTAATCAGTTAAATCCAAAATAGGAGAAATCCAACAGGACAAGTGATCAGTTTCTCCAACAAATAAGGGAAGAGAGAGAGAGAGGATCTGGGGAAGAAAGAGAAAAGAAAAAATTAGGAAGATAAGGACATTTTTCAGGTCAAAAAAAAATAAGCTGAAACAATTTGAGCAACAAAGTAAGTATGAATAATAACCAAAAGTATTAAGATATCTATGAGTCCATACTGATAACAAATGATTTAATAATTAAATGAAGGGGATAGACTAGACCCCCTATGCAAGACAAAGAGCTTGAAAAGGTTTTTTGTTTTAATTGAAGGATAATTGCTTTACAATACTGTGTTGGTTTCTGCCATACATCAACATGAATCATACACAGTTATACATATGTCCCCTTCCTCTTGAACTTCCCTCCTTCCTTTCACCCCATCCCACTGCTCTAGGTTGTCACAGAGCCCCGGTTTGAGTTCCCTGAGTCATACAGCAAATTCCCATTGGCTGTCTGTTTTACATACGGTAGTGTTTATGTTTCCATGCTACTTTCTCCATTCGTGGCACTCTCTCCTTCCCCTCCCCCCGCATGTCAGCAAGTCTGTTCTCTAGGTCCAAGTCTCTATTCTTGCCCAGCAAATAGATTCATCAGTACCATTTTTTTAGATTTCATATATATATATGTTAATATATGATATTTGTTTTCCTCTTTTCTTACTTCCCTCTGCATATAGGTACTAGCTTCATCCAACTCATAGAACTGACTCAAATGTGTTCCTTTTTATGGCTGAATAATATTCTATTATATATATGTACCACAGCTGCTTTATCTATTCATCTGTTGATGGACATCTCTGTTGCTTCCATGTCCTAGCTATTGTAAATAGTGCTACAATGAACATTGGGTACATGTATCCTTTTCAATTATGGTTTTCTCAGGATACATGCCAAGTAGTGGGATTGTTGGGTCATATGGTAGTTTTATTCCTAGTTTTTTTTAAGGAATCTTCATACTGTTTTCCATAGTGGCTATATCACTTTACATTGCCATCAACATTGCAAGAGAGTTGAAAAGGGAGGTTTCTTTTTTTTTTAAGTAACTTTATAGTAGAGGCCTGACAAGTGCTACTTCAGGAAATTAAAGTTAATAATAATTCATGTTGACAGTATGTACCCTTGATAAGAATTGCACTTCACCTCTGTGGTCTTCCCCCTCTGCCTCAAAAAAATGTAACCTCAGCCTACTAATGAGAAAAACATCAGAGAGGTCCCAAATGTGAAATATTCTACAAAATACATGACCAGTACTCCTCAAAACTATCAAAGTCATGAAAAAAGAAAGAGAAATTGTCACTGGCAAGAAGCTTAAGGAAACATGACAACTATATGTTATGTGTTATCCTGGATGGAATGCTTGAACAGAAAATAGATAAGGTAAACACTAAGAAAACTGAATAAAGTATGGACTCTAGTTAATAGTTTTTAAGGTATCTTATTCTCTTATATCTCTAGCACAGAAGCAACCAAACTATTTTAACAAATCACTCATTTATGCTGATTCAAACTGGAACTTCAAGGAACCAAGGCAGGCAGTACAATTAAGTTTTAAGGGGTGGGATGGGGGGTGAAGGAGACTGACCCACTGACCAAATGAAATGTGGGCCTTACTTGGATCCTGATTTTTGCAATACTACTGTAATATAATGACATTTTGAGGCAAGGGAAATAGAACGCAGTCTAGGTGTAAGATAAAGGACAGTTTCCTGGATGTGAAGATGGTATTTTTTAAATACTCCTTATTTAACAGAAGGCAATGGCACCCCACTCCAGTACTCTTGCCTGGAAAATCCCATGGACGGATGAGCCTGGTAGGCTGCAGTCCATGGGGTCGCGAAGAGTCGGACACTACTGAGCGTCTTCACTTTCACTTTCACTTTTGGAGAAGGAAATGGCAACCCACTCCAGTCTTCTTGCCTGGAGAACCCCAGGGACAGGGAAGCCTCGTGGGCTGCTGTCTATGGGGTCGCACAGAGTCGGACACGACTGAAGTGACCTAGCTTAGCTTAGCTTATTTAACAGACATGTGTTACACATTATGAAGCAAGTACAGGCGAATTGATAGAAGTCTTCAATTTGCTATAATGTAAAGCGAAAAAACGTATAGACACAACAAGAAGGGTAAATTTTTAGTTAATTCTTGAGAGGCACGTGGATGTTCGTTATACTATTCTCTCTACTATTGTGTAGTTTTGAAAATATTCATATAACATCTTAGGAACTAAAAAAAGAGAGCGCTGTGTCTCAAGAAAGCACAAACACCAAAACTATACACGTGACCTTCTGAGTTGACATATTTGACTACTGTCCCTTGGCCTTTGCATGAACTATTCCTCCTACCCAGAGTCTCTATACTCATTTTATCTAGCAAAAGTCTTCAGGTGTCACCTCCTCCTCCTCCAGGAAGCCTGGGTCAGGCGCCTCCTCTGAAAATCCCACATCGTGGTCCTGGTTTTTCTGGAACTCACTGGTAGCATGTCCGAAAGTGGGCGACCATGGCTTCCAGCTGTCTCCAGCCCCATCCTGCCCTGGGGTGACTGGAATGTCACTGTGTTTTAAAATTTCCGGAACGGGTCTTGCAGTGGCACCGGAGGAACCTCCGAACTTCCCAGATTTCTCAAAGGTCAAGTTTTCACTTTAGGGGCGGGCCGTGTTCCCCCACGAAGGTGTGGCCCTCTCTCTGGGTTGCACGCCCCTAAGCGCAGTTTCTTTCGTTGCTCGTTTCTTCGGCACTCGGACTGGCCTATATTTCTCCTTGGGGGCGGGCCCTCTGGGTGTGGCCAGGTTCTCATTGGCCCTCACTCCAAAGGCCAGCCCTGTTGACGCATTATGTCATGTATCGGCGCCCGTCGCTTTCGCTGGTACGTCATCCGCGGGCGCCCACCCTGACGTAGCCAGAGAGTATACAGCGGAACCGGCGGAGGCGACAGAGCTGAGACGGTAGAACCGGAGACAGCGACGGCAGCAGCGATGGCCGGAGCGGGGCCAGCCCCGGGCCTCCCGGGTGCAGGAGGACCTGTGGTTCCGGGCCCTGGTGCCGGCATCCCGGGAAAGAGCGGCGAGGAACGTTTGAAGGAGATGGAGGCGGAGATGGCCCTGTAAGGCCCGCGATAGGGAGCGATAAAAGCGGTCCTAGAGTCAGTCGTCGAGCCCTGGAACCTCCAGGCCACGATAGACTCGATATATAGTTCTGTCTTGGGGAAATGGGACTTTCGGAATTGTGGGGACGAGAGTTAAGGAGGAGAGGTTGGCAGGGGTGAAGGCGCTGTCGCGATATACCCACCGTTTCAGAATTGGTACAAGGTCCTGAGCTGTGATGTCTGTCCTGCTTTCCCAGGTTTGAGCAGGAAGTTCTGGGGGCTCCTGTAACAGGAATTCCAACTGCCGTGCCTGCGGTGCCCACAGTCCCCACGGTTGAAGCGATGCAAGTCCCAGCAGCTCCTGTGATCCGCCCAATTATCGCGACCAACACATACCAGCAGGTACGGCTGAAATAAGGCATAGAAGAGAGCACAATGTCTCAGACACTCGTTTGTATACAGAGAGCTTTTGACATGCTGGCTTGTTGATTAATTAGCATGACAAATATTTTAGGTGTCAGACACTGAGGACTCAGTAACGATTGAGCAATAATTCTGCCCTTTGCATGCTTTTATTCTAGATCATGGTGGCCAGTAGAACTTTCTGCAATGATGGAAATGTCCTGTATTTATTTAAAATTCATTTTAGAGTTACATAGTCCTCGGTATCATTAATCACATTCAGATTCTCCATATTTAACTATATGTGACTAGTGGAGAAAGAGATTACCAAAAAGTGAATAAGTAAATGAAACTTGTTCATTCTCTCAACAAATTATTTTCAGGTGCCTCTTCTGCGCCAGGTGCTAACCTAGGCCCTAGACATATAGCAGAGAATGAAACAGAAACATTCACTACCTTTTTAGAGTTTCTATTTTACTGTGAGAGACAGATTAAAGTAGATTAAGAAGGGCAGAATTTTATCAGCATGGTCAGGGAAGACCTTTCTGAGGAGGTGATATCTAAGCAAAGATATAAAGAGCATGATGGAAGAACCATGCAGATATCTGGGAAAAGAGTATTCCCAGACAACTGTTGATCTGCAAAGGCCTTGAGGTAGGTGCATACCTGATGTGTTTAGGACGAGCAGGGACAACAGGGTGGCTGGAATGGAGTGAGCAAGGGAGAGGATAGGAGGAGATACAGACAGAGAGGTGATAGAGACTGATCTAGTAGGACCTTGTGGATCACCATAAGGACCTTGGTTTTTACTCTGGGATGAGAAGCAGTTGAAGGATTTTGAGCAATGGGGTGATATGGTCCAACTCAGATGTCACCAGGGTCACTTTGGCTGTGTTCAGAAGACAGATTGTAGGGGGCCAGGGCAGAATCAAGCAGTCTGGGGAAGAGGCTACCATCATACTCTAGGCAAGAGAGAATGGTGTCTTGGAGCAGGGTGGTGGCATGGGAGATGAGGAGGACAAGCTGGACATAATTTCAGGTAGTGCTGAGTGCTTTGGGGAAGATGAAGCAGGATGATGAAAGAAGTTGCACCAGGGAGGGACTAAGGACATCTTGAGCTAGTGTGATCCCAGAAGCCTTTCTGAAAACTGATGTTTTAGCTGAGACCTGAAGTTTGAGAGAGAGCACACAATGCAAAGAACAAAACCCTTGGTTCCCAGGTGAGCCTGCCAGGCAGCTTGGGGCACTGAGTCAGACCCCTCACCCCAACCCCCATCCACAGGTCCAACAGACTCTGGAGGCCCGAGCAGCCGCTGCAGCCACAGTGGTTCCTCCCATGGTGGGTGGCCCACCTTTTGTGGGTCCAGGTAAGTAAGGAGTGGTGGAATGAGGGAAGCAGGGTGGTAAAAAGGGAAGCATGGGACTCTCCTCCCCTCCCCCCCATCCTCATCACTCCCCTCCCAACAGTTGGCTTTGGCCCTGGTGATCGGAGTCACCTGGACAGTCCAGAGGCTCGAGAAGCCATGTTCCTGCGGCGAGCAGGTAGGTCTGAGGCCAGAGAATCCCCCATTTCACCAAGCACTCTTGTTTTGACTACTTCAGCCTTTCCATTTCATCCCCAAGATATCATTGTCTTTCTAAAGCATAAACCTAATTATGTACTTCGTTGATTTGGCCTTAGTTACTGGGTCATTGCAAACCAGCCCCTTTTTTGTGACTCCTAATCCATATTCTTTGCTGTTTCTTCATAGCACTTCATGTGCTATAAAGCTATATAGCCTTATAACAAGTTATACAACTTACTTGTTTATTTTGATTATCATCTTTTGCTACCTCTAAAATATAACATCTGTGAGGATGCCTGCCATCTTGTAAGCATTACATGTTCTCTGTTGATGGGATGAACAAACCAGACCATCAAACAAGCACCTATGGTCCTCACCTGACAGTCAAGACCTTACATTAGGCAGCCCCTTTTGGAGAGAGATTCCCATTTCCTTCCCTGGAGCTCCAGACATTGCTGGGATTTGCCAGCAAGGCTCTTGTTGAGGTCCCTTCCCTCTCCTGCTCATTGTCACCCAACTTTTAACCTTCCAAACCTATCAACTAAACCAAAATCTAGCTAACTAAAATATATTGTCTCCACTCTTACTTCGTGTTGTTGAGATGACTTTTATACGCACAGTCAATTTTTGTGACATTAACTTCCTTGCCTGTAGGAAAAGGATATGTGTTCTGTAATATTCTGGTGTCATCTCATTAGGTCAAACTTGTTAATTATGTCACTTAAATCCTGATAGGTCTTTTACCTGATATCTGAAGTTTAGTATCTGCTATACTTTAGTATAGTTTTGATGAAAGTGCAAATCTGACCTAGTCACCCTGCCCAGCTTCCAGCCCTGCTCTGGCACCCTAGTACCCTCCAGAGAACAACCACTGAAACAGTCTTTCAGCCACCAAGACTATGCTTGGATGCCTGCTGACCGCTTGACCATCCTCTTATGATGCTCTCCAGCTCCTGACTTCCCCGATTGGAATTAGGCTAAAGAGGGAAAGGTTTTGTTTATAAGCATTCTCCTTGCCAGTAATATTTCCAAACTTAGCCTTTGCATTACCAGCTCTTCATTATCCTTTGGGTCTCCTTCTCTGCCAGAAGCCTTCTCTAGTCCCCCTGATGTCCCTCTTCTGAGCTCCCTACTGCCAGCCTCAGCCACCCTGCCTGGGCTTCCCCCATCCCGGCCCTAATCACTCTGGCTGTCACTCTGGTGATGAGTATGTTCTTTCCTGCTCTGGACCAAGAGCTCCCCTAGGGCCTGTGGTCTTTAGGTGTGCCCCTAGCATTGCCCAGCACAGGGCCGGGCCCAGAGAAGACCATCAGTGGTAAGTGTTTTGTTGAATGAACAAATGAAAAGGACTCTGCATCTCCCAGAGGGTTCCCCAGGCTCTTCGGCAGAATTTCTTGGGTGCTCAGAGCATCCACAGGCACATACCTTGCCCTGAGTGCCCCAGTCCCCCTTGACACACACCCTCATCTCTCCCACAGCTGTGGCCCCCCAGAGTGCCACTATTCTGCGTCCAGCCTTCGTCCCTCACGTGCTGCAGAGAGCAGGTGAGGGGGCCAGGTCATCATCCCAGCCACGTAACTCCTCCCCAAGTCCGCCAGCTCCCCCGCTAACACCCTGACAGACTGTGCTCTTGCCTCCGCAGCGGCCGGGCCCCGCCCTATGGCCCTGCGGCCCCCTCACCAGGCCCTCGTGGGCCCGCCCCTGCCTGGGCCCCCTGGACCGCCTATGATGCTGCCTCCAATGGCTCGGGCCCCTGGACGCCCTTGGGCGCCATGGCTGCTCTGAGGCCTCCTCTGGTGAGTTGGTCAGGGAACTAAGGGTCAGGCACGGTGGACAGAGACTCATCCTGGCCTGATGAGCTGTGTCCACCAAGCCTGCCTTTCCCCAGCTTTACGTGTCTCTGCCTCTGTCTTTCCCTGTTTCTTCCTGTGGCCATATCATTCTATTTTTTTGCTTTTTTTTGAGGGAAGTTTAGAGAGAAAACACAGATTATGGGTGCATTTCTCTTTGTGTATCTCTGTTTTTCCTTTGACTGTCCCTCTCTTTTTCTGTCTTTATTTATTTATTTTTTGGTCCCCTGTGTTTGTCTGTCTCTCTGCCTGTTTCTCTGTCCCTCTGTTGGTCTGACAGGAACAGAGACACTGTTCCCTGTCCTGGTGTCTCTTGCCTGCTCTCTGGCTCCGGTGCCCTTGCTCTGTTGTACAGGACAAGGATGAGAGGGAGGTCTGAGCCTGTCATCTGGCCCCCCTCATGCCCTCCTTTTGCCCGCAGGAAGAGCCAACAACACCCCGAGAGCTGGGCCTAGGCCTGGGATTGGGCCTGAAAGAGAAGGAAGAGGCTGTGGTGGCGGCAGCGGCCGGGCTGGAGGAGGCTAGCGCAGCGGTGGCAGTGGGAGCCGGGGGCGCCCCTGCTGGCCCCGCGGTCATTGGGCCCAGCCTGCCACTGGCCCTGGCCATGCCTCTGCCTGAGCCTGAACCCCTGCCCCTCCCGCTGGAAGTTGTGCGAGGCCTACTGCCCCCACTGCGCATTCCTGAGCTCCTGTCCCTGCGTCCGAGACCCCGGCCACCTCGGCCTGAGCCACCCCCTGGCCTCATGGCTCTTGAGGTAAGCAGGGAGCAGAGTAGTGGGGGACAGAAAGGGCTGGATGGGCAGACAGCAGCCCATGGGCTTCCCCGCACAGAAACACAGGTCATCTGTCCATGGAGGTAGGAGGGACCCAGGAAATTGGAAGGTTTGGGAGAACATGGGGAAGAGGGAGGCAGACACACACGTACACCTGAACCCAGAAGCATATCCTGTGCTTTAACTATGGAGACAGGAGAACTAGGGGGACCAAATGGAAGAGCCTCAAGAGGGCAGATGGGCCCAAGAGATTCAGATCTAGCCCTTTGCACCCTTCCTTTCCTCTGTAGGTGCCGGAACCTCTGAGTGAGGACAAGAAGAAAGGGAAACCAGAGAAACTGAAGCGCTGCATTCGCACAGCAGCTGGGAGCAGCTGGGAAGACCCCAGCCTGCTAGAGTGGGATGCAGGTGAGTGGGCTCGAGTGCAGGGTCTGTGCTGCTCAGCCAAGGAGGGTTAACAGGGTAGCTCCATACCTCACTGTAGGGCAGCACTGTTGTTAGCCCACCTCCTGGAGAGCCAGACTATGGCTCAGGGGGGCAGGCCCTCACCCAGCCACTGAACAGAACTGGATAAAAGGGATTGGTGCGTAGGACCTCTGGCCCATTTCATTCATGAGGTGCCTGGCTTGTTAAAGGAGAAAGACCATTCTTTTTCTTCCCTTTTTGTGAGAAATTTTAAATTTATCACAAAATTTTAAATTTCACACAGTTAACTATATGTCAACCACCTAGATTCAGCAATTAACATTTATTGCTATCTTCACTGTAACCCTCCATGTGTATCTTTTTTTGGTTTTTGCTCAGTTGTGTGAAGTAAATTATAAATGAGGTTATCACTTCACTCCTAAATACCTTAATATTTATCTCCTAAGAAAAGTAATATTTTCTTTCATATCATTACATGGTTAACACATCTAAGAAAATTAACAGTAACTTTGTTATCTCATATTGTTTATATTGTGATTTTCCCAGTTGTCTCCAAACTGTTTCCTTATAGCTGTTTTTCCCCTAAACCAGGAGGCATGCAGTTTTGTGTCACTAGATTATCTTTTAAAGAGAATTGTCTCCCTCCCGCTGCTTTGTCTCAGGTATAATAGTTTTTTGAAGTGTTCAGACCAGTTGGTTTATGGACTGTCGTACCTTCTTAAGTTTGTCAGATTACTTCTACCTGGGGTGACCTACTTGTTCAAGAGTACCCTCAGTCACCACCAAAGCTATGAGGCAACCACAGTAGTAGCCAAGGAAAGGAGCCTAAGTCCCACCCCACTCCTTTACGTCTGCCTCTTTTCCTGGGACCATCTGCCCACCACAGGCCAGAGCCATACAGCACTGGCCCAGAGGTGGCTAGGCGGTAGACCCTAATTCTGTGACCTTGGACAAGTCACTCTGCCTTTCGAGCCTCATTTTCCAGCAAGGAGATGGTAATAGTATATGCTCGTGGGGGAAGGGATTCTTTTAGCTTGAGCACATTTGGTCAAGACCAGGCTCAGCCTAGGAGGTATATCCAAAAAATGGCAGCTGAAGTTCTCCATGGAGAAGAATGAGGCAGTGTGTTCAGGTTTCAGGGACTCAAAGGGGATCATAGTGGGCTTTGCAGAGGAGGCGGAGCTAAGGAATGATGAAGTCTGCAGTCCTGGGGTGCCATTATGGGAACCAGTGGGTGTCAGGGGCCCAGGGAGTGTCCATGGAGAGGTGTTCAGGAGACCAAAGGATGCTGGGGGCACAGAGGACAGGCCAGGGCTGTGATGACAAAGGTAGGGGCTTCATCACCGAAATGGGTGAGGTGGCCCTGGGGTGGGGCAGGGCAGTGCCATTAGTTGAAAGTGAAGGCTCTGGAGCCAGATAGATGCCTGAGTTCTTGTCCCAGCTCTGCTGCTTGCTGATTAACTTTGGGCAGGTGACTTGACCTCTCTGTGCCTTGGCGTAAAGGGCTGTTGGGAATGCCAGGTATGGGAAAACTTTATGGATGCTTTGCAGAGAGTCTGCTGCTAAGTCACTTCAGTCGTGTCCAACTCTGTGCGACCCCATAGACGGCAGCCCACCAGGCTCCCCTGTCCCTGGGATTCTCCAGGCAAGAACACTGGAGTGGGTTGCCATTTCCTTCTCCAATGCGTGAAAGTGAAGTCGCTCAGCGACCCCATGGACTGCAGCCTACCAGGCTCCTCCACCCATAGGATTTTCCAAGCAAGAGTACTGGAGTGGGGTGCTATTGCAGTCTCCCTACTGAGAAATC
>SJXQ01008512.1:323412-396959 GCA_006408695.1 Aepyceros melampus
TATAAGAGACAGATTGCAGAGAGTCTGCTGCTGCTGCTGCTAAGTCGCTTCAGTCGTGTCTGACTCTGTGCGACCCCATAGACGGCGTCCCACCAGGCTCCTCTGTCCCTGGGATTCTCCAGGCAAGAACACTGGAGTGGGTTGCCATTTCCTTCTCCAATGCATGAAAGTGAAAAGAGAAAGCGAAGTCGCTCAGTCAAGTCTGACTCTTAGCGACCCCATGGACTGCAGCCTACCAGGCTCCTCCATCCATGGGATTTTCCAGGCAAGAGTATTGGAGTGGGGTGCCATTGCCTTCTCCATACAGAGAGTCTAGCACAGGGTAAATACTATTCAAGTGTTGGCTGTTATAACTAAGAGGACCTCAGGTCAAGACTGCTGGGATACAGAGGGAAGAGGGCCTGGGGGATGCTCCCAGAGAAGGTGGGATCATTTCAGTAAGACACACTGGGCCACACATGTGTATCCTCTGATCTTCCCTCTCCCAACCCCAGATGACTTCCGGATCTTCTGTGGGGACCTGGGCAACGAGGTGAATGATGACATCTTGGCCCGAGCCTTCAGCCGCTTCCCATCCTTCCTTAAGGCTAAGGTGATCCGTGACAAGCGCACAGGCAAGACCAAGGGTTATGGCTTCGTCAGCTTTAAGGACCCCAGTGACTATGTGCGTGCCATGCGTGAGATGAATGGTGAGTGCGGTCTCCCTAGGGTCAGTGGGCATGACAGACATCTGGTCGGAGCCTGAGCTTGAACCCTCTTTTCCCACAGGGAAGTATGTGGGCTCACGCCCCATCAAGCTGCGCAAGAGCATGTGGAAGGACCGGAACCTGGACGTGGTACGCAAGAAGCAGAAGGAGAAGAAGAAATTGGGCCTGAGATAGGGTCTGTGGCCAGGCACCCGCTCCCATCTGGCTGGGCGCTGGTTCCTCCCCACAGTTCTTTGGAAAACCCTCAAGTGTCTACCCACCCATCCTCCCCAACACCAGTTTCAATAAATCTACGTTCATTTCCATCCTTGGCTAGGCTTGGAAGCACTCTTTGGAGAGCCAGGCTTAGCATCCCCCACTCTGGAGACAGTGGGGAGCCTTGAAAGTTTACATAAACATGCAGATGGATGTTTTCAATGCTGCTACCTGCCCGTTAGATCTCTTGAAACCTCTTTAAGTGTACACTGAGTGCAGCCCATTCCTCAGAGGAGGAAGTAGAGTCTTAGCTCAAGGACAGAGCCAAGTGGAGGCTCACACCAGTGGTCTTCTGATTCCACCCTGTGTTCTCAGCACCAAGGTAGTGGGTCTTCTGGGCCTTGCCCTTCTGGAACTTAGAGCTTTCCATTCATTCATCCATTTTCATCAAGGACCTGGACAGTGTGTGGATACAGTGGTAACAGTGTTCCTAGCTAATGGTTCAGTGGCAGAGAGAGGGCCATTGCCAGACAATGACAGCCCAGAGTTATCAGGGTTGGGATGGGGAACCATCCCTAGGAGTCCAGGAAGGCTTCCTGAAGGCCCTGGCCATTTCTGAAACTTTCATTCTCTTCCTGTTAATATCAATCTCTCTCCTTATCTCTACTGTTCTCACCCTTTAGGTCTCTGAGACTTTTCCAGTTTCTTCACTCCGCCAAAACCTAATCGACTTCTGCTGTCTCTTTGAATGTTTATGCCTCCTTGTTTCTCGAGTCCCCCTCTGCTTCTTGTCTCTTTCTAAATGTCTCTGAGTCTCTCCTCTCTTTCCATCTGTAAGTCTCTCCCCAGCTCCTGTTTCCCAGCTCCAAGCTTGTCTCTGCCTGTCAGAAGTAAGTGTCCATGCAGGACCTTGAATGCCAGACTGAAAGCTTAGACTTTACCCTGAAGGCAGCAGCCAGCCAGGAGAAGTGGAGACAAAGCTTAAGCAGGGGACTGGCATCACAGATTTTCACTTTAGAGAAAACTGGGGTTCAGGAAGGAGGTTGGAGCAGTGACCAGCCAAAGGAGGGAGACGGCATGGGGAGGGGACAAGGGTCTCCCAGGGGCATAGCCATCAGAACCCCAGATTGGGAGAGGAGAAACAATACCAAGGCTTCTCAGGAAGCCAGTCACCCAGGAGAGGTGTCAGATTTCCTCTGTTCCGGTCTTCCTCCCTTACTGCCCTCTCTGACGTCACATTTTCCAGTCTGGTGAGAGGGGTGAGGGCTCCTTTCAATGACAGGAAGTGCCCTTCAGCCCCCTGCCACCTGGCTGGACCACCCAGCTCCAGAACCCTCAAACCCCATCCCCATATCACTAGCCCTTCCCTTCTCCTAAACCCCTTCTATTCACTGCAAGCAAGGGAGGAGATGTGAATGATTCCAGAAAGGAGGGTTTTAAACATGCATTTTAAGTCCCAAGGAGAGAGAAGAAAATCAATGGAGGTGAGAGACGAACAGAGATGGAGGGAATGTAGTGAGCAGAGACGGAGGGGTGGGAGGGAGAAAAAAAGGAAGAAAAGATAGTGGTGGGTCAGAGGCAGTACAACAGGAAAGGGAGTTAGGGGAAAAGTCCAGAGAGGGAAAGAGAAACACCAGAAGAGACTTGGGGGACTTCTCTGGTAGTCCAGTGGCTAGGATTCCACACTTTAACTGTCAAGGGCAAGGGTTCAATCCCCAGTCAGGGAACTAAGATCCCACAACCAAGAGTCAGGCCTGGTACAACAGAGGACACCAACCCAGGGCAGGAAGACATGGAGAGAGACCAGCTTCAGGGAGAGGAGGCCCCAGGCCTGGTGGGGCACAGCAGATACGAGATTCCTTTCAGACCTCTGGGTTAGCCGAATGGAGGGACCAATGACTCCTGAGGGCTCTGTGGTTCAACCAACACTGGGTCAGCTGTTGACCTAGTGCGTAGCTCTTCCTCTTGAGGCCCAGTTTCCTTTGTGTAACACTGAAAGGCAGTGCCCACACCTCCCAGAATGGCAAGTGGTTAATGATCAAACTGGGTGAATATTGAAAAAGTTCCATATTAAAGAGGTTTGGTTTTGTTTTTTAATTTTTTAACACAAAATTTTTGTATTGGAGTATAGTCGATAAGCAATTTGTAGTTTTAGGTGAACAGCAAAGGGACTCAGCCATACATATACACATATTCATTTTCCCCCAAACCCCCCTCCCATCCAGGTTGGCATATAACATTGAGCAGAGTTCCATGTGCTATACAATAGGTCTTTGTTGGTTATCCATTTAAATATAGCAGTGTGTACATGGTCTTCCCAAAGTCCCTAACTATCCCTTCCCCCTCAGCAACCATAAGTTCGTTTTCTAAGTCTGTGAGTCTTAAAGGGGTTATTTTTAATGATACATATCTACTTATCAATATTGCAGGATAGAAACAACATGGGTTCTGAAGTCAAGCAACCAGGGTGTAGGGTTGCCAGATTTAGAAAATAAAAATACGAGATACTTCGCTAAGTTTGACACGACTGCGCGACTGAACTGAACTGAACTGAAGATAAACAACAAATAATTTTCTAATTGTATGTTCCAAATATTGCATGTGTGTATGTATATGTTGCAAGTATACATGGTTTGGTTTGGTTTGGTTTTGCTGAATCATTGGAAAAGTTACAGACATAACACTTTACCCCTAAATAGCTGTGGGCCCTTTGTTGTTTGTAAATAGCTGCATTTCTTAGAAATAACATTTCATATTATAATAGCATTATCACATCGAAGAAAATGATCCATTCTATATCTCATATTTAGTTTCTACTCAAATTTTCCCCATTTGTCCTGAACTATTATAGCATGAAAGGGCAGAGATTCTGGAGATGAAGAAAAGTAGGAATAATCCTCCTCAATTTCCCCTTTCATAAAATCAGGATAAGACTAATACCTACTTCTTAAGGGGATTAAACAGAGGCCCACAGTTTAGTGGTATGCAATGAGCCCCCAGTAAATTTCAGCTATTACTATCACTGTTGTTATTGTTTATGTTCTTACTGTCCTTGGAAGCATCCAGAATGTCCTCAAAGCCCTAGGAAGGGGAGAACTGGGCCTGGTGGAGGATCCCAGGTCGATCTACCCCCGCCTATCCCCCACAGGGCCCCTGCAGATTGTGACGTCTGTCGACCGGGGGTCTGGCCGGAAATCCCCCTTCCTGTTGAAGATAAGCCTGGCACAGCCCAGCTGACCCCTGGCCCTCTTCCCCCACCACCTCCCATGTCGCAGGGATCAAGTCCCCAATCCTCTCCACCCCTCCACCCCCATAGGCTCTTGTCACCCAGGAAACACCCCTTGCACCCTGATCTCAACCCAGCCTGCTGTTTCCCAAGCTCCCGTTCAAGTCCAGGCCAGCCATGCAGCAGGACAACCAAAGCTGCCTCCCAAAGCTACCCCGGAGGCCAGCGGTCATCCCTGAGGCCAGAGGGGAGTGGGGCGGGGGTGACATGGCTTGGCCACGCCTCAGCCCCTGCAACTCGACCCCTACTGCGACCCCCATCTCTGACGTCTTGGAAAATCCGCTCCCCCTGCTCAGGCCCCCAGGGGAGGGGTGCATGGTATGAAATGGGGCTGAGACCCCCGGCCGGGGGCAGAAGGACCTGGCAGAGGTGAGCCATGAACTGGGGGCTGGAAGACCGGGTGTGTGGGGGCCTGGTTTCCTGGGTCTGGGTGTCTGGGGGCCCTCACTCCTGGGTCCAAGAGGAAAGGACACTGGAGGCCAAGATTTCAGGGCCCTGGGGAAGAAGGGAGCAGAGGCCTGGACTCCTCCTTGTGAGGGAAGCAAGGGATGGGGCTCAGACTCCAGGGTCCCTAAGTGTCACCGGCTCACCCTGTGGCCCTCCCCTTTTTTTCCCGACCCAGTACGTTCACAACGGACATCCATGGACTCGTGGAACTGGGATGAAGTATCACCACAGGAAGTGCCTCTGGGGCACAGGATGTCAGGGCTGGGTAGGTCCCAGGGGTGTGACAATGTGTGTGGGGTGGGTGCACAGGTGGGAGCCTTCGCTGAACTTGGTGGGGCTCTGTCTAACCTCACTGCCTGCAGAAGGAGCTGAACTCAACTTCTATATCCCTGAACTGGCACTCCAAGGGGACACGCTGACAGAGGACACATGCTGGAAAGGTGGCTGTGGGCTGGGACCTCTGGGTGCTGGGGAAGAAGGTGAGGCTGGGCACCTAGGTCTGAGGAAGGGGGCATGCTTGTCCTGCGGTTGAACCCTGAGAGGGGTGTGGGCTTGAACTGCAGAGGTTGAAGGAGGAGGAGGAGGGGGCCAGTGTCCTGAGTCCTAGATCTGAGTAGGAGCTGGAGTTGAGAACCCTCAGTCCCTGACAAAGTCCACTGGGTCTGAGGGAAGTCTCCAGACACTGTGCACACCCTTCCCTAAATCAGCTACATCCTTATTCCTTGCAGGGCTCCCACAGCCAGACTGGAGCTCTACTCCGTACCCAGAGGCTCCATGGGGGGCGGGTGAGTGTATGCGGAGAAGCGCGGTGGGGAGGGGGGGAGGAGGGGACTGGGGTCCTCCACTGTGACTAAAGGTTTAGATTCCACGATCTATGAAGGGGAAGGGGGTTAGGACGAGGGACACTGTGTCCTTAAAGTGGTATGACCTAGATCCTGGAGCCTGGAGTCCCAGACGCCAAGGCTGAGAGCTTCGCCTCCCAGAACCCCAGAGGGGAGCGGGGATCGGGACACCTGGGCTCCTCTCACTTGGGGTCTATTTGTCCTCGCAGAGCCCGCGCCTCAAACTGGGGGCTGGAAGACCGGGTGTGTGGGGGCCTGGTTTCCTGGGTCTGGGTGTCTGGGGGCCCTCACTCCTGGGTCCAAGAGGAAAGGACACTGGAGGCCAAGATTTCAGGGCCCTGGGGAAGAAGGGAGCAGAGGCCTGGACTCCTCCTTGTGAGGGAAGCAAGGGATGGGGCTCAGACTCCAGGGTCCCTAAGTGTCACCGGCTCACCCTGTGGCCCTCCCCTTTTTTTCCCGACCCAGTACGTTCACAACGGACATCCATGGACTCGTGGAACTGGGATGAAGTATCACCACAGGAAGTGCCTCTGGGGCACAGGATGTCAGGGCTGGGTAGGTCCCAGGGGTGTGACAATGTGTGTGGGGTGGGTGCACAGGTGGGAGCCTTCGCTGAACTTGGTGGGGCTCTGTCTAACCTCACTGCCTGCAGAAGGAGCTGAACTCAACTTCTATATCCCTGAACGGCACTCCAAGGGGACACGCTGACAGAGGACACATGCTGGAAAGGTGGCTGTGGGCTGGGACCTCTGGGTGCTGGGGAAGAAGGTGAGGCTGGGCACCTAGGTCTGAGGAAGGGGGCATGCTTGTCCTGCGGTTGAACCCTGAGAGGGGTGTGGGCTTGAACTGCAGAGGTTGAAGGAGGAGGAGGAGGGGGCCAGTGTCCTGAGTCCTAGATCTGAGTAGGAGCTGGAGTTGAGAACCCTCAGTCCCTGACAAAGTCCACTGGGTCTGAGGGAAGTCTCCAGACACTGTGCACACCCTTCCCTAAATCAGCTACATCCTTATTCCTTGCAGGGCTCCCACAGCCAGACTGGAGCTCTACTCCGTACCCAGAGGCTCCATGGGGGGCGGGTGAGTGTATGCGGAGAAGCGCGGTGGGGAGGGGGGGAGGAGGGGACTGGGGTCCTCCACTGTGACTAAAGGTTTAGATTCCACGATCTATGAAGGGGAAGGGGGTTAGGACGAGGGACACTGTGTCCTTAAAGTGGTATGACCTAGATCCTGGAGCCTGGAGTCCCAGACGCCAAGGCTGAGAGCTTCGCCTCCCAGAACCCCAGAGGGGAGCGGGGATCGGGACACCTGGGCTCCTCTCACTTGGGGTCTATTTGTCCTCGCAGAGCCCGCGCCTCAAGCTCTTCCGTGGCCGGGAGACTGGACAGACCTGCCGTGCTCCGGCACCGTCTCTTGCAGCGGTGTTTCCCAGGCCCTGGGTCCCGCCCGCTGGGCCGGCTCCGAAGGGGCTGCCGGCCAGAATTACACCACCTCCGCGGGAAGTACCAACTGGTGGTCGCGCGCCCAAGTGGCCTCCAGCTCCACCAGCTGGGACTATTCTATCGGCCCCGACGGCGCCACCTGCTGGGGCAGGAGCCTCAGCGGGGAGCCCCGCGCCGACTCGACCCTTCCTGGGGCCGGGCCTGCGGCCTCAGACTGTACCACCTCCTGGGACTCAGGGCTGCATACGGATTGCACCACCGCTTCCAAGGATACCAGAGCTCAGATCTCACCACTTCCTCGAAACCCACCCAGCAGTCGGACCGCGCAACCTTGGCTCGTTACCCCAAAACTAACCACAGAGGTGAGGTCCGCGAGACTTTGTCCAATGGGAGCGAAGCGGGAGTCTAACGAGGCGCTAAGGGGGCGGGACCCAGGAAATTGGCGGGGCTCCAGAGTGGAGGGGGAGGAGGCCTCACTGCCGGGTACCTAGGGAGGAGTAAGACACAAGTAGTTTCTAGGGAGCAAGGGATGAGGACCTAGGCTCCTGGGTGAGAATAAAGAGATAAGGATCTGAATGCCTGGGTCCCCGAGATGGGGCAGCCAAAATCCTAAATCTCCGACATGAGGGCTCCGGACGCCTGGATCCCCAGGCCAATTCTTAGGTACCTTAGATAGAGGAATCCGGATTTGCTGCTCTCCGAGGAGGAGCAGATCCGGATTCCTGGGTCATCGAAGCGACATCATCTGGGGCCAGAAAACCTGAGTGTACACTTGTACCCACCCCACAGGTCCCATCCAGCTGTGGCAGTTCCTCCTGGAGCTGCTCCACGATGGAGCGCGTAGAAGTTGCATCCGCTGGACCGGCAATAGCCGAGAGTTCCAACTGTGCGACCCTAAAGAGGTAAAGACCCGCCAAGTTCCGCCCAGGTCTCCCAGCACTTAGCCCTACCAGCACTTTGCCTAGTGCTAGGCCCCGCCCCCAGCCTCGCCTTCATCTCCAGCCTGCAGCGTCTAGCCCCGCCCTCCCCAACCCTCTCCCGCCCTTTCGGACTAAGCCTGGGCTCCTCCCTAGGTGGCGCGGCTGTGGGGCGAGCGCAAGAGGAAGCCAGGCATGAATTACGAGAAGCTGAGCCGAGGTCTGCGCTACTACTACCGCCGTGACATCGTGCGCAAGAGCGGGGGGCGCAAGTACACTTACCGCTTCGGGGGCCGCGTGCCGAATCTAGTCTATCCCGACCTTGTGGGAGGCGGGCTAGAAGCAACGACCCAATAAAAATACCCAATCAAGCCTTTTGTGCTGCTTGCATCCTTCCCACTGATACAAACTACTTCTGCTTGGGAGCCTGTGCACACCACCACATCCACATCCCGGCCTCTCGCCCCCGACAAACCCCATGTGATCCCAGAAAACACGATGACCAAAACAGACCTAAGACCCTAAGGAGAACTACTGTGTGCTCGCTGTGTAATGGGACATGGAGAGGTTCCAAACTCAGTCCCCACTGCGCCTGCCTTGTGCTGGGACCTGCACAGGAATCAGACCCTATCACTAACGTTCCAGTTTACCTACTGTTCCCCTCTTGAAGAGAAGGCTTCTATTCCCAAAAAGGGCCTACTGTGTGCCTTCCCTCTGCTAGGGACCATCAAGGAATTAGACCTAGTGCTTGTCCCCTAAAAGCGTCTACTCCAACCCATGGGACACAGAACTCATACTCCAAGGAGAGCCTACCCGGATTGGGGAACTACTGAGCCTGAAAGACAGCCTATTAAGTGGTCCTCCTGTGGGCCATGCTGGGGACTTAGCAGTGACAAAGACAACTCTGGACCTTGCCCATAGGAGGTTCACAGTCCAGTGAGGAGACAGACCCCCACAACCAGACAGGGACAGCCCAGAGTGGTCAGAGCTGGGATGGGAGGACTCTGCAGGGGTAGAGGTGGCCCCTAAAGAGGGACCTGCCCTAGCCGGAGGCGGGAAGTGGGGGTTGGTCAGGGAAAACTTACCGGAGGAGAAAAATAGCTGATTTAAGAAGTCAGGTAGGAAAAAAAAAGAAGTCAGGTAGGCAAAGAATATTCCAGTCAGTAGAAATCAAAGGCCTGGAGGTAGATCTCACAGCACTGTTCCATGAATTAAAATATCAATGTAGCTGGAGAGGGGACCTTGAGTCAGTTCACAAAGCTCCAAGAGGAAGTGCCCCTGTCCACCGAGGTGCGGGGCCTGGACTATGTCCTGAGGGCACAGGGGAGCCAGGGAGTTTAAGCAGGGAAGGGATTTGGGCTTCAGGAAGATCTCATCGAAGGGGTAATGCAGGCACATAACAGGCAGCTCCACAAAAAATTACAGTGTTGATGAACACAGAGCATAAGAAGCCGCCAGCCCAGTTAGGCCTTGACACTGCACTCCCCATGCACATGAGAAGCTTTGGAGGCCAGACTGAGGGGAGAGGCAATAACAGTTCTCTTTTTTTTTTAAGGTAGAGCCACAGTCTTTCATGGCTTCCTCTTCCAGTCCCCAGAAGCCGACTTTATTCACAGAAAAAATTCACTCATTCCACAAATATTTATAAAGCAATGCTATGTACCAGAAATTAAGTCGTAGAGATACAGTGGTGAGTAAGAGACAAAAATTGCTCCTTAATGATGCTTCTATTATATTGAGGGAAGCAAAAAGACAGAGAGAGATAAACAATAAAAGGAAGGATATAGTATGTTAGAAGATAAGTGCTTTGGAGAAATAAAGTAGGGAAGAAACTGACAAGATAGCAATTTTAAATATTTGGACTGAGAAGAACTCACTGATGAGGTGACATTTTAACAAAGACCTGCGGGACATGATTGAGGAAGCCAGCTGAAGGAAAAGCATTCCAGCAGCAAGACCCTTGGGGGAAGCCAGCTTGCAGGCTTAAGGAACTGCTAGGAGGCCAGAGTGGCTGGAGCAGCAGCAGTTAAGAGGAGATAAGTGTCTGGTCCATCACTTCATAAAAAATAGAAGGAGAAAAGTGGAAGCAGTGACAGATTTTATTTTCTTAGGCTTCAAAATCACTGCAGATAGTGACTTCAGCCATGAAATTAAAAGACATTTTCTCCTTAGAAGGAAAGGTATAACAAACCTAGACATCATATTAGAAAGCAGAGACTTGGCAGACAAAGGTCCGTATAGTCAAAGATTTGGTTTTTCTAGTAGTCATGTATGGATGTGAGTTTGTATGTGTTAGTTGCTCAGTTGTGTCTGACTCTTTGTGACCCTGTGGATTGCGGAGGGAGCCCACTAGGCTCCTCTGTCCATGGGATTCTTCAGGCAAGAATACTAGAGTGGGTTGCCATTCCCTTCTCCAGGGGTCTTCCTGACCCAGGGATCAAACCCAGGTCTCCCACACTGGAGGGAGATTCTTTACCATCTGAGTCACCAGACGGATGTGAGAGTTGGACCATAAAGAAGGCTGAGTGCCAAAGAATTGATGCTTTCAAATTGTGGTGCTGGAGGAGACTCTCTAAGAGTCCCTTGGACAGCAGGAGATCAAACTAGTCAATCTTAAAGGAAATCAACTCTGTAATATTCATTGGAAGGACTGATGCTGAAGCTGAAACTCCAGTATTTTGGCCACCTGATGCACAGAGCCGACTCACTGGAGAAGACTGATCCTGGGAAAGACTGAAGGCAAAAGGAGAAGAAGAGGGGGCAACAAAAGATGAGATGGTTAGATAGAATCACAGACTCAATGGACATGAATTTGAACATACTCCCAGAGACAGTGAAGGACGAGGGAGCCTGGCATGCTGCAGTCCATGGGGTTGCAAAGAGTCAGACGCTAAGACTTAGAGATTGAACAATAGCAAAGGTATAAAGGGAGCCAAACTGTGTAGGTCATTTGTAAGGACTTTGGGTTTCGACTAAAAGAGTCAGACCAGGCACATGGGGAGGTTTCCAGACCAAGGAAGAGAAGTGATCTAACTGAGAAGTTCACAGGGTCCCTCTGGCTGAGTGAGCTGATTGCGGAGGGCAGCATGGAAGCTTAGGGGTCAGGGAGTGGGCCACTGCAATAATCCAGGCTGGAGGTGCCTGTGACTTCAATCAGAAGATTCTGGACATATTTTTAAGGCAGAGGCAACAGCATTTCTTGATTGATAAGCTATGGGGTGTGAGAGAAAGTAGTCAAGGACATGTCTGTGACCAGAAGTTGTCATTTGCAGAGACGGGTCAATTTCTGCCAGACCCTTCACCGACCCAAGCTTTAACTCTTAAACCCTCCTCTCTGTAAGGCAGGAATTTGGTTTCTGAGCTCTCAGTCACTCAAATCTTTGTTAATTTGTGCCTTCTAAGGTTTGAGGAAAGATGGTAATGAACAGGGAGGTGGAGTCTGGCACCCTCATAGCATGACAAACGACCTTGGGAGAAAAAAATGATTTGTTTTCAATCCCCTAGCAATTCAGTTCAGTTCAGTCACTCAGTCATGTCCAACTCTGCAACCCCATGGACTGCAGCACACCAGGCCCCTCTATTCATCACCAACTACCAGAGTTTACTCAAACTCATGTCCATGGAGTTGGTGATGCCATCCAACCATCTCATCCTCTGTCCTCCCCTTCTCCTCCTGCCTTCAATCTTTCCCAGAATCAGGGTCTTTTCAAATGAGTCAGTTCTTTGAATCAGGTGGCCAATGTATTGGAGTTTCAGCTCCAACAGCAGTCCTTCCAATGAATATTACAGAGTTGACTTCCTTTAGGATGGACTGGTTGGATCTCCTTGAAGTCCAAGGGACTCTCAAGAGTCTTCTCCAACACCACAGTTCAAAAACATCAATTCTTCAGCACTCAGCTTTCTTCACAGTCCAACTCTCACGTCCATACAAGACTACTGGAAAAATCATAGCCTTGACGCGACAGACGTTTGTTGGTAATGTCTCTGCTTTTAAAATGCTGTCTACGTTGGTCATAACTTTTCTTCCAAGGAGCAAACACCTTTTAATTTCATAGCTGCAGTCACCATCTGCAGTGATTTTGGAGCCCCCAAAATAAAGGCTGTCACTGTTTCCACTGTTTCCCATCTATTTGCCATGAAGTGATGGGACCAGATGCCATGATCTTCATTTTCTGAATGTTGAGCTTTAAGCCAACCTTTTCACTCTCCTCTTTCACTTTCATCAAGAGGCTTTTTAGTCCTCTTCACTTTCTGCCATAAAGGTAGTGTCATCAGCATATCTGAGGTTATTGATATTTCTCTTGGCAATCTTGATTCCAGCTTGTGCTTCTTCCAGCCCAGCGTCTCTTATGATGTATTCTGCATAGAAGTTAAATAAGCAGGGCGACAACATACAGCCTTGCTGTACTCCTTTCCTGATTTGGAACCAGTCTGTTGTTCCATGTCAAGTTCTAACTGTAGCTTCTGACCTGCATACAGATTTCTCAAGAGGCAGATCAGGTGGTCTGGTATTTCCATCTCTTTCAGAATTTTCCAGTTTATTGTGATCCACACAGTCAAAGGTTTGGCATAGTCAATAAAGCAGAAATAGATGTTTTTCTGGAACTCTCTTGCTGTTCCGATAATCTAATGTATTTTGGCAATTTGATCTCTGGTTCCTCTGCCTTTTCTAAAACCAGCTTGAACATCTGGAATTTCTCAGTTCAAGTACTGTTGAAGCCTGGCTTGAAGAATTTTTAGCGTTACTTTACTAGTGTGTGAGATGAGTGCAATTGTGTGGTAGTTTGAGCATTCTTTGGCATTGCCTTTCTTTGGGATTGGAATGAAAACTGACCTTTTCCAGTCCTGGGGCCACTGCTGAGTTTTCCAAATTTGCTGGCATATTGAGTGCAGCACTTTCACAGCATCACCTTTCAGAATTTGAAATAGCTCAACTGGAATTCCATCACCTCCACTAGCTTTGTTCGTAGTGATGCTTCCTAAGGTTCACTTGACTTCGCATTCCAGGATGTCTGGCTCTAGATTAGTGATCACACCATCGTGGTTATCTGGGTCATTAAGATCTTTTTTGTATAGTTCTGTGTATTCTTGCCACCTCTTCTTAATATCTTCTGCTTCTGTTAGGTCCATACCATTTCTGTCCTTTATTGTGTCCATCTTTGCATGAAATGTTCCCTTGGTATCTCTAATTTTCTTGAAGAGATCTCTAGTCTTTCCCATTCTATTGTTTTCCTCTATTTCTTTGAATTGATCACTGAGGAAGGCTTTCTCATCTCTCCTTGCTATTCTTTGGAACTCTGCATTCAAATGGGTATATATTTCCTTTTCTCCTTTGCTTTTTGTGTCTCTTCTTTTCACAGCTATTTGTAAGACCTCCTCAGACAGCCATTTTGCTTTTTTGCGTTTCTTTTTCTTTGGAATGATCTTGATCCCTGTATCCTGTACAGTGTCATGAACTTCCATCCATAGTTCTTCAGGCATTCTATAGATCTAATCCCTTGAATCCAATTCGCACGTCCACTGTATAATCGTAAGGTTTTGATTTAGGTCATACCTGGATGGTCTGGTGGTTTTCCTTACTTTCTTCAACTTAAGTCTAAATTTTGCAATAAAGAGTTCATGATCTGAGCCACAGTCAGCTCTGGGTCTTGTTTTTTCTGACTGTATGGAGCTTCTCCATCTTTGGCTGCAAAGAATATAATCTATCTGATTTCAGTATTGACCATCTGGTGATGTCCATGTGTAGAGTCTTCTTTTGTGTTTTTGGAAGAGGGTGTTTGCTATGATCAGGGCGTTCCCTTGGCAAAACTTTATTAGCCTTTGCCCTGCTTCATTCTGTACTCCTAGGCCAAATTTACCCATTACTCCAGGTGTTTCTTGACTTCCTACTTTTGCATTCCAGTCCCCTATAATGAAAAGGACATCTTTTGGGGGTGTTAGTTCTAGAAGGTCTTGTAGGTCTTCATAGAACCGTTCGACTTCAGCTTCTTCAGCATTACTGGTTGGGGCATAGACTTGGATTACCGTGATATTGAATGGTTTGCTTTGGAAACGAAGAGATCATTCTGTCGTTTTTGAAATTGCATCCATGTACTGCATTTCAGACTCTTTTGTTGACTATGATAGCTACTCCATTTCTTCTAAGGAGTTCCTGCCCACAGTAGTAGATATAATGGTCATCTGAGTTAAATTCACCCATTCCAGTCCTTTAGTTCACTGATTCCTAGAATGTCGACGTTCACTCTTGCCATCTCCTGTTTGACCACCTCCAATTTGCCTTGATTCGTGAACCTAACATTCCAGGTTCCTAGGCAATGTTGCTCTTTACAGCATAGGACTTCGCTTCTATCACCAGTCACATCCACAGCTGGGTTTGCTTTGGCTCCATCCCTTCATTCTTTCTGGGGTTATTTCTCCACAAATCTCCAGTAGCATATTGGGCACCTACCGACCTGGGAAGTTCATCTTTCAGTGTCCTGTTTGCCTTTTCATACTGTTCATGGGCTTCCAGGGCAAGAATACTGAAGTGGTTTGCCATTCCCTTCTCCAGTGGAGCACATTGTGTCAGAACTCTCCGCCATGACCCATCTGTCTTGGGTGGCCCTACACAGCATGGCTCATAGTGTCACTGAGTTAGACAAGGCTGTGGTCCATGTGATCAGATTTGTTAGTTTTCTGTGATTGTGGTTTTCAATCTGTCTACCCTATGATGGAGGATAAAAGGCTTGTGGAAGCTTCCTGATGGGAGAGACTGACTGATCAGGAAACTGAGTCTTGTTCTGATGGTTGTGGCCATGCTCAATAAATCTTTTATCCAATTTTCTGTTGATGGGTGGAGCTGTGTTCTCTCCCTGCTATTTACCTGGGGCCAAGTGAGCCTTGGAAAGCATCACTGCAAACAAAACTAGTGGAGGTGATGGAATTTCAGTTGAGTTATTTCAAATCCTGAAAGATGATGCTGTGAAGGTGCTGCACTCAATATGCCAGCAAATTTGGAAAACTCAGCAGTGGCCCCAGGACTGGAAAAGGTCAGTTTTCATTCCAATCCCAAAGAAAGGCAATGCCAAAGAATGCTCAAACTACCACACAATTGCATTCATCTCACACGCTAGTAAAGTAATGCTAAAAATTCTTCAAGCCAGGCTTCAGCAATACATGAACCGTGAACTTCCTGATGTTCAAGCTTGTTTTAGAAAAGGCAGAGAAACCAGAGACCAAATTGCCAACATCTGCTGGATCATTGAAAAAGCAAGAGAGTTCCAGAAAAACATCTATTTCTGCTTTATTGACTATGCCAAACCTTTGACTGTGTGGATCACAATAAACTGGAAAATTCTGAAAGAGATGGAAATACCAGACCACCTGACCTGCCTCTTGAGAAATCTGTATGCAGGTCAGGAAGCTACAGTTAGAACTTGACATGGAACAACAGACTGGTTCCAAATAGGAAAAGGAGTATGTCAAGGCTGTATATTGTCACCCTGCTTATTTAACTTCTATGCAGAGTACATCATGAGAAACGCTGGGCTGGAAGAAGCACAAGCTGGAATCAAGATTGCCAGGAGAAATATCAATAACCTCAGATATGCAGATGACACCACCCTGATGGCAGAAAGTGAAGAGGAACTAAAAAGCCTCTTGTTAAAAGTGAAAGAGGAGAGGGAAAAAGTTGGCTTAAAGCTCAACATTCAGAAAATGAAGATCATGGCATCTGGTCCCATCACTTCATGGCAAACAGATGGGAAACAGCAGAAACAGTGTCAGACTTTATTTTGGGAGGGGCGCCAAAATCATGGCAGATGGTGATTGCAGCTATGAAATTAAAAGATACTTACTCCTTGGAATGAGGGTTATGACTAACCTAGATAGCATATTAAAAAGCAGAGACATTACTTTGCCAACAAAGGTCCATCTAGTCAAGGCTATGCTTTTTCCAGTAGACTTGTATGGACGTGAGAGTTGGACTGTGAAGAAAGCTGAGCACCGAAGAATTGATGTTTTTGAACTGTGGTGTTGGAGAAGACTCTTGAGAGTCCCTTGGACTGCAAGGAAATCCAACCAGTCCATTCTAAAGGAGATCAGTCCTGGGTGTTCTTTGGAAGGAATGATGCTGAAGCTGAAACTCCAGTACTTTGTCCACCTCATGCGAAGAGTTGACTCACTGGAAATGTCAGACTTTATTTTGGGAGGGGCGCCAAAATCATGGCAGATGGTGATTGCAGCTATGAAATTAAAAGATACTTACTCCTTGGAATGAGGGTTATGACTAACCTAGATAGCATATTAAAAAGCAGAGACATTACTTTGCCAACAAAGGTCCATCTAGTCAAGGCTATGCTTTTTCCAGTAGACTTGTATGGACGTGAGAGTTGGACTGTGAAGAAAGCTGAGCACCGAAGAATTGATGTTTTTGAACTGTGGTGTTGGAGAAGACTCTTGAGAGTCCCTTGGACTGCAAGGAAATCCAACCAGTCCATTCTAAAGGAGATCAGTCCTGGGTGTTCTTTGGAAGGAATGATGCTGAAGCTGAAACTCCAGTACTTTGTCCACCTCATGCGAAGAGTTGACTCACTGGAAAAGACTCTGATGCTGGGAAGGATTGGGGGGAGGAGGAGAAAGGGACGACAGAAGATGAGATGGCTGGATGGCATCACGGACTCAATGGACGTGAGTCTGAGTGAACTCCGGGAGTTGGTGATGGACAGGGAGGCCTGGCATGCTGCAATTCATGGGATGGCAAAGAGTTGGACACAACGGAGCAACTGAACTGAACTGAAACTACCAATTGGGCTTCCCTGATAGATGAGTTGGTAAAGAATCTGCCTGCAATGCAGGAGACCCTGGTCAATTCCTGGGTCGGGAAGATCTGCTGGAGAAGGGAAAGGCTACCTACTCCAGTATTCTGGCCTAGAGAATTCCACGGAAAGTTCATGAGGTTGCAAACAGTCTGACACGACTGAGCCACTTTCACTTTTAAACTAACAATTGGCCTCATAATAATCATAGAGATTTTTGTGTTTAGTTCAACTATGCTTGAAGTGAAGTCGCTCAGTCGTGTCCGACTCTTTGCAACCCCGTGGACTGTAGCCTATCAGGCTTCTCCGTCATGGGATTCTCCAGGCAAGAATACTGGAGTGAGTTACCATTTCCGTCTCCAGGGGACCTTCCCGACCCAGGGATCGAACCCGGGTCTCCCGCATTGGAGGCAGACGCTTTAACCTCTGAGCCACCAATAGAAGTACCTGGCACTGGGTAAATATTCAATAAATAATTCTTGCACAAATAAGAGTATTTCTGCTGGAATATTTTCCGCAGCACCACTCTCCAGCCAACTCCAGGACCCAGAACCCCTTTCTCCTATTAAAGACAGAGAGCTGACCAGGCCGGGTCAATACCTTGGAACAGAGTCCACAGCTTGGAACAGCTCGGAATGGTACCTAACAAGTGCCACGCAAGCTTACGATTGGGCCGAGAATGAGGATGAGCAGGCATTCGGCCCAATAGGAGGTTGGAATTTGCAAGTATGGGCGTGGCCCGAACTGCTCCAGGGACGGCGCTCTGGCCGTGCGGAAGACTCCTCTGTGCGCTGCTCCATCCCGCTTCCGGCCGACCTTTTTTCCGCTTCCGGTCCGGTACTGGCGTCTTTGCTGAGGGTCACATTGAGCTTCCAGCGACTTCAGGGGCTTCTTAGGTGAGTGTTGAGGGCTCGGGACCCTGGAACCCCATCTTGGAGGACTGAGGATCCCTACTGGAAAATGAAATGAGGTTTCCAGCTGGCGGTGGCCGACCTCTCGGAGCCCTGGGGTCGTTTCAATCTGACGATTATTTGGTTCTTCTCGGTTGCCTAGAACTTTAAAAGCGACTTATATTGATTCATTTAAGCTTCCCTCCAACTCTTTGAGATAGGGCCTGTGATTATCTCTTTTAGGAGGCAACTGAGGCTTAGACACTACGCAGTTTTAGCTAGCGATCAGGACTTGAAATCATTAGGATTGCATTGCTCTTAATCACCAGGCCGCAGGCATTTCTCTCCCCGGCCCCTGACACCCGAGGCTTGGCTAGCCTGGCTTCCTGGTGACTCTCCACCCCCACCCTCCGCCCCTTGCACATTCGAGGGGCTGCAGCGTATCCCCAGTCCACCCTTACTCCCGAAATCAGGTGGAGATGGCTTTCAAAACAACTCTTGCGACCGTGTCTGTCTCCGCCTCTAGTGTTCCACATCTTCTGCTCCCGGAAAGATACTACTCCGGTGCCCCAAGTCCTTACCACTACCTTGGGTCACTTGAATTTATTACTGGTCTGGTTAACTTCTATGTAATACCACGACTCCTCGAATAATCTGGAATAGAGGCGGTGTCAGATTCCCTAATGAAAACCGTGTGTCACCTCATAAAAGATTATGGGACAGGTTTTTAACCCTAGGCCCACAGAATGGATGGAACTCATGGGTTGCTAGTACGTGAATGGATGGAAATTTACATCTGTATTTTTGCCAGTTTCTCACTGATATGTAGTATTTCCTTCGCTTGGGAATGGAGGCAGTAGTGGTAGTATTTGGCATCATCTGTGACTTTATCAGCAGTGAAAATGACAGGTCATCATATCACATATCCCATTATGTTTGCAGATTTCACAGCATAACCCTATTCAGGCATGATTATTTTGAAATTGTGGTAGTTCATAAATCCTCAGCTACATGTAATTGGTTTTCTTTGTGATCCTGTGCAATTTTTAAATACCCTGAAACATATTCAGAGAAAGGGTTCATTAGCCTCCTGAGGACTTCATGGCACCAATAGAGATTAAGAACCTTTGCAGTGTAGGTTATGTTAGTGATGGGAGTGCACCTCCACCCCATGTGTGCTGTATGACCTTGGGAAGTTGCTTAAACACCCTGTCTCTTGTCTGTGAAGCAGTGATAGTAATAGTTCCTGTCTTTTAGAGTAGCTTTAGGAGTAAAGCTTCCTTGCCTATAGTAAGCACTCAAGTGAATATCAACTAGTGTTATTTTGGCCTGTTTTTTTTCACCAAGCAGTTGTCTACCCCCACACATCCTGCTATGACTTCCATACCTGATGTGTTCTTGCCTAGCCCTTCACCTCTATCTGTATGTTGAAAAGGAAGGGATATTGGCTTGTTCACACCTAGCCATTCTTCTCTGTCAGGCCTCCACTGGGCCTGGGTAGGCTGACAGCCCCGGGTCCCGGCCCCCAGGACCTTTGCCAAAATTCACTCTCTTTCCCTCCAGGAGTGCTGACACTATGGCAGAAGACATCAAGACCAAAATCAAGAACTACCAGACTGCTCCTTTTGACAGCCGCTTCCCCAACCAGAACCAGACCAGGAACTGCTGGCAGAACTACCTGGGTGAGCAGGACTTGGGGAGGAGGCGGGCAGTGTTGACCTTCCCCTGATCCCACACCTCATATCACTTATCTCTTACCGCCTCATCGCCTCTTCTCTTTCATTTGGAACATCCTACTTCACGGGGCCCATGCCACCCATCACCCTCTGTATTCAAGATCTGACCTAGGGTCACAAACTTTGGATCCCATAGCGATCCCCCCCTCAAGATATGTGTATGTCTGTCTGTCTGTATGGAATGTAACATACTTACAGGAAGTACATAAACCATAATGTACAGCTAAATCAGTAACTCTAAATTGAATCCTCCATGTGATTATAATCTGGTTAGAAAATTGGATACTGCCAGTCCTCTGAGCTCCCCTGTCTGCTGCATGCCGTCTCTTGAAAGCAGCACTCTGCTCTCCCCACTAGAGTTGTAACCCCACAGACTTAGGGCAGTCATAGTTTGGTTTTATCACCACTTTCAAGTCTGCCTCTTTGTGAACTTTATAAATACTGTGTGTTGTCTTATGCTTGGATTTCTTCATTCAATAGTTATGAAGATTCTTCTATGCTGTGGCGTATATTTTGCTCATTTTTATTGTGTACAGTTTTCCAACATTTCATTCATGAACACTGGTGTGGTTTCCAGTCTGGGGCTCATACGAATGATGCTGCTATAATTGATGTAATTTGATGTCTTTGTGAATGCTTTCTCTCTTAGGGAGTGTGCCCAGGAGTGTAACACTTGGAATGATCTTTGAATTAATTTCCTACTATTAAAAACCAGATTATCCCCCTCCTTTCTCTTCTCCTGGATACCAGATCTTAGCATCCAGACCATCTTCCCCTTCCCTTGTCCTGGTTCTGGACTTCCATAATCCCCACACACACCTCTCAGGTTGCCCTGTTGTTGCTGACCCGGAAGTTCCAAGTTGAACAGTAGTTCTTTTTTCTTTTTTTTCTTGGCTACTCTGGGTCTCCTTTGTGGTGCACAGGCTAGGCTTCGTTGCCCTGTGGGATCTTAGGTCCTCCACCAGGGCACGAACCCAGGTCCCCTGTAATGAATGGAAGGTGGATTCTTAACACCAGGGAAGTCCCAGATAGTAGTTCTTTATGGATTGCAAAATAAGTTTAGTGTGGTGTGTCTAGCCCTTTTCACTACTACACTTGTAAGGATATACTTTCTTTGTGAAACTTGGGAGTGGGGGGGATTCGTGTAACTGGTTGTGAAGTAAAAAGTATTTCTGTGAGTTTTGATCAGAAATTTGTTCCAGCCCTTGGTCTGGGCTGACCCTGATCCCTTTTCTTCATAGACTTCCACCGCTGTGAGAAGGCAATGACTGCTAAAGGGGGTGACGTCTCCGTGTGCGAATGGTACCGGCGTGTGTACAAGTCCCTCTGCCCCATATCCTGGGTAGGTGCCTCCTCCTGGGGCCCTGGGATGCCGGGGTGGGGTGGGGTTTTGCCAAGGGGTGTATGGTGACTTGAGGGGAGCTTATCTGTGAGGGGCAGAGGGAGGACAAGGCTTCACACCGGCCATGGACGCACCTTGGCTTCTTCCTAAAATTGCCCGCCTTTCCTCCTTTCACCAGGACTCTCAACCAGCCAGGCTCTCAGCTAAGGCAGCCAGATCCATCTCACCCAGGTGCTCTATGAGTACATGGCCTGTCCCTGTGAAGTTCATCCACTTTTGGAGTCTTTTCCTTTCTTTATATGAACATTTCCAAGTGTGTATAAAAGTAGAATAATTCAGTCAATTCAGTCTGTCAGTTGTGTCCGACTCTTTGCGACCCCATGAATCGCAGCACGCCAGGCCTCCCTGTCCATCACCAACTCCCGGAGTTCACCCAAACTCATGTACATCGAGTTGGTGATACCATCCAGCCATCTCATCCTCTGTCGTCCCCTTCTCCTCCTGCCCTCAATCCCTCCCAGCATCAGGATCTTTTTCCAGTGAGTCAGCTCTTCTCATGAGGTGGCCAAAGTATTGGAGTTTCAGCCTCAGCGTCAGTCCTTCCAATGAACACCCAGGACTGATCTCCTTTAGGATGGACTGATTGGATCTCCTTGCAGTCCAAGGGACTCTCAAGAGTCTTCTCCAGCACCACAGTTCAAAAGCATCAATTCTTCGGTGCTCAGCTTTCTTCACAGTCCAACTCTCACATCCATACATGACTATTGGAAAAACCATAGCCTTGACTAGACGGACCTTTGTTGGCAAAGTAATATATCTGTTTTTTAATATGCTGTCTAGGTTGGTCATAACTTTCCTTCCAAGGAATAAGCGTCTTTTAATTTCATGGCTGCAATCACCATCTGCAGTGATTTTGGAGCCCCAAAAAATCCATACATGACTATTGGAAAAACCATAGCCTTGACTAGACGGACCTTTGTTGGCAAAGTAATATATCTGTTTTTTAATATGCTGTCTAGGTTGGTCATAACTTTCCTTCCAAGGAATAAGCGTCTTTTAATTTCATGGCTGCAATCACCATCTGCAGTGATTTTGGAGCCCTAAAAATAAAGTCTGACACTTTTTCCACTGTTTCCCGGTCTCTTTCCCATGAAGTGATGGGACCGGAGGCCATGATCATAGTTTTCTGAATGTTGAGCTTTAAGCCAACTTTTTCCCTCTCCTCTTTAACTTTCATCAAGAGGCTTTTTAGTTCCTCTTCACTTTCTGCCATAAGGGTGGTGTCATCTGCGTATCTGAGGTTATTGTTATTTCTCCCGGCAATCTTGATTCCAGCTTGTGCTGCTTCCAGCCCAGCATTTCTCATGAACAATTAAGTGACCCCAGATATCCCCATCACCCAAACTGAGTAGTTAGTTCAAGATTTCTCCACGTCCCCTCCATCTGTCCCCACCCCCACCCCGTTTTCTTTGGCTGCACTGGGTCTGTGTTGCAGCACATGGGCTCTTTGCTGTGACGTGAGGGGGCTTCTGTCGTTACAGGGCACAGTCTTAGTTGTCCAACCAATGATCAAACCTGAGTTCCCTGCACTGGAAGACAGATTCTCAACCACGGGACCACTAGGGAAGTCCCATCTGTCCTTTTTCTTTCCTTGGCTGGAGTATTCTGAAGCAAAT
Organism: Aepyceros melampus; assembly: GCA_006408695.1. Lineage (NCBI taxonomy): Eukaryota > Metazoa > Chordata > Mammalia > Artiodactyla > Bovidae > Aepyceros > Aepyceros melampus. The sequence goes on from SJXQ01008512.1 coordinate 345,682, forward strand.
CTCAGATAAGTCATTTCACCCCTGCCTACTTCAGTGTGCATAAAAGTAGGGCTACAGTGAGGCAGTCTTCTAGGCCTGATGCAGCCAAACCTGTTGTTACTATCTGATACTCTGCCTTACCCTCTTTTTTTTTTTTAAGTAAAATATTACTTTATTTCATCAAGTCGAAGACCCCATTGACTACAGGAAACACTTAGAGATGTTTAAATCTTTTTTTTTTATGCTGGAAATGAATGTGACAAGCAGTGCTCATTTTTAAAAACAAAACAAATATGAGCAATACAGTAAAATAAAAATTAGATCTACTTGAGTTCCTCAGTCCCCTTCTCCCCTTAGGTAACTATTATTAGCAGATTCTTTTTTCTCTGTATACATTTATCCTTCATAAGCCTGTGGAACTTCTGTGTAAGGATGGGTCATACTGTATAGTCTGTCCTGTGTCTTGCTTTGACTTATCAGCATGTTTTGAGCTTTTTTTTAACGACATTGCATATAGATCCACCTCATTTTTGTTTGTTTCTTTCCTTTTTTAAAATTTTTTGGCCATGCTGCACAGCATGTGGAATCTTAATTTCCCAACCAGGGATCGAATTCTCACCCCCTTTAGTAGAAGCACAGAGTCTTAACCACTTGACTGCCAAGGAAGTTCTTAATATACAGATGCTTTTATTCAACTGGTCCCCTTTATGTTTCCATTTTTCAGTATTTTAAACATCCTTGATGTGCATCTTTGGGGCCTGTTTGTTGGAACAGATTGCCTTAATGCACTCTTCCTCAGTTTGTTTGGTACCTCACACCTCTCCAGCCACACACTCTTAAGTGCCTTTGCATACCCACTGCCCTCTCAGGATTTCTCCTTGTCCCTACATGCTCTTGGGTACCATCCCCCCTCCAGCCTCTGCACCTGCATTGGATGGGTACACACTGGCCCGGGTGCTAGGAAATGTGCTTCTGGACCCAGTGCTGCCCCATACCCCAGACCCTGGCACCAGGGCCTATCATTACCTGGGGATCATCAGATTATGTGGTCCCTCCCCTCAAGCACTTCACTGTATCTGCCTTCTTAGCCCTTCTTAGGGCTGGATATGAATACTTTTTTTTTAAAACACACTCTTTATACCCAGCAGCCCTGACTTCTTTGTTCCAGAAACTGGTGACACAAAAATGACAATAAGTTTTGTTAATGCTATTTGTTTTTGTTTTTTATAAGAATGAAACCACTTCATAAAAACTTAAGAAATAGAGGAAGGGGAAAAAATTGTTCCTCATCCTCCTGATCTGGCTGATCATAATGTAACATCTTCCAAATGTTTCCTTTGTGTTTTTAAAAATTAGTCTCTAACCCCAAAATGTGTATTGGGAGAAGAATGGGGGTGAGAGTCCAGCACTTTTCCTGTATGAGCATTTAGAACATTTATGCTGGTCAGCTTTTCTTTTTCTTTTTTGCCACATCTTGAGGCTTTCAGATCTTAGTTCCTGCATCAGGGACTGAACCCCAGCTCCCACAGCAGTGAAAGCCCTGAATGCTAACTGCTTAGGCCACCAGGGAACTAACTGCCTTTTATTTTCCAGTGTTAAAACATCTGTAGTTTCTCCATGAAAAATTCAGTGGCTTTTTGGAAAGCTTCAAAACAAGTTTTTATGGTGTAGAAAGTGGAAATCTCCTAAGTCATCCCCTTTCTGAATCCAAAGTTAACTTCCCTTCGAAATTTGGTATAAATCTTCCACTTTCTTTTCTGTGTGCTCATATTTGTATAGGTGTGAGTGTAGTTTATATGCTTTGAAACTTTGTTATGGATCATACTTTAGATACTGAATTATCTTTGGCTTTTTTACTTTGTTTTATTTTCATGTCAGTACAACCTGCTCAATTACTGGGTAGCCATTGTCTTTCATAGTTAAGAAATAGTTCCTTCCCCTTTAACTGGACTCAGTCTTTTTTCACTATTTTAAATGATACTGTAGTGTACAGTTCCACTACCGGAAATAGTTTGCATCTCCTTTCCATGAAGTGAGATTATTGAGCAAAGACTAATTTGCCAAAGGATCAGATCAGCCTGGTCCTTCAATATAGAAGTAAGTGGGCAGTGGTAGATAGTGCTCAGTGTTGGTGGTTCTGTAGACTGGTCCAGTCGCTTTTAAGGTCCATCCTGAGGCAGGATCTTTCAAAATGAAAAAAATCATACTGCAGATACGGCCTTTTCATCTCTACACATCCTGTAAAAATGTGTACGAAGACATCCACTGCAGAGTGGTTTGTAATGGGGAACATTCGGAAACACGTTAAATAAATGGGTATTCATCTTGATCTTTATGACAATACAGAAAGAGCTCTAAGACTCGTGAAGAAAGCAAGTTGCAGCACAGTTTAAGTACAGAGTATTTGTGATGTATAGTGTGTGTGTGTAAATAGAACAGGCACTTAACTGAAGGCACTTAAATGTTGTCAGTATTTTATGTCATAAAAGGGCAAACATGCTAAAAACAGATAGGTCCTTTTCTCAGGGTCGTCATTTTACAGAGTTGGAAACTGGAGCCCTGAAAGGTTGAGTGAGTGGCCTGAGGAGATCACAGCTGGGAAGTGATGGAGTGGGGTTCAGACTGTCTTCCTTGTCCATGCACTTATCCATTGCCTCTACTGTATCGAATGTGAGTGTGCATGTGTGTATAAAAATGTGCTTCTCATTGCCTGTAGGAGGGTCTACACGTTGCAGAGCCTTAGTTCAAGGTAGTGTTAACAGTTTGCTGTGGGCCTTTCTGTTAGGTTTCATAGGTGTGCACACATACATGACAATAGTGGGATCACGCTGTATATCCAGTTTGGACCTTTTTGCACTTGATTGTATATCTTGGAGATGCATTCCTGCTGAAGTATAGATAGCCTCTTCCCCCCACCACCACCTCCACAGCTGCCCAGTATTCCTTCTTTCCTCTGTTCTCTCAAACATCATTGAGTGTTGACTTTGGGGTTCCTGAAGCAGGGCACAGTCACACTCCTGAAGCTCTGTCCCCATAGACAGCTCTGCTATGAGTCTGCCTGATATTCCTCTCCACCTACCTTCCACCTCCTCTCCCCTCAGCGCATCAGCTCATTCAGGGCATTGATTTTTGTCCTTCTGGGTCACTATTGGTCCCCTGGCTCCTGGAACAGCTGCCAGTATTGGCACAAAGCAGGTACTAGTGTTACTTGTTGACTGAACAGGTGGGCAGACTAAGAAAGGCGAAGAAGTCCACCCACCTGGTTTCCCTGTGGAGGAAGGGAATAACACTGGCTGTGTATCTACAGGTGTCAACTTGGGACGACCGCCGGGCAGAAGGCACTTTTCCTGGGAAGATCTGAACTGGCTCCATCCCACCTCCTCTGTCCTCTGTCCTTCTCCCCCGGTGGTGAAGGGGGACCTGGGTACATGGTGATCCCCACCCTGGGATCCTGAATCATGGTTTAACTAATAATAAATACTCGTTGGAAACGTGTAAGGCTGTGTATGTGTAAAAGAGCTGGATGATGGGGCCAGAAACTGGGGCGGAATTAGTACCATGATCAAATTCAGGGTGGGGTTTTTTTTTTTTTATTTCAGTTTTTCTTTGAATAAACTTTGACCACCTCTTCTTTACGAGACAATAGAGTGAATGATTATACAAAATAACTTCAAGTTCCTTTGTGTGCTAAAATTTATCCATATGTCCTGCTTTGTTATCTGTACAATTTTTTAAAACTTATATTTTGAATCACACGAAAATAGTATAATAAAAACTATCACCTAGCTTCAACAGTGATCAACAAATGACCAATTAGTTTCATCTCAGCTGCTCTCTTTACTAGGCTATTTTATTTAGTTATTCCTACCCCACCCAGGTTGTAGGATCTTAGTTCCCCAATCAGGGATTGAACCTAGATCATTGACAATACAAGTCCGAACCACTGGACCACCAGGGAATTCCCTATCTAGATAATTTTAAAGCAAATACTGGAGATCATATTTTATCTAGAAATAAGTAAGGTACAGATTTATTTTAAACAATCATAATTACATCTAAAAACTAAGAAGTTCTTAATATTGTCTGATAAGCACTCTAATGTGCAATGTGTAACTTCTCCCAGTTTTCTAGGCCTCCTGTATTGTGTTGATCATAGTGACGATTGGAAGTCATTTAAGTAGACCAAGTTAAGAAATGTCCCTTCTTGACATCCCCAAAGGAATTGTCACACAACAGTACAAAATATCCACTGCAAACTTGTCAGTAGGGAATGCCTCAGACAGAGTGACAGCTAGCGTACCATGTTGTGGTCAGATTGGTGTTCTCTCAGTCAGTCAGTCATTTCAGTCGCTCAGTCATGTCCGGCTCTTTGCGACCCCATGGACTGCAGCACGCCAGGCTTCCCTGTCCATCACCAACTTCTGGAGCTTGCTCAAACTCGTCCATCGAATTGGTGGTGTAATCCAACCATCTCATCCTCTGTTGTCCCCTTCTCCTGTCTTCAGTCTTTCCCAGCATCAGGGTCTTCTCCATTGAGTCAGTTCTTCACATCAGGTGGCTAAAGTATTGGAGTTTCAGCTTCAGCATCAGTCCTTCCAGTTCAGGACTGATTTCCTTTAGAATGGACTGGTTGGCTCTCTGCAGTCCAAGGGACTCAAGAGTCTTCTCCAATACCACAGTTCAAAAGCATCAGTTCTTCAGTTCTCACCTTTCTCTATAGTCTCAACTCACATCCATACATGCTGCTGCTGCTAAGTCGCTTCAGTCGTGTCCAACTCTGTGCGACCCTGTGGACTGCAGCCCACCAGGCTCCCCCATCCCTGGGATTCTCTAGGCAAGAACACTGGAATGGGTTGCATTTCCTTCTCCAGTGCGTGAAAGTGAAGTTGCTCAATTATGTCCGTCTCTTCTCGACCCCATGGACTGCAGCCTACCAGGCTCCTCCATCCATAAATGACTACTGGAAAAACCATAGCTTTGACTAGATGGACCTTTGTCAGCAAAGTAATGTCTCTGCTTTTTAATATGCTGTCTAGGTTGGTCATAGCTTTTCTTTCAGAGAGCAAAGTCTTAATTTCATGGCTGCAGTCACCATCTGCAGTGATTTTGGAGCCCAAGAAAATAAAGTCTATCTCTGTTTCCATTGTTTCTCCATCTATTTGCCATGAAGTGATGGGACCAACTGCCATGATCTTAGTTTTTTGAATGTTGAATTTTAAGCCAGGTTTTTCACCCTCTTTCATCAAGAGGCTCTTTAGTTCTTCACTTTCTGCCATAAGGGTGGTGTCATCTGCATATCTGAGGTTATTGATATTTCTCCCAGCAGTCTTGATTCCAGCTTGTGCTTCATCCAGCCCAACATTTTGCTTGATGTATTCTGAATATAAGTTAAATAAGCAGGGTGACAATAAATGGTTGTTTTACAAACTTATGTTCAAAAAACCAGAGATGATTCTCATACTGAGCAACAATGGCCCTGTGAGAGTGCTCCTGAAATGGCCACCCATGAAGGGGCGGGGGGGGAGGGCTGTAAACCAATGGGCCTAGTGCACACAGAGAAACTAGAAGCTTCTGGCATGTGTTGGGAATAGGAAAGAATGTAAACATGAAATTCGAATACAGTCCACTGAAAAACCAAGATGTAGGACTTCCCTTGACCCACTCACCCAGTTCTGCCCAGAGGCTGCCACCATGAGCAGTTTCAAAGATTGCCCAGAGAAGCATCTAGAAGCATTCTGTCTATAGTTGATTTGATAAGGATTGACACAGCTCTCCATTTCCCCTTTGATCTCCCACTGCTCACGTGCTCTAGCAGTTCCTACCGCACTGCTCTTCATTGTGACAGGAACTGTGAGGTAACGAGGTCAACACACTAGGCGGTTCCAACCTCAAGGTCTGTGCACCTGCCCCTTGCTCTGTCTGCAGTGCTTTCCCATGAGCTAGCCACTCGGCTTGCTCCCTCCTGCATTCAGCTCTTCCCCAAGTACCGTGAAGTGAGCTCTTCCCTGACCACTCGACCTACCAGTTCACCTCCACACACACGGAATTCCCTGGCAGTCCAGTGGTTAGGTCTCCACACTAACTGCCAAGAGAATTGGGATCCCGCAAGAAGGGCCAAAACACAAAAGACACACTTTGCAGCCCTCACCCCTTTCGTTTCTTAAGCAGTTACCTCTAATATTCCCTACATCTTATCCCTTGCTAATCATCTCCCCACCACTAAAACATAATTACCACTAAAACATAATTTCCACAGGGCAAGGAATATGTATATTCCGTCTTCACCTTATTGCCCTCTCTGGAAAGATCTGGCAGGTGACCTGTGGAATGATACTATGGAGAACAGTTCCACCACGACAGCCTTGCACAGTACGGTAATGTTAACTTGGAAGCACAGTGTTGAACAGCAGACCTTTAGAATTTACTCATCTTGTATAACTGAAACTTTTTATCTGTTGATTAGTAATTCCTCCATTTTCCTCATCACTCCCCAGTCCCTGGCAACCACCATTCTACTCTCTGCTTTAATGAGTCTGACTATTTTCCTCTTTAAAAAAAAGATATTTTTATTTATTTGGTGGTGCCAGGTCTTCCCTGTGGCTCAGACGGTAAAGCATCTGTCTACAATGTGGGAGACCCGGGTTTGATCCCTGGGTTGGGAAGATCCCTTGGAGAAGGAAATGGCAATCCACTCCAGTACTCTTGCCTGGAAAATCCCATGGACAGAGGAGCCTGGTAGGCTACAGTCCATGGGGTCGCAAAGAGTCAGACACGACTGAGCGACTTCACGTTCATGCCAGGTCTTAGTCATAGCATGTAGGATCTACTTCCCTGACCAGGGATCGAACCCAGGCCCCCTGCATTGGAAGCATGGAGTCTTAGCTGTTAGACCACCAGGGCGTCCCTTCTTTGCCTGTGATAAATGGCATTATGCACTATTTGCTGTTCTGTGACTGGTTTATTTCATGTAGCCCAGTTTCTCTAGGTTCATCCATGTTGTGTATTGTGGGATTTCCTGCCTTTCTAAGGCTGAAGGATATTCCTCTGTATATATAGATCATGCTCCCTCTGTCAAAAATGTTCTTTTCTGCCTTTTACCTGCCAGCCCCAGTCTCCTCCTCCAATGTCCCTTCCTCCAGGAAGCCTTCCTCTAGACCCTCGGCTGGGTTGGACACTTCCTTTGGATTCACACATTCCCTTTTGTTTTCCCCCTGGCGGCCCTGACCTCTTGGCCTGAGCGTCCTCCCTTGGTCACTCCGGCATCCGCTTGACCAGGCTGAACTGTCACTCTCTGGTGACTGTCTGTCCACGCAACTCCCTCCACCCCCCACCCCGCCGCCAGCCCCTCTTCCATGAGCTTGTGAGGGCAGGGACAGAGCCGTCTTGATCACCGCTGTGCTCCCAGCCTTGCCTCCCACAGAACTGCGAGAAAATTCAGTATGTGCATCAGATCCTTACTGCTTAATTCAGGCCTGATCACATACTTGGTGCTCAATAAATCTGAGAAAGAAAAAAGGTCTTCCCTTAGTCCAGTGGCTGAGACTCCGAGCTCCCAATGCAGGCAGCCTGGGTTCGATCCCTGGTCAAAGAACGAGATCCCACATGCTGCAATGGAGAGTTTGCATGCTGCAACTAAAGATCCCGCATGCTGCAACTAAGACCTTGCACAGCCAAATAGGTAAATTTAAAAAAAAAAAAAAGAAAGAAAGAAATAAAAAGGCCTTTTGACCACCCTGCCCTCCTGCTTTCCTCCTTGCTTCACCACCTCACAGCACGTCCTAGTCTTCCCTGCCTCCTCTCTCTACCCCTGCTTCCCTTCCTCTCTCCCCATCAAGCCACCCTTCACACTGTCCCCATTCAGCTCTGAAGCTTCACTTTCTTGGGCATAATGCCCACCTTTCACACCCCTACCCATGAATTTCGGTCTTCCCTTGCTCAGCTGACCCAAAGGAGCACCTGAGATATCCACCTCTCTTTATCACCTTGGCACCCAAACTTCAGGTTTCAGAATGTTGCTAAGTCTGTGTACCTCTGTTCTGCCATTAATGGAGTTTTCCTGTATCCTCTTTGATAAGTTCATTTGGAAAGGAAATTTTAACCTATGACATATTCTTGCAAAAGAATGGATGAAGTAGAGCCATATAGTTCAGTCGCTCAGTTGTGTCCGACTCTTTGCGACCCCATGAATCGCAGCATGCCAGACCTCCCTGTCCATCACCAACATATTAGGTGATGTATAAATCTCAAAAATGTAATGCTGAGGTGCAAAAAAAATCAATTACCTGTAGCACAAGACACAATTTATGTAAAGTTTGCCACAAAATCTAAAACTGTTCTATATACAGACATAGAGAACAAATGCATAGACACCAAAGGGGGGAAGGGGATTGGGATGAATTGGAAGATTGGGATTGATTTATATACACTCATATACACTACTTGGAGAAGGAAATGGCAACCCACTCCAGTACTCTTGTCTGGAAAACTCCATGGATGAAGGAGCCTGGTAGGCTGTATAGTCCATGGGGTCACAAAGAGTTGGACATGACTGAGCAACTTCACTCACTCATATACACTACTGTGTATAAAATAACTAATGAGAAACCACTGTATAGCGCAGAGAACTCTACTCAGAGATCTGTGGTGACCTAAATGGGAAGGAAATCCAAAAAGGAGGGGATATATGTATACATATAGCTGATTCACTTTGCTTCACAGCAGAAACTAACACATTGTTAAGTAACTATACTCCAGTAAAAATAAAGTATTCTATACATCGTTGATGAATACATGCATATATATTAAAAATATGAAAACATGCATAGGAGTAGAAACCCCAAACACTAACAAGCATTTGAAAAGATGCTCAAAATCCTCAGTCATAAAATGGAGTGAGAATGGAAATAACAGCATGTATCACTTTATACCAAATTACTCTTGTCAAAACTAGAAAGGTGAGTAATGTCAAGCATGGATGGTGAGAAAAGGATACAAGAACCCTCATGAACTGTTGGCTGGAGTGTTAGAGGGGACAACCATTGTGGAAAGCAAACTGCCACATACCTACCCAGGACCCAGAAATTCTGCTCCCTAAGAATGAGACACAAGCATCTGTCCACAGGGCCACACATGAGAGTGCTCATTGCAGCATTATTTACAGTGGGAATGGTGGAGGCGGCGGAGTTGGAAGCAGCCTGACTGTCCTCTCTGGGGAGGAGACAGTAAACTGAGAGGGATGAACCAGAGGAGTCCCAAGCAACCATCAGAAGCCATGGACTCAATGAGCCCAGAGTAACAATGACGGCCCTTAATAAAACTAGTGCTCCGCAGTCCATGGGGTCGCTAAGAGTCGGACACGACTGAGCAACTTCACTTTCACTTTTCACTTTCATGCACTGGAGAAGGAAACGGCAACCCACTCCAGTGTTCTTGCCTGGAGAATCCCAGGGACGGGGGAGCCTGGTGGGCTGCTGTCTGTGGGGTTGCACAGAGTCGGACACGACTGAAGCGACTTAGCAGCAGCAGCAGCAAGAAACATAAGACTAGGAGAAGCTATTAACACGATCATGGGGAGATAAATTAGAACAGACATGTGCTGGACACAATGGTACTCATCTTACAAGAACTCACTCAATGACAACAAAAAATACTATATGAACATATTAGAATGTTTGCCAGTAGCAGGTGGGGCACCAAAAGAGACTGGGGTATGGAGACTGAGGGAATACATAAAAATTTTTTGAAGTTTTGTTATTGGTCAGTTACATGTGTGATCCATTCATGTAGCCTGTTCTTGTTTCAGCTGAAATGGTAGTGGTGGTTTAGTCAGTAAGTCATGTCCAACTCTTTGTGAACCCATGGGCTGTAGCCCACCAGGCTCCTCTGTCCATGGGATTCTCCAGGCAAGAATACTGGAGTGGGTTGACCTTTCCTCCTCCAAGGGATCTTCCTTACTCAAAGATGGAACCCCTATCTCCTGCAGAGTAAATGGATTCTTTACCATCTGAGCCACTGGTGAAGGTCAGAATATATTAAATTTAAATCAAGAGATGTCTTGTGGGGATAATGAACTATAAACTGAGGGTGTGGGATTAACACAATCCATGACAACTGCGATCTAAAAAGGAAGACAAGGGAAGGGATGCAGAGGAGGAGGAGTCCCAAATTTAGTAATGAAGTTGTCTCTGGGCAGGAGGTGACTTCAAATGCCATCTGTGATGTGTGCACCTTAGAAAACCATCTGCAGTGAATACAGTAAAATAGACTTGACAAAGCTGGGAGGTGAGGATGTTGCTGTCAGTTACGTGATCTCTCCGTTTCCTTCTATACTGAAATATTTTGTAAGAAATTTGAGAAAACTTTCCTTTCACCACTGACCAGGGGAAACAAAACACATCAGAAAGACTGGTGAGAAGTGGCTCATTTTCACATAACTTTTATGTCATTTCATGCCATTTCATTTTCTGTTCATGGAACACCTAAAATTATCTTGTGTGCCTTCTTTGGAAAACACCACTTTTAACACATCAAATATGTTTCTTTTGAAAGAATCTACCCTCTTTTATTTATTCATTTTTGCCTATGTTGAGTCTTCATTGCTCTGGTGGGCTTTCTCTAGTTGTGGCGAGTAGGGGCTACTCTTCACTGCGATGCAGGGGCTTCTCATTATGGTGGCTCCTCTTGCTGCAGAGCACAGGATCTAGGCACACAGGCTTCAGTCTTGCGGGCTCTAGAGCACAGGCTCTAATAGGCTCTAGAGCACTAGCTTAGTTGCCTAAAGGCATGCGAAATCATGCCAGAACAGGGATCAAACCTGTGTCCCCTGCATTGGCAGGCAGATTCTTTTTTTTTTTTTTTTGGCGGGCAGACTCTTAACCACTGGACCACTGGGGAATTCTTGATCTACCCTCTTTCGAAGGCATTGGAATAAAAAAAAAAAAGTGCACTTATCGTGAGGGTACTGCTTGATGAATTTTCAGTCTGAACACCTAGTGTAACTGGTGTCGATTCAGAAAGAGAATGTGCCTGTCCCCTACAGTCACATCTCAAGGGTAACCACTCCCTGACTTTTATCACTCTATTGCTTTTGCCTGTTCTAGAACTTCCTATCTAGAATCATATAGTGGTAGTCTTTCAAGTGTGCCTTTTTTCATTTAGAGTAATGCTTTTGAGATTTATCCCTGTGGTGGCATGTATCCATAATTCATTCCCTCTTGCTGTTGAATAGTATCTGGTGTATGCATGTACCATCATGGACTTATCCAGCCTCCTGTTAAGGGGCATTTGGGTGGTTTCCAATGTGGAAAACATTCACAGCATGCAGTAGATGGAAGTGGGGGAATTCCCACGGACAAACGGCTGGATCATGTGTAGGTGTATGTCATCTTAAGAAGATCTTGGCATTGTGGTTTTTATCATCAGCATTCTGAACATCTGAGTAATTAGCACTTCAAATCTTCCTGCCTTGAAGACTAGCTTATATAATAATAAGAAAGAACAGTGAAAATTCAACCGTGACATCAAAATACACTGGGTTCTTATTTCAGAAGAAAATAGATCCCTTTTATGACAGGTAACATATTAATGCCCCCACTGACAACTTTTTGCTTTTATTAGACTTTTTATATAACATCCAATTACTTATAGTTATGAACTATTTGAAAATAAAAATATTTCATATTATCAGCATGGCCCTATTATTTTGCAAGTTATTTTAGCTAAAACTTTTAAAATGTATTTTCTCAAGAAAACTCTTGAGAATCCCTTGGACTGCAAGGAGATCCAACCAGTCCATTCTAAAGGAGATCAGCCCTGGGTGTTCTTTGTAAGGAATGATGCTGAAGCTGAAACTCCAGTACTTTGGCCACCTCATGTGAAGAGTTGACTCATTGGAAAAGACACTGATGCTGGGAGGGATTGGGGGCAGGAGGAGAAAGGGACGACAGAGGATGAGATGGCTGGATGGCATCACTGACTCGATGGGCGTGAGTCTGGGTGAACTCCGGGAGTTGTGATGGACAGGGAGGCTTGGAGTGCTGCGATTCATGGGGTCGCAAAGAGTCGGACACGACTCAGACATTACTGAACTGAACTGAACTGAACTGATACGTTATTATTTTAACGTTCTCCTTAGTCCTTAATATAGATGTAAGTCATCAGGGAAAAACTATTTTAAATGTGAAGTGGATTGACTAAAAATCACGTTATCCATTTTAGCTGGAAAGACATCTCTTGAGTCTTACTACCAAGCTAGTATCTTTTTTTTTTTTTTTTTCCGGTCGCGGCGCTTGTGGGATCTTAGTTCCACGTGCACGCGCGCTAAAGTCTCTTTAGTCCTTTCTGACTTTGTGACCCCAAGGACTGTAGGCCGCCAGGTTCCTCTGTCCATGGCATGCATTTTCCAGGCAAGAATACTGGAATAGGTTGCCATGACCTCCTGCGGGGGGTTTTCCTGAGGAAATCGAACCAGGGGTTCTTACATCTCCTGCGTTGGCAGGCGGATTCTTTACCACTAGCGCCACCTCGAGATGCAAGCTGAACCCCCTGCATTGAAAGCCGTGAATTCTTAACCACCAGGGCAGTTCCACCAAGCCAGTATCTTGACGATGGAATTTTAAGTCGCGTTTGTTTGCCCACTTCTCACACACCGGGGAGGCCAAAACCCAGAGAGAAAATCCAGCAAACGCTCCAGCTCTCGGGGTTGAGAAGTTCCGGAGGACAGAGTCCAGGCCACCCTTTTCGCCTGCGGAGTGGGCCTGTGTGCCCCTGGGGGGCGCCATCGGAGGAACGCCGGTGGTGAGGCGCCTTCGCCCGCTGCACACCTGGCGGGAAGCCTTCCTTTGCAGACATCCCAGCCCTCAGTTCCCACCGCCTCCCAGGAAAACGATATGACGGTACCCATTCTGCAGATGGGCAAATGCACACGCCAGGTCGCGCGGCACGGAGTAGGCGGAACTGGGATCAGAACCTAGGTCTTTGATTCCGCAGACTGAAGACATTTCCAACCATGGCTCCTCCTCGCTGTGACCTTGCCTGTCAGCACGTGTGTGTGGTGATGGGGCGCGGGGGAGGGGGAGGGAGGGATCCGACGAAGTCCATTCAGTATGCCTTCCCTTTTTCTTGCACACTCCTCTCCCCGCCTGCTCGTTGAACACTCATCTCAAAATCCCGTCACACACACACAACTTCCAAACTCTCCCTCGGCCCCAGAGGGGAGCATCCCTCCCACTTGCCTCATCTCCTCCCTCCTCCCGGCCTCGTCCAGCGGCCCTGGCGGGCCGGGGTCACTGCCCTGGAGAGGTGGGGCCCCCAGCCGCGGAGGCAGTTCTGGGATTCCAGGCTCGCGTGTGGATTTCATCTGAATCTCTCCCCCTCCCAGGGAGGCTCTAGTCCTGCGGAGAGAAGTCAGGTGGTATACTCGCCCTCACCACCCTGTCCCCATCCCCACCCCCACAACGGACTAAGAACCAGAGCCCGTCGCATGTCACCCTGCCCATGTGGCCAGCATAATCTGGAATTTCAAGTCTATAAATCACTGGCAGGGGGCGGGGTGGGGGAGGGGGTTCATAAAACTGTTCTGCCATACTTGTCTGCCCGCTCGACCTCTGTCCCCTCCTCCAGACACCCTCCCCCCTCCAGGAAACTGGCCTAAGGAGGGGCCTGGGCGTATATAGGGAGCCACTGTGGGAGGGGCTGGCCAGAGAAGCTACAGGCAGAGAAGGTGAGGAGGGGGCCCTGGGGGTCTGGATGCAGAGGGGGAGCTGCGGAGGCCAGCCCTGAGCTCTGACCGGTGACTGCCCCATCCCAGCCTTGGTTTCTTTTTTTTTGCGGGGGGGTGATGGCACGCTCCACGGCTTGCAGAATCTTAGATCCCCAACCAGGGATTGAACCCACATCCCCTGTAGTGGAGGGGCACAGAGTCCTAACCACTGGGCTGCCAAGGAAGTCCCTCTTCTGTAAAATGGCCCACTGCCAGGGTTATGGGCACACTGGATACCAGCCTGGGCCCAGCTGAGAGGTGGGAGCAGAACCTGGCAGCTGGGGTGTGGAATAGGGCAGTGGGTCCTGTCCAGCAAGGCCCGCCCTCCTCTCCCAGCCTCTACCCGGCCTCACCCCTGCTCATGTGTCCCAGGCAGGACTATGGCTTCTGCAACAGCAGCAACAACAGAGAAGGGGTCTCCAGTTGTGGTGGGTCTGCTGGTCGTGGGCAACATCATTATTCTGGTAAGACATCCACTGTGAGCCCAGTGGGCAAGTGAGGAGGAGGGAGTCGTCCTGAACCTGGGCATGGGGCAGCTGAGAACCCAGGACCCACTTAATGGCCCATGTCTCCTGGCTCTCAAGTCAGAATGGTCCCGATTTGGATCCCAGCTCTGCCTCTCCCCAGCTGTGTGAACTTGAGCAAACAACTTGACTTCTCTGTGCCTGCTTCCCCATCTATAGATTATGTCTTCACTGTGGGCACTGTTGAGTCGATTAATCCTCAGATTAATGGTCCTCAGATCAGAAAAAGTGCTTGACAAGTGCCAGCTGTCATCATTAACATGATTATGGACATAAAGTGCCTGCTGGGTGCACAGGAGGCCCATAGCAATGAGTAATAGCAATGTCTTTTAGTTATCTGATACCTACACATGGAGCCAGACAGCCTGGGTTCAACCTCAGGTTTATCACCTGCTACTCTGGGATCTGGGGCCAGTGATGTAATCTCTCCAGGCCTCAGTGTTCTCATCTGTAAGGTGGAGATAAAATAGGAATGCTGAGAGGATCAAATGAGTTACTGGATCTGTGCTTAGGCCAGAGCCTGGCACACATGTTGCTATTGGTACGGGCCATCACAACAGTAGTACAGGACAGCTGGAAACGAGGATGGTTATCACATGGGAAGCCGTTCTGGGGATCAGTGCACACAGTAAATACTCTGTGAGCCTTGGTCTGATTGTTGGCAAAGGTACCACCGAGCAGTCTTCCTCTTGCCTGGTTCCCCATCCCAAGAGGTAACCAGATTTTTATTTTCTCCAATATTCCCTGAAGCAGATACAAGCAGATAGAAACTATGTGCCTGTTTTCTCCCTTTCTTGCTCATGCCGCATCCTGCCCTGTGCCTCCCCCATCTTCCTGCTCCCATTGTGTGTAGGCCCCTCCACACCAGGCCTCAGCCAGCCTCCCCACCCCTTCCCACAACTGCAGAGCCCTCCGATGTGTGGCACCCTGGCTCCTTTATTCCCTACAGTGCTTCAGGGAATAACCTGGTGGGTGTGTGGCTTTCCTGCATGGGCAGGTGTATCCGGAGGATCGATTCCTGTGAGTGGAACGGCTGGACCGAAGGGTCGATGCCTTTGTCATTTGTTCTGGCCACAGCCAGGCGCCTCTCCTCAGGGAATAGCAACTCTCTCCAGGAGACCCAGCATCTCCTTGAGGCCAGTCATGAGCGCCAGGCTTTGCACATAGTGTCTCCTGGTATTCTTGAAGTCTTTCGCAGCTGGGGTGGAGGTGGGGTTCAGGGGTCTGGCTGGGTCCTCCCTTCCCTCTCGGTCCCCTGCCCAGCTTCATCCCTGCTCGTGGAAGGGGATGTCTTTGTCACTCTTACTACTTTACCAGGAGGGCAGCAGAGGCTCCGGGTGGGGAAGGCGCTTGCTCACAGAGACTCATGCGGGTGAGTCAACTGCGCCTGACCAGCCCCTGCTGACCGGCCGTTCTGTCCAGCTGTCAGGCCTGGCCCTGTTTGCTGAAACGGTATGGGTGACCGCTGACCAGTACCGCGTGTACCCGCTGATGGGTGTCTCGGGCAAGGATGACGTCTTCGCCGGCGCCTGGATCGCCATCTTCTGCGGCTTCTCCTTCTTCGTGGTGGCCAGCTTTGGTGTGGGCGCAGCAAGTGGAAGGGGATGTCTTTGTCACTCTTACTACTTTACCAGGAGGGCAGCAGAGGCTCCGGGTGGGGAAGGCGCTTGCTCACAGAGACTCATGCGAGTGAGTCAACTGCGCCTGACCAGCCCCTGCTGACCGGCCGTTCTGTCCAGCTGTCAGGCCTGGCCCTGTTTGCTGAAACGGTATGGGTGACCGCTGACCAGTACCGCGTGTACCCGCTGATGGGTGTCTCGGGCAAGGATGACGTCTTCGCCGGCGCCTGGATCGCCATCTTCTGCGGCTTCTCCTTCTTCGTGGTGGCCAGCTTTGGTGTGGGCGCAGCACTCTGCCGCCGCCGCTCCATGATCCTCACGGTGAGGCCCCAGGAGGAAGGGATGGGCATAGGCAGGCCATAGAGGTCATCCTCACAGTCATAATACCAACCACACAGAAGCCACTAGTGTGCCTTCCCGGTGGCACTGCACTGGGGCCTCCTGGCAATCACGTCATCTCATCTGTCCACAAATGAATAACCTAGGCTCAGCTGTTACTCTCGTCTTACTGGGAAAACCAGGGCCCACAGGAGGCAAGGAAAAAGGCACTGCACAGGAAGATGGCTCTTGAGTAGCAGGACTGGGACTTGAACCTCAGCTAGTTGGTCTCCAGGGTCTGCACTTGTGAGCTCAGTTGATAACAATGACAATAAGAATAGCACAGCTACCATTTAATGAGTGCTCCATGTTTTACATAGATTAGTTCATTCGTGCATCACCATCCGTCATGAGGTACCATAATCATCTCCATCTTCATCCTCATGAGCCCATTTGACAGAGTTGATACTGAGGCTCCGACAAGTGAATCCACTTCTCTGGGGTGGCACAGCAAGTGAGTGGCAGAGCCAGGATTTAAACCTGAGTCCGTCAGCCCTTGAGCCTAGACTCTTAGTCTCTGCCCACAGCGATAACCCACACTCCCCCAAGTACCTCTCATGTGCCTGACATGAGGCTAAGCAGTTTAGAAAGTGAACGCCTTCAAGCCAACCAGCGGCCCTCTGAAGTGAGTGCTTCTCTACGCATTTACCAGATGAAGAAACTGAGATTCAAAGAGGCCCACAGACCAGATGATAGGGAAGCAGGAATTCCAATCCCGGCCCTACTGACCCAGAGCCGACATGGGGCTTCCTCCCCATCTGAGGGCTTTTTGGATTCCCAGGAGCAGCTACTTACCTAATCCACAAATGTGGACTGAGCAAGAACCATGTGCCAAGCCCTGTGCTAGGCACTGGGTTATTTAGTGAGCAAACCACAAAAGCCCTGGCTATGGGGCAGTATACTGTGATGGGGGAGACAGTGACTAGGGAAGGAAGAGCTGGAGCTGCGGAAGGGAGAGTGGAAAACTTGCAGGTAAGGTGAAGCAGAGGCGAGGTTGGGGGGGGTGCAGTGAAGGGGGCTGTGAACCACGTGTCGGGGGTGCTGGAGCCACTTGTGGGGAGGTAGTGAGAGGAACTGGGGGCGGACAGGGCAGGAGAACACTGGGGGATGGGCGTGGCGATGAGGGGAGCGCGCAGAGGTGGGCCTGGCCGGTGGACCTGCAGGCCTTGGTAGGGACTTTGGCTTCGCTATGTGTAAGATGAGCCATGGAAAACACTCTTTTCCGTGCCTTTCCTTTTATTCTTCTTTCCTGCATTTAGTTCTCCAGCACAACAATTCCAGTCCTAAAAGTCCACCCAACTAGTGAAAGAAAAAAAGTCTGTGTCTGTCTCCTCTGTGAGTTTGTCATTAATCGAGACACAGAATTTTTCTTTAATTATCATGAGAAATTTCAAACAGACTAGAGTGAATGGCACCATGAACTCTGTGGACCTATCAGCTGGTTTCAACAGTATCACCCATACATCATCCCCCTACCCCACCCTCTGCCTGCCCACATTTTTCTTTCCTGGGGTATTTTGAAGTGCATTCCAGACACCAAGTCACTTCCCTGTAAATACTTGAGTGCACATTTCTCTGAGCGATAAGGACATGGTTTTAAAGCAGCCGGGTGTGCTGGCCCACAGCATCTCGTCTGGGCAGTGAATTTGGCATGTCCACACCCCACCCTCTGTTGCTTTAAGGGTAAGGGGAGGGGACAGCTGAGGGTCAGAGGAATAATTTCATTAAACATCAAAGGGTTTCTTTTTGGGGGGAGGGTTGCACAACCACTATACCGTGGGCACACCCTGTAAATTTACCCCACTCCCTTCCTATCTATCTTCCAATACCCAGTCTGTATTCAGATGTCCCTGGTTGTCTCAGGAATGTCTATTTTTTTCTTTTCTATAGTAGACATTCATTTGACTGCATCCAAGCTAATAGTTAACTTCAGGGAATACCTTACATATTTTTAAATTTCATTTCCTCCTAGCATTTTATTGAAAACTTTTCAAACATACGGAAAGGGTGAAAGGTTTGCACAGACAGCGCGTATGTATCCACCATGTAGATGTTTCCACTCACATTGTGCATGCTTAGTCACTCAGTCTTGTCAGACTCTGGGCCCCCTATGGACTGTAGCCCCCCAGGCTCCTCTGTCCATGGGGATTCTCCAGGCGAAAATACTGAAGTGGGTTACCATGCCCTTCTCCAGGGGATCTTCCCAGCCCAGGGATCGAACCCAGGTCTCCCGCATCGCAGGCATTTTCTTTACTGTCTGAGCCACCAGGGAAGACCTCCATTCACATTGTCCTATACTTTTGTAAACAATTGCATTT
This sequence comes from Aepyceros melampus, assembly GCA_006408695.1. Classification (NCBI taxonomy): domain Eukaryota; kingdom Metazoa; phylum Chordata; class Mammalia; order Artiodactyla; family Bovidae; genus Aepyceros; species Aepyceros melampus. The sequence continues at coordinate 364,259 of SJXQ01008512.1, forward strand.
CTGGGAGTTCCCTGGCAGTCCAGTGGTTAGAAAATGGTGCCCTTACTGCTGGCCCCCAGTTCAATCCCTGGTCAGGGAACTAACATCCTGCAAGCTGCAGGGCTCAGCCAAAAAAAAAAATCCACAAAAAATAAAACATTGCATTTCTATCCATGGACCCATCCCTTGAGGGCTGTGACGTCACAGGCTTTGCCCTGATGGCACTGGCCCTCCGTCCCTCCCTCCATCTCTCCGCAGTACCTGATACTCATGCTCATCATCTACATCTTTGAGTGCGCCTCCTGCATCACGTCCTACACCCACCGAGACTACGTGAGTCCGACGGAGGCCAGGGGAGGGACGTGACTTCTAGTGGGGGGAGTTCGGTGAGGGTCTCCAGAAGTGGAGGTCGAGCTCTCTCCCCACCCAGCCTGGCTGGATCCTGTCTTCCTGGCCCTCTGCAGATGGTGTCCAACCCGTCCCTGATCACCAAGCAGATGCTGACCTTCTACAGTGCAAACTCGGACCAGGGCCAGGAACTGACCCGCCTCTGGGATCGCATCATGATTGAGGTGGGCGAGGGTCTGCAGTGTTGAGGGGCTGCGGGGTGAATCTGGGGCTCTGACCACAGAGGTAATTAGGGCTTCCGTGATGCCCACTGGTGGATGATATCTACTCTCGTGGTTCTTAGGAGGGAGGGACTCTGGTCGTTGCCATTTTCCAGATGAAAAACCTCAAAGGAGAGAACAGCACTTGCCCATATAGTTGATAAGGGACAGAGTTGGGGCTCAAACCTGGCAGCCTAGATCCAGAGCCCCTGCTCTGAACCATTGCACGCACCATCTTAATAATAACAATAGTCATAATAATAACAGCAAACATCAACCAGCACTACCTTTTGTTTAGCACTGTTCAAAGCACTTTCAAGCTTCTTTAATCCTCACAGCCAGCCCATAGGGAGATCAGCTCTTAGCGATGAGGAAAGGGAGGCAAGAAGTTGAGGTCACATGGCTGTTCGGTCACAGAACCAGACGGACTCAAACCTGGGCTGCCAGGTTCTAAAAAACACATGTTAATTAAACTCAGTGTGATACAGGAGCACAAAGGGAGAATGTTGAGGGCCCCTCAGAAACTGAGGTCCCTGTTTGCTTCAAGCTAGCCAGGACTGGAGACCATGTTTGAAGGAGCCTATGTTTTCATCATTGGGAAGCCACAAATTAAGCACCCACAAGCGCCAGGAGGAGCCAGAAATTGGCCCTTTGGTGTCATTTAATTCTTTTTGTTGACTGCCTATTAAAAAAAGAAAATTTTTTTCCAATGAATTTTTTTTTTTTTCAAAAAATTTTAAAAATAAACTATAAATGTGGGATTGATCCAAATCTCCCATCAGCCTCGAGGTGCTGGGACAAGTATTGCCGGCTCCTTGCTCACACACAGACACTGGAGTGCAGGCCCATCTCGGCCTTCTCGCTGTGTGACCGCAGAGGAGCGTCCGTCCTCTCTGAGCTGGAGCCCGCCTGACCCAGCCTCTCCCTCCAGCAAGAGTGCTGTGGCACGTCAGGCCCCATGGACTGGGTGAACTTCACATCTGCCTTCCGGGCCACCACCCCAGAGGCGGTGTTCCCCTGGCCCCCGCTGTGCTGTCGACGGACTGGCAACTTCATCCCAGTCAATGAAGAAGGCTGCCGCCTGGGCCACCTGGACTACCTGTTCACCAAGGTGGGTCTCCTCCTGCTCTGTCTGTCGGTCTGTCTGGCCCTCCTGGTTCTTCTGTCTCTCTCTCCCTCCCATTGTCTGTCTCTCATCTCCTCCCCAACCCCCATCTGACTTTTTCAACCCTCCATCTGTCCGCCCCACCACCTCCCTGTGCAAGTCAGCGGGATGCATACGCAGGTGTGGTCTGACCCAGACCTGGCGACACCTGGAACTTTCCCCAGGTTGTCTGGGGATCAGAGCAACAAGAATGATACCGGCAGCACTCCAGCAGTGACCACTAACACTTCTTGAGCCTTCACTTTGTAGCAGGCATTGTTCTAGGTGCTTTACATTTTCCTTTTTTACTTATTTCATTCTCACGGCAGCCTAATGAGGTAAGGTTGTAAGGTTTCATTTTACAGATGATGAATCTTGCTAGTGAGGGATGGAGCTGGGATTTGAATTCAGGCAGTAAGGCCGCAGCTAGGTGCTTTAACTCCTGCAAGGGGCATGCAGAGGCAGAGAAGCCAGAGGAGGAGAACCAGTCCCAGTGGGCTGGGGGGCCCCTCAGCGGCATGTCTTAGACCAAGCATCATGGAGAGAAGAGCCTGATGCAGACCATCACCCCTCTAGAGTCAGATAGCTGTTCCTTGAGCCTTGGCTCTGTGCAGAGCACTTACACGCCTCATCTCACAGAATCATCACAGCTACTTTTTGGAGAGGAGTGCTGTCAATATTGCTATTTCTCAGATGGGAAAACTGAGGCTCAGAGGGTCAGAATCGTAGCTAGGCCCATAGCCAACAAACGAGAGAGCTGGCCCTCAGCTCTGTCCTGCTGACTCCAGGGCACCCTGAACCTTTGTTCTCGGCCACTTCCAAGTCGGATCGAGCAGGGGATCTACATGAAGGCAAGTGGTGTGAGGCTCTGGCCCTGCTCAGCCTCACCTCTAAATGAGAAGCTTTTAGAACTGGTCCGATCCTAAAGTTAAATTTCAAACCTTTGGAACTTGGGGGCAGCATGGAAAGCTGGCTCCAGACAGAATCGCCCTCAGACTGCACCATCGGAGGCAGCACCTGCTTGTGCAGTCTGGGTTATCGTCACAGCCGTGACTCCCCGAAATCACCCTGGGAGAGAGATACTGCTATGATCCCCAAGGTGAGAAACCCCCAGCCTCGGTGGTCCTACAGGTAAGAAAAGCAAGACTGGAAGCAGGAAGTGACACTCCCAAGGGTGCCCAGTGACTCTTGCTTTCAGCAGCCAGCCATCCCTGGGCATTATCTCACACTCCCACTTTCTCCTTGCCCAGGGCTGCTTTGAACATATTGGCCACGCCATCAACAGCTACACGTGGGGCATCTCGTGGTTTGGGTTTGCCATCCTGATGTGGACGGTAAGAGGCGGCGCCTTTGAGCTGGGTGGGATGGGGCTGTGATGCTGGAGTGCCCCTCACCTGATGCCTCCTCTTCAGCTCCCCGTAATGCTGATAGCCATGTATTTCTACACCACGTTGTAAGAATGAAAAGCGAAGGCCACGTGCATACCCGGCTTCCTCCTCCTCCTGCTCTGGCTTCCTCCGGCTGAGATGGCTGACTCGCCTCTCCCTGTCCCACCTCCCTGGCCCAGCCCTCCCTCCACTCCAAAGATGTTTTACCAGGTTTCTGAACCCTGCTGAGAGTTGGGGTGCCCTAAAACCCCTGGACATCCTCCTACTAAGGACTGAGCTTCCAGCAAATTCTCTAAGGGGCGTGTAGCATGTGTGTACAGACCCTTAGTCCTTAACCTCCTTTCACTAGACTGATTCTTGGCCCATCTTTCGGGTCAACTTCAAGTCCTGTCCTCGGGGGGCCCTTTCCTGATCTCACCACCTCATTCACAGATGCCTTTCTTATAGTTCCCAGAGCTCCTCCTCCATGGTGGATGTCGTCATCATCACTGAATAGTTTGTGATTGTCTGTTTAAATTCTGGTACAACTGGGACTGCCATGAGGAGAGGGACAAGTTCTGTTATGGTCACTGTAACATCCCCCGCACCGCCTGGCATGGGGCTGAGCGTGGATATTCAATAAATACTACTTGAATGAGTTCGTTTGTTTTCTTCTAAAGCCAAGGTAAATGAATAAGAACTATTACAGTGGAAGTAGCAGAAACCCAACCAGCACTGACTGAAACATAAAATGGAATGTACAGGCTCATGTAACCAGTTCGGTATTACTGGCTTCAGGCATGTCTAGCTCCAGGGGCTCAACCCAGGTTTCCAGGAAACCTGCTTCATTCTCTGGCAGGATTTCTCTGGTAACACCAGACTGACATCCTTATAGCTAAGCAACACAGCAGTGAGAAAAGGCCTCTTTCCCAAAAGCTTTCACCAAGGTCAGGAATTAAATCTCACTGTTTTGGTTTAGGTTTTAGCCCCACTCTTCAGTCTGGGAAGGGAGAGCAATGTGGATTAACATTCCTGCTAAGGATGCGTCCGGGGTGGTGTTAGGAAGGGGACTGGTTATCAAAAGAAAATCAAAGTGCAGGGCTGCTGGGCCAGTACAGGTGACAGACATCCTCCTTTATTGTCATCATCTGGTCGCCAAGTCCTGTCCAACTCTTTGCGACCCCATGGACTGTAGCCCACCAGGCCCCTCTGTCCGTGGAGTTTCCCAGGCCAGAATATTGGAGCGGGTTGCCATTTCCTTCTTCAGGGGATCTTCCCTGACACAGAGATTGAACCTGTGTCTCCTGCATTGGCAAGAGTATTCTTTACCACTGAGCCACCTGGGAAGTCCCAGAGCCACCTGGGAAGTCCCAGACATCCTCCTGCTAGGGACTAAAGCTTCCAGTAAGTTCTCAAGGGGTGCGTGAGAGCAAACAGTTTAAGAATCTCATCATTGTTCTTTTGTTCTCTCTGAAGCAGGCCCATGCTCTGGCCATTTGACAGTGGTTAGGCCGTATGGGGAAAACTCTTCCTTACCCATTAAATGAGGTTTGTCAGGGTCCTCATTTCCTCCACTGGTCTGCAAATGGCCTGCAAATGCTGGAATCAGATTTCAGCTTTTGAAAACATACTTTAATGGTCAAATCTATTAGAGTGAAAAATTGGAAACAACAGAATATCCATTAGCAGAGGGTGGGTTGTACAACTCATGTTATATCCTTGGACTAGGATTCTCCGTGGCTATCATAAAGAAGGTAAATCTATGTGAGCTGATATAAAAAGGTATCATAATGGTATAAATAATTGAAAAGCATATATAAAGGTTTTCATTATAGTAACCTAAATGAACATCAGTGGTGGACTGGTTAAATTAGCTATGTTATGTCTGTACTCTAGAATACCACAAACAATAGTTAAGAATAATGTTTTCACATGAAAAAAATCTCCAAGGAATGCAAGTAGAAATACTGGCGAAGCACATACAGTGCTTTTATTCCTATAGATCTCTCTCTGTGCAGGGTAGGTCTTTTCCTTTTAAAGAAATAGATCAAGGTTTTAAAATAATGTTTAAAGGAATATGGGAAATACTTTTTAGAAAGCAAAAATAATTTATAACACTTTCATTTAAAAAATTATAAAAATTTACAAATGGGAAGTGTCCCATGTTCCATTCCCCACTAAACATCCCCCCAGATCTTCTCCAGCTCTGTAGGTAATGCTATTAATACATGATCAATGTCCTCTTTGGCCTTTCAAAAGTTTTTATCAATGTATTGATATATGCTAATATAAGCACATATATACACATGTTTGATAGAAGCATGCTTTGGATTAGATTCCTTAGTGGTCCAGTGGTCAAGAATCTGTCTTCCAATGCAGGGGATGTGGGTTCAATCCCTGGTCAGGGAATGAGGATCCCACATGCCACAGAGCAACAAGCCCACACCACAGTTAGAGAGAAGCCTGCCTATCACTATGAAAGATACCGCATGCTGCAGGTAAGACCTGATGCCACCAAGAGTAAATAAGTAAACATAAAAAAATAGAAACATGCTCAAAATATATATTGCAACTTGTTTTCTTCACTTAAGTATATGTTTTGGTCATCTTTTCATGTCAGCACATGTGAATTCACTTCTTTTTTTGAAACTGTGGCTGTGTATTCCAGAATACAGATATGTCACAGATCATCGTACTAGGCTATCAGGAAACAAGGCAAGGAGCAGACCCACATGCATAAGTGATTTCTTTTTTATAAAAATGATATATACATATTTCTCATAAAGTTTTTTTGAGAAACAGTTGGGATGGAGGGCCAAGAGGAGGAGGAATTTCCACACCATATATATCTTTATGATGTTTGGGAAAAAATGCTTTGTAAAGATAATGTGTTACTTTCCAAAAACAAAATTTAATAAAGGGATTTCTGAAATACTCAGCAATGTACAACTTTGCTTTTCGAGACAGAATTTTTTTTAAACACCATGTAGATGTAGACGTTATATGTACCATATTTTAACACATAAGCACACCTCCAGATTAACTGGCTTAACAGGCTTTTCTGCAGGCCGGGGGATGAAACTTCTCCTCCATCCTTGAGCACATATTTGACCACGTTGTAAACATGTCAAGGTAAAGAGGGTATTTTGTCACAATCTACTTTTAAAATCAGATGTATTCTCAGGTGGAAGTTCACAGTGACCTAGTCAGTGACTCAGATTCTCTGAGAAAGGAAAAGAGGCAGTACTGAGTTCTCACCCTCACCACCACACTCTGAGCTTCCATGTTGCCATTTAGTCGCTAAATTGTGTCCGACTCTTTGCAACCCCATGGACTATAGTCCACCAGGCTCCTCTCTCTGTGGGATTTCCCAGGCAAAAATACTGGAGTGGGTTGCCATTTCCTTCTCCAGGGGATCTGCCCTGATCCAGGGATCAAACCTGGGTCTCCTGCATTGAGGCAGATCATTTACTACTGAGCCACCAGGGAAGCATCGAGCCTCCATGTATCCACCTCTAAAATGGGGTTCTTGGAACTTCCCTGATGGTCCAGTGGTTGGGACTCTGCACTTCCACTAAGGGGCGCGGGTTTGATACCTGGTCGGGGAAATAAGATCATGAACGCAGCAGGGTGTGGCCAAAAAAAGAAAAGTACAAAGAAAAATGGGGTTCCTGCAGCCCCTACCTCATAGCATAGGGTTCATTATATTCTAAGAGCTCAGGAATCCATAGACCTCTTTATTATGGATCAGGAATTTTCTCAATCCTGTATAATCAGAATCAAATACAGAAATAAACTGCTGGGTAAGGCTGATAAAAAAAATAAATATGTGTTTGCCTTAAAACTGTAAAACACTGTTAAAAAACCTTTGTAAAATCCTAAAGTTTAACCTTGGTTATCAAGGAAGAGGAGACACTCGAGGGGGGATTTTATTTCGTTTCTTGGGCATTTTGGTATTTTCCAAAAATTTGTATGAAAACTCTTGCTTTTGTCCTCCACAAAGATAACTACTAAGAGAATTCCTTTCTACTTGCTAGATGGGATGCTGTCTAAATCATGACCCATTGAATTAAGCCAATTAGATCTTTAGATTTATTCAGTTGAATTTTCTTAACACTCCTACTCAGTGCTAGCTCCAATCACACAACCACAGCTTCCAGAAGACAAATACTCCTGCTGGACATTGGTCTCACATTGGCCATTGCAATTTAACAGTGGCACTTAAATTTGCCTGCTTAAATGCGATGTGAACCAATTTCTGATAGGCAGTTCGTGAAGTAGAAGCAGTGGGGAAGGGGGTCCCTCTATAGGCCTTTCTGTTTCCAGTAAGATCCAAATAAGTGACTGGCAAAGGAAGCTTAAAGGAAACTCACCACTGGGCAGTCCCAGGGAGACCAGAGCTGGGAAAGCCAGACATCAGCCCCTTCCGGCCCCTAACCCCCACTGCAGACAACTGCAAACAAGTTGTTCTTGTATTTTTAATTTCTGGTAGTAACCTGTATAAATAAAATAGATGAATGATATTCATCATTCATCATTCAGCTGGATGGCTGAATAGATAATGATTGATGATAGGTTTTTTTAAAGAAAAAATAGAAATATTAATAAAAACTTAACTGTTGGACATGAGATATGTATTGCAAAAAGAATTATTTTGCTAAACATTGTCAAACTTTATCTGAGCAGTTAAGACAAGGTCAGGCTTTGTCAGACGCTGGGGTTTGGAATCAAGCTGGCCTCTGGGCCATGGGTAGGTGGACCTCCACCTCTGCCCCACATCAGCCACTCCTTTTTCTGGCTTCATTGGGTCATTTCTGCTCAGCTGGAATGGCAGCAGTGTAACCTGGCCAAGGTAGGCCTTATCTGGCAGGACGGGTTTGTCTGCCCCTGCCCTACCACTCAGAGGCCCACTCCTGAGGGTGAGAGAGGAGCAAAGGGATGAGGCTCCCAGGGCCACCCAAGAGAGAGGCACCCACCTGATGGCTGTTCCTACTGCACCTCTGCAGGACCACATCTGTCTAGAGCTGAATTCGGCCTCTAATCTGCTATGGCTCCCCAGTGCCCTCAGCACAGAGTCCAGCTCCTCGGCCTGGCATTGAGGGGCCCTTGTGGCTTGTCTCCTTGCTTCCTTCCCAAGCTCATCTTTCCTTTCCATCTCATGGAGCCAACCTCTCTTTCACCACTAGAGATCATAGAATGGAAAGGATAAACTAATGTTATATAGCACTCAAGCTTACATTCCTTCCATGAGAACAAGTTGACTTATTCACTAAAATGTAAAACTCACACTCCTTTGACCCACCTAATTCCACCTCTGGGAAACAATTTTGCATATACACTCTCAAGTTTGTTTAAAAACCCGCATACAAGGGGAACAAAAGCAGTAACTGACGAGAACTAGGGATACAATTCATTGTTTTACACCATAGAATAGTATGCAGCTAAGTTTAAAGGGAGCTCCATTTATTTTTGCCATATTAAATCATCTCCAAGATAGACTGTCACTGAGAAAAATGCAAAGTGGAAAGCTGAATTAATGCTAAATGAAATGTGGTATCCTAGATTGCATTGTATTTAGCATTAATTCAGTTTTGCAATTTGCATTTTTCTCTATAAGGAGGGCATTGAAACCCACTCCAAGATTTTTGCCTGGAGAATCCCATAGACAGAGGAACCTGGCGGGCTACAGTCCATGAAGTTGCAAGGAGTCAGACACGACTGAAGCGATTTAGCACGCATCCTAGATTGAATCTTAAAAAGACATTAGTGAAAAAACTAGAGCAGTTCAAATAAAGTCTGCAGTTTAGTTAATGGTCTTTTTTTCCGCCTAGTCACTCGGTCCCATACTAGTGTTAATTTCTTGGTTTTGAAAAACATGGCTATGCTGCTGAATTCTAAAATGTATCGTTTGGCATAAGGTTAGGTCTTATCAGTAGAGGGCGCTGGAGGGACACAGCAGAAGTTAGAAGCTTCTCTCCAGATTCCAGTGGTTCCTTCTTGTTACTGCTGAGCTGTGACCAACCAGCAGGTCCTGTGGCTCTTCACGTCTTCCTGAATCCAGCTAGGAATGCACCACTTAACCCAAGTAAGAAACCTATTGAAAACATGAAATAGAATCATGATTTCTCTCTTTTTTTTTTTTTAGATAGTCTGCAAATAGAAGTAGAAAGATGCAAAATAGAGAAAATGGTCATTTTGAAGAACCAATTCCACTCCTGCTGGAAAAAAATGATCAAAAGATCCTGGCATTTGATCCCTGGCATTAAAATTCATCTCATAAAAACGTATTCAGAAAGTTGATTAGACAAGTCCAGAAACTGAAGGGATTTTTCAACTTTCAAGATCTATACTCAGAGCCAAGGCAAGTGATATTTGTTGCCTAGAAACCACTCTGATCCAGGATACATAAGTTAATTTTTGTTAACTTATACCAAAACACAGTGGCTTAAAATAATGATTTTTTTAGCTCCTGATTCTGTGGGACCATTTGGGCTGAGCTCAATGCTGAATATTCATTGGAAGGATGATGCTGAAGCTGAACTGAAGCTCCAACTTTGTTGCCCTGATGCAAAGAGTTGACTCATTGGATAAGACTCTGATGCTGGCAAAGATTGAGGGCAGGAGGAGAAGGATGAGATGGTTGGATGGCATCATCGATTCAACAGACATGAGTTTGAGCAAACTCTGGGAAATGGTGAAGGACAGGGAAGCCTGGTGTGCTGGGTTGCAAAGAGTCAGACATGACTTAGTGAGTGAATAACAAGAGTCATCCAGGCAGTTCTTCCATTTTTCTCACCTGGGCTTACCCATGCAACTTGTCAGCTAATGGGGTGGCTGGGGGCTGACTGGTCTAGAGTGGCTTCCTCACATATATGGCAGGCTAGAAGTTGGTATAAGTGGCTGGGATGAGGGCTCTCACTGGCCATGTGTCTAAAGAAGGCCAGCCCAAGTTTATTCACATGGCAGCATTTGCAGGTTTCCCAAGAGCAGAAAGAGAGGTCCCAGAATGTGTACTCAGTTTTCAAGTCTCTGCTTGTGCCAAATGTGTTATTATCCCATTGGTCAAAACAAGTCAATGGCGAAGGCCAGATTTAGTGTGGGAGGTGTGCAGAAGGGAGGGGAGTTATGGAGGCTATTTTAACAATGTACCAGGATGAAAAAAAACATGCCAAGTCCCCAGCAGAAGCAGTCAAACACCTTTAGTTGAGAGTGTTTCACAGCTGTGTTCTCCTCAAACAGCCAACAGTTCCCAGACAGAAGCAAGATGTGAAATAGTTAATGCCAGCAGTAGTCTGTGCCTGGGGTCATTCTTCTAGTAACCAAAGAGTTGTTCTATAAATAAGTGCCTTTTTCTGAATTTCAGATATCACAGAAGATTAAGGAGACAATTTTTTGCCTGAATTCATGTTTCAAAACCCAAACAGGAGATCTATTAAAGACATTAAGTTTCCCTTATATACTTCTCAGATTGCCTCCTCAGATGCCATGGGCACTGGATTGGAAAAGAAATATAAAAGGTAAAAAGTTAAGAAGGTGGTCTTTTTGGGTTCCACTTCAGTACTGTTGGACACATAATTAAAAGAAGGTCCCTAGTAGTCAGATTCCTCTTGTGGTACCTAAGGTCAAATTGCTGAGGATGTCTCGTCTCATCGCTCCCTTTCACAATCCTGCCAGAAGTCCTAGCTAATGCAGTAAGACAAGAAAAGTAAATAAAATGTACAGAGATTGAAAAAGAAGAAATAAAACTGTCTTTGTGTGCAGATGACATTAAGAATCTATGTAAAAAATATAAAAGAATGGACCAAAAAATAACCATGGAACTAATAAGCAATTATAGCAAAGTTTTATTACACAGAAGATCTACTTGCTAGTCCAAGCATTACATCTACTGATCACATCCCTGCCTGATGTCAACTGAGATACCATCAGGACTTACAGAGGACTGGTCTAGAAATAACAGGTGCAATCATTGACACTTTTTGGAGGCTTGCAAGACACAAGTTCTGTTCCTTATTAGACTTTCCTGACTTTCTTCAAATCAAAATAGATGAGTACCTTTCCATGCCATGGAACCAAACCTTTAACTCAGTAAAGGCAAATTTTCTGATCAGGAAGAAATGAGGTTAACAGACACCATGAGACACATAATATGCTTTTTATTTAACTATCAAAATATTTTATAATGCCCTATTTTGATCATAGATACTTATATTTACAATGATTACCTTAGTAATCATCAAACCAAGTGAGTGACAAAACCCCAATCAATTTTAATCTTCTGAAAATATTCCTCTAAAATACAAGCATGCTTCAGCAATATTGCAGGTTCAGTTCCAGATGACCGCAATAAAGTGAATATTATAATAAAGGATGTCACGAGAATATTTTGGTTTCCAAGTATTTATAAAAGTTACATTTACACTGTCATCTATTAAGTGTACAATAGTATTATGTATAAACTTAATTTAAAAATACTTTATTGCTAAAAAATATGCTAATCATCTCTTGAACTTTCAGTGAATTGTAATCTTTCTGCTGGTGGATGTTGCCTTGATGTTAATGGCTGCTATTGATCAGAGTGATAGTTGCTGAAGGTTGGAGTGACTGTGGCAAAATATAATGAAATTTGCTATATCAATTGGCTCTTCATTTCATGATCAATTTCTATATAGCATACAGTGCTGTTTAATAGCATTTTATCCCTTTCAAAATGGGAGTCAATCCTCTCAGATTCTGCTGCTGCTTTATCAACTAAGTTTATGTAACATTCTGACTCTTTTGTTGTCATTTCAACAGTCTTCACAGCATCTTCACCAGGGACAGATTCCATCTCAAGAAACACTTTCTTCATTCATCCATAAGAAGCAACTCCTCATCTGTGAAAAGGTTATCATTTGATTGCTGCAATACAGTCACACCTTCAGGCTACCCTTCTAATTCTAGAACTCCTGCTATTTCCACCACATCTGCAGCTACTTCCTCCAGTGAAGTCTTGAACCCCTCAAGGGGTTGGAATCAACTTCTTCCAAACTTTTTTAATATTGATATTTTGATCTCATCCCGTAAATCACACTGTTCTTAATGGCATCCAGAATGGTGGATCCTTTCTAGGTTTTCAATTTACTTTGCCCATCTCTATCAGAAGAATCATATATATGGAAGCATAGCCTTAGAAAATGTATTTCTTAAATAATAAGACTTGAAAATCAAAATGTTACTTGGTTTCTGGGCTGCAGAGTGGATGTTGTATTAGCAGGCAGAAAAACAACATTAATCTCACATCTCCATTGGAGCTCTTCGATGACCAGGTGCATTATCAATGAGCAATAATATTTTGAAAGGAATCTTTTTTGTCTGAAAGAGTAGGTCTCAACAGTGGGCGTAAAATATTCAGTAAACCATGTAAACAGATGTGTTGCCATCCAGGGTTTGTGGTTCCATTTACAGAGCACAGGCTGCATAGATTTAGTGTAATTGTTAAGGGATCTAGTTTTTTCAGAATGGCAAATGAGCACTGGCTTCAATGTAAAATCACCAGCTGCATTAGCCCAAACAAGAGACACAGCCTGTCCTTTGAAGCCATTTTCTTCCTGTAGCTATGCAAGTCCTAGATGGCATCTTCTTCCAATAGAAGGCTGTTTCATCTATATTGAAAATCTGTTGTTTAGCATAGCCACCTTTGTTAATTATCTTAGCTAGATCTTCTGGATAACTTGCTGCAGCTTCTACATCAGCACTTGCTTCTTCACCTTGTACTCTTCTGTTATGGAGACAGCTTCTTTCCTTCAACCTCATGAACCAGTCTCTGCTAGTTTTCTTTGTTTTTATTTTTTGACCAACTGTGTGGTATGAGTGTGTGCTCATTCACTTTAGTCATGTCCAATTATTTGTGACCCAATGGACTATAGCCTGCCAGGCTCCTCTGTCCATGGGGATTCTCCAGGCAAGAATACTGGAGTAGGTTGCCATGCTTTCCTCCAGGGGATTTTTCCAACCCAGGAATGGAACTCATGTCTCTTATATCACCTGCGTTGGCAGGCAAGTTCCTTACCACTAGTGCCACCTGGGATGCCCACTGTGTGCCATGTGGGATCTCATTTTCTCAACCAGGGGTGGAACCCACACCGTCTGCATTGGAATTGCTGAGTCTTAACCACTGGACCATGAGGGAAGTCCCTGAGTCTGTGTTAGCTTTTAATCTTTTCTGCTGCAGCTTCCTCAACTCTCTCAGCCGTCATAAAATTGAAGAGAATTAGGGCACTGCTCTGCTTTAGACTTTGGCTGAAGAGAATGTTGCAGCTGATTTAATCTTCTATCCAGACCACTAAACTTTCTCCATAGCAACAAACAGGCTATTTTACTTTCTTAGCACTCATGTATTCACTGGAGTAGCACTTTTAATTTCCTTCCAGAACTTTCCTTTGCTTTGACAACTTGGTTAACTTCTTGGTACAAGAGGCCTAACATTTGGCCTATCTAGACTTTCAACTTGCCTTACTAAGCTTAATCATTTCTAGTTTTTTATTTAAAATGACAGGTGTACGATGCTTTCTTTTTTTGGCTACACTGCCTGGGTTGTGGGATCTTAGTTTCCTGACTGGGGATTGAACCCGGCTCTCAGCAGTGAGAACATGGAATTCTAAACACTGGACCACCAGGGAATTCCCATGTAATTCTTTCACTTGAACATTTAGAAGCCATTGTGGGGTTATTAATTGGCTTAATTTCAGTATTGTTGTGTTTCAGGAACTAAGGAGGCCCTGAAGGCAATGGCACCCCACTCCACTACTCTTGTCTGGAAAATCCCATGGAAGGAGGAGCCTGGTGGGCTGCAGTCCATGGGGTCACTAGAGTTGGGGATGACTGAGCGACTTCATTTTCACTTTTCACTTTCATGCATTGGAGAAGGAAATGGCAACCCACTCCAGTGTTCTTGCCTGGAGAATCCCAGGGACGGGGGAGCCTGGTGAGCTGCTATGGGGCTGCACAGAGTCGGACATGACTGATGCCACTTAGCACCAGCAGCAGCAAGGTCAGGAATCAACAGTTAGAACTGGACATGGAACAACAGACTGGTTCCAAATAGGAAAAGGAGTACATCAAGGCTGTATATTGTCACCCTGCTTATTTAATTTCTATGCAGAGTACATCATGAGAAATGCTGGGCTGGAAGAAGCACAAGCTGGAATCAAGATTGCTGGGAGAAATATCAATAACCTCAGATATGCAGATGACACCATCCAGATGGCAGAAAGTGAAGAGGAACTAAAAAGCCTCTTGATGAAAGTGAAAGTAGAGACTCAAAAAGTTGGCTTAAAGCTCAACATTCAGAAAACGAAGATCATGGCATCCAGTCCCATCACTTCATGGGAAATAGATGGGGAAACAGTGTCAGGCTTTATTTTGGGGGGCTCCAAAGTCACTGCAGATGGTCACTGCAGCCATGAAATTAAAAGACGCTTACTCCTTGGAAGGAAAGTTATGACCAACCTAGATAGCATATTCAAAAGCAGAGATATTACTTTGCCAACACAGGTTCATCTAGTCAAGGCTATGGTTTTTCCAGTGGTCATGTATGGATGTGAGAATTGGACTGTGAAGAAAGCTGAGCACTGAAGAATGGATGCTTTTGAACTATGGTGTTGGAGAAGACTCTTAAGAGTCCCTTGGACTGCAAAGAGATCCAACCAGTCCATCCTAAAGGAGATCAGTCCTGGGTGTTCATTGGAAGGACTGATGCTGAAGCTGAAACTCCAGTACTTTGGCCACCTCATGTGAAGAGTTTACTCATTGGAAAAGACTTTGATGCTGGGAGGGATTGGGGGCAGGAGGAGAAGGGGATGACAGAGGATGAGATGGCTGGTTGGCATCACCGACTCAATGGACATGAGTTTGAGTGAACTCCGGGAGTTGGTGATGGACAGGGAGGCCTGGCATTCTGCAGTTCATGGGGTCGCAAAGAGTCGGACACGACTGAGCGACTGAACTGAAGAAAGGGAGAGAAAATTAGGGATGACTGATAAGTGGAGAAAGTAGACCACACACAACATTGATTAAGTTTGCTGTCTTGTATGGGCCTGGTTTGTGGTGGTGGTGGTTGTTCAGTCACTAAGTCATGTCTGACTCTTTACGACCCCATGGACTGCAGCACACCAGACTTACCTGTCTTTGCCCCCAAACAATTATAATAATACATCAAATATAACTGGTCACAAATCACCATAAAATACAATAATCATGAAAAAGCTGATATATTTCAAGAATTATCTAAAATATGACACAGAAATATGAACAAATGCTATTGGAAAAATGACACCAATACTTGTTCAACATAGGGTTGCCACAAACATTCAATTTGTAAAAAGCAAAAATACAGTATCTGTAAATCACAATAAAAATAATAAAACAAAGTATTCCTGTACCATTAAGTTTATTGATTGGTACTAAAAAAATTTTAAAGCATTTTTCAAAGTATTTTTTAAAATGTATCATTTAAAAAAAACATACATTGGAACTTCCCTGGCGGTCTAGTAGTTAAGAATCTGCCTTGCAATGCAGGTGACGTAGGTTCCTTCCCTGGTGAAGGAACTAAAATTCCACATGCCATGGACCAACTAAAGCTAAGCCGAAGCACCACAACTAGAGAGTTTGTGCGTCCCACTGAAAGATCCCAAATGATGTAACAAAGATCCCGCATGCTGCAACTAAGACCTGATGCAGCCAAATAAATAATTTTTTAAAACCATACATTCAGTTCAGTTCAGTTCAGTCGCTCAGTCTTGTCCGACTCTTTGCAACCCCGTGAATCGCAGTACGCCAGGCCTCCCTGTCCATCACCAACTCCCAGAGTTCACTCAGACTCGCGTCCATCGAGTCAGTGATGCCATCCAGCCATCTCATCCTCGGTCGTCCCCTTCTCCTCCTGCCCCCAATCCCTCCCAGAATCAAAGTCTTTTCCAATGAGTCAACTCTTCACATGAGGTGGCCAAAGTACTGGAGCTTCAGCTTTAGCATCATTCCTTCCAAAGAAATCCCAGGGCTGATCTCCTTCAGAATGGACTGGTTAGATCTCCTTGCACTCCAAGCGGCTCTAAAGAGTCTTCTCCAACACCACAGTTCAAAAGCATCAGTTCTTCGGCGCTCAGCCTTCTTCGCAGTCCAACTCTCACATCCATACATGACCACTGGAAAAACCATAGCCTTGACTAGACAGACCTTAGTCGGCAAAGTAATGTCTCTGCTTTTGAATATGCTGTCTAGGTTGGTCATAACTTTTCTTCCAAGGAGTAAGCGTCTTTTAATTTCATGGCTGCAATCACCATCTGCAGTGATTTTGGAGCCCCCAAAAATAAAGTCTGACACTGTTTCCACTGTTTCTCCATCTACTTCCCAAGGAGTGATGGGACCGGATGCCATGATCTTCATTTTCTGAATGTTAAGCTTTAAGCCAACTTTTTCATTCTCCTCTTTTACTTTCATCAAGAGGCTTTTTAGTCCCTCTTCACTTCTCTAGATAAAACCAAACATGTGTGTGCCTTTTCTCCCTAATAAAGTAGTTTGTGTATTTCCTCTTCTCCAGAGATTTTTGTTCTAATAGCTTTCATTGTTAAGTAGAATGTGTTCAAGGACAAAAACATTCAAAAGACTGAGGGAGGTATTGATGAAATAAGAAAGGCAGGAATGGACTTCCCTGGTGGTCCAGTGGTTAGGACTTCCACCGCAGGGGGCGCAGGTTCTGTCCTTGGTCATGGAACTAAGATCCCACATGCCACGCAGCATGGCAAAAAAAAAAAAAGCAGAATGTGGATAGCTCTTGCATCTGGGTGATAAGTACATAAAGGTTCATCAAACTATTAGTCTCTGTTAAAAAAAAAAAAAGACACTTCCCTCTCTGAGTTTGCATGGCTCTTAAGAGAATGCCAGCACTCCTGAGCATGATAGTCTGCAAACCAGGCCTTGACAACCACACTGGCCTCACTCTCCCCAGCTTCCCTGTGCTTCCTGTCTCTACTCTCTCTGCTCCAGAAACACTGTACTTCTCGGCCAGTTTCCTCCCACCCAAGAGCTCTGGAACCTACTTTCCTACTACCTGGAAAACTCTCCTCCTTCCCCAATCTGGTTAGTGAGTACACATCCTTCAGATCTGAAAACAAACATCACTTCCCCTAGGAAGTCTTTCTTGAACACATTGGCCAGGTCAGAATTTTACTTTATCTTATGGGTTTCCTTCAGAACATTTTAGCAAGTTTTAATTTTACTTGTAATGATACTACACTTGATCTTAGCCAAAAAGCCGAGAAGCGATAATTTTACTTGTAATGAATAACAATACCCAACATTTAATGAGCACTTACTCTGTGTAGGGTGCTGACCTAAGGACTTCAAGGATATCTGCTCATTTGACTCTCTCAAGGCACAGAAAGTGGAAGAAAACTGCTCAAGTCCACATGGTTGGTAAAGGGACAGAGGCAGGACCCCATCAGTTTGATTCCAGATCTGACATCTGAACTGTTCTCCTCGGCTCCCTTCACATGATGTGAATAATATGCATCTCCCCTACCAGACTATTTAATTCCTCAGTTATAGATATTTGGTGGCATAGACTGAATTCTGTCCCTGCTTCAAATTCATGAGTTGAAGCTCCAACCCTCAATGTAACTGTATTTGAAGATAGGACCTTTACAGAGGGAATTAAGTTAAGTGAGGGCCTAAGAGCAGGAACTTAAACCAATAGGACTAATATCCTTCTTTCTGTCTTAGTCTGTTTGTGCTGCTATACCAGAACACCATAGGCTGGATAGATTATAAACATTTATAAAATTTATTGCTCACAGTTCTGGAGGCTGGGAAGTCCAAGATCAAAGCACTGGTGTATTGGGTATCTGGTGAGGGCCCACCTTCTGGTTTGTAGATGGTGATCTCACTGTCACATCACATGGCAGAAGGGGCAAGGGAGCCCTCTCTGAACTCCTTTCATAAGGGCACTAATCCCATTCATAAGGGCTCTACCCTTATGGTCTAACCATCACAAAGACCCCATCTCCAAATATCCTCACACTGGGGATTAGGTTTCACATATGAATGTTGGGGGGAGGGGGTAAACAAACATTCAGTTTATGGCACCTTGTAAGAAAAAGAAGAAACAATAGTAGTGTGCACAAGCAGAGGCAAGGCCTTGCCGTGTGAAGACACAGGGAGACGGCAGTTGTCTGCAAATCAATGGAAGGACTGAGAAGTCAACTCAGCTGGCACCTTGATTTTGAATGTTCAGCCTCCAGAACTGTGACACATAAATTTGTATCGTTTAAGCCACCCAGGCTGTGGTATTTTGTTATGGCAGCTTAAGCAGACTAATAGGTTTGGTCTCTTCTTGTTTGCCATTATATGCTTTACTAAACATCATGTCTAGCACATAGTAGATCCTCCAAAAATATATACTTTGGTGTCACCACCTTCCTTCACCCTTTCCCTCCCCCAGCCCTGGTTTGACTGCCCTTTTTGGGCTTTATTCGCTATACTTTCCATTTGGTTCTGAAAAGATATGTTTTAAGGTCTCATTCCTTTCTAGAACCTTAGTCTTTTAAAGATTTTGAAGGGGCTAAGTCTTCCTAGGGTTTGGCACAAGTGGCATGTGCTTTTGAAGTTTCATATTTGATCAAATGCAAGTTTTCTGACCCTTAAACATAAGCCCTGGTTCAAGACAACCTGAGTTCTAAGCTTCATCTCTACCTGTGCTTGCATCAGTTCAGTTCAATTCAGTCACTCAGTCGTGTCCGACTCCTTGCGATCCCATGAATTGCAGCATGCCAGGCCTCCCTGTCCATCACCAACTCTCAGAGCTCACTCAAACTCAACATCCATCGAGTTGGTGATGCCATCCAGCCATCTCATCCTCTGTTGTCCCCTTCTCCTCCTGCCCCTTACCTGTGCTTGCATACTGAGCCTCAAAAATAAACATGGCCTTGAGTTTCCCCAGAGGCCAAAGCTTAGGTAAGTCCATCATGCTTTGAAAAGTACAAGGTCATTTTGATGCCTATTATGAGCAATGGCACCCCACTCCAGTACTCTTGCCTGGAAAATCCCATGGGCGGAGGAGCCGGGTGGGCTGCAGCCCATGGGGTCGCTAAGAGTCAGACACGACTGAGCGACTTCACTTTCACTTTTCACTTTCATGCATTGGGGAAGGAAATGGCAACCCACTCCAGTGTTCGTGCCTGGAGAATCCCAGGGACCAGGAGCCTGGTGGGCTGCCCTCTATGGGGTCGCACAGAGTCGGACACGACTGAAGCTATTTAGCAGCAGCAGCAGCATGAGCACATGTGCAGCTGAGCTGAACTCCTGAGTCTTAGTCATCTGCCTGGCTCCAGCTGGACTTCATGCTATCCCTCAGAAATACCAATTTCACTGCTCTCTCAAGGGCTTTGTACTTGCCACAGGAGAATACTTCCCCTATATTCTCCCACTGCACATATCTGGACTTAATTTTCAGTGTCTACACCAGAATTAAGGCAGGTGATGCTGATTACAAGGAAACAACTCAGTGTCAGGGCACTGTGGAAGAGAAGAGATGCTATTGTTCTATTAGTTCATTTAATCCTCTTGACAGTCCTAAGATGTATTTAGTATCATTAACCCCACTTTACAGATGAGGAAATTGAGGTCAAAACAGGTTAAGTAACTGCTAAAGGTCTCATAACTAGCAAGTAGCAAGGCAAGAACATGAACCCAGGCAGACTGGATCCAGTGTCCACCTTCTTAACCGCGAGGTTCTCTGCTTCTCAACATAAATCAAGTGTAGTTAGCATAGGACCTGGCATGGGATCGCTGTTCCATAAGCCACAGTTATTTCTCTACTCATCTCATACAGCTGACTCTTCTAATCTTATAATATGACTTCCAGAATGAAGCCAACAACCCTTCCTATTCCATCTTGCTAGAACTCAGGGTCCCTCGCTCCATCTTCTCATGCTTGCATGTGCTGAATAGCTGGAATTGAGGGCTTGAGTAAGGGCTGGTTCCAGTCCAGGCTCCATGATTCACTAGCTCTGTAAGCACAGAAATGTTTCATCCATCCCAGGGTCTCAGTTTCCTTACCCGTAAAATGGGGACAATAACAATCCCTATACCCTAGAATTAAAAGGATTTAGTGAGGTGATACATGCAGAATGCTTTCCACCTCACCTGGCTCATAAAAAGTGTTCAATAAATTGTCACAATTATGATTACAGGCTTCTCAGTGAGAAGCCGCCAAAGATTCCAAGGCTGTGAAATAGTCTCCCAACCACTTTTAGGGCCACATTTGGGACCAGACGACCTCACTGCTTGCAGACAAGACTGGCTGGCTGAGAAGACTTTTCAGATCACCTAACACAGGATCTGTGCTGTGTGTGCTTAGTCTCTTCAGTCATGTCCAAACACAGTATCTACTAGACACCAAATTCTTGGAGGCAATGTGGTATGGGGGTGATCTCCCAGGTCTCATAGATCTGGATCTGAATTCCAGCTCTGATTTCTCCTCAGGGCCTCAGTTTCTTCACCAGTCAAATGGGAAGGAAGCAGTGTGAGGAGAGATTAAGACTGTGGGTTTGGATTCAGAAGACTGGGTATCATTCATTCTACTCCTTGCTCAACCATAGACCAGTTGTGTGAGCTGAGTGTCTTCACCTCCATGAGCCTCAGTTGTCTGCTTTAATGGGTACTGTCATTCTTCTTCCTGGGGTGGCTGTGAGGATTCCCTGGGACCATGTGTGCCCTCTCTCTGGACACTAGCTGTTAGCATGAGAGACAATATATACCAGCGGTTAGGAGCTTAGGCTCTAGAGTCAAATTGCAATAGGAATTCAATTCCAGCTTTGGCAATTACTCCTGGTGAGATCTTAGGGAAATCAGCCTCGATTTACTTATCTGTGAAGTGAGAAAAATAACAGTAAATGTCTGATAGAACTTTTTAGGAAGATTCAATCAGATGATGCATGAAAAACACTTTAAACTGGCCTGGTTTGATGTTAGTGACCAAAAATCAGCAAAGATATCATGTGCGGATTTTTAAAATATCCTTTTCTAGAATGCAAATGCATTTGCACTGAGGAGTTGAAAATATGTTCTGGGCCTTCAGGAAGGGAATGGGATTCAAGTCTAAAAACGACAACAAAAACCAATCAAACAAAAAACCCCAAAACCTCATTTATAGATGAAGTTAAACCAAGGTCAATGTGACCACATCACACCCGATTCCACATCTACAAGATCAATCCTATTTAACTGTAGTGTAGCTCGGATGTTGAATTCTCACCAGAAAAAGGTCAGAGTCCCAGCAATGCCCATGTTCACTGTGGAACCTGAGACAAGTGACCACCTCTAGCCCAACCTGGCTAGTAATAGACGCCCTCACAGAGCTATTTACCGATAGACGGATTCAATGAGATGAGAAACAAAGAAAGGGCTTAAAGTCGGAGCTGTTGTTAATATTGCTACAGCACCTGTCTTTCCCGTACTATCTGAAGGATTATTAGCTCCAACGTGCCCAGGCACTAGCCTTCGCAGGTCTCGGTTCCCACTGCTCCAGGATCCTGAGTCACGCCCCCCTCAGCACGGCCCCTTCCAGTTCCTCCCCCATGTCACACCCCACCCCAATTTCTTCACTAGCCGCGGGAAAGAGATGCCAAACAACACTCGCCAGAACCCCGAAGCTGCAAAGAAGCAAAAGGGACAGAATTGTACCCGCCGCCCGAAACCGCTGGGCTTGGCTCCCTCCGGCCCTCTGATCAATCAAAGGCGAAGCGAGCCTCGGGACCAATGAGAAGCGGAAGCGGTGGAGCAATGCCCCGCCTCCTTAAAGCGCCCTCACGCCTGAGTGGATATGTCCAAGCTAAGCCACTTAGGAGTGGGGCCAACCTATCCACCGTGCTATGCTAGCAAGGATAGTGGGCCGTCGACCCACCTCAGAATGGCATGGTGTGTCAGCACCAAAACGCCGCCTAGTCAGAAAGCCCGCTGGCCGGGTTCTAACCCGAGGCAAGTTAATGGCAGAGCAGCAGAATGGGTCATTCTCTTTACGGGTAGCAGCGGTTGGTACGTGAAGTACGCAGTTAAATCCCGACTCAGCTGTTAAGGCGTCAATGGAGTATTGACTGCCCACGCTTGTGTCTTCTGTTTCCCTATACTCCCGGATGGGGCAGGGTGCATTCTGCAGCCAATTAATCGTTCAGCAGGGCAAAAGGCGGGAAAGGGGAGCTACCCACAAGCATTCAAAGCCTGGCTGCCTTCCCCGCCCCCAGCCAATCACACTCATTTCTCCACAGATTGTAAGGGGTTGAGAGAAAGGTGAAAGACTTTGCAGTGAGAGTTACTCAGGATGGTAAGACAGAAGGAAGAAAGAAGTGATATCCCTGAGCCCTTACGGAGGGAGCTTCCAAGGTGATGCAGATGAAGGAGGTTCAGTCTCTTAGAGGATGGGACGAGCAATCTCCGCAGCTACAAAGCCTTGAGGACCAGCTGGTGGATGAGATCTCAGCCTTAGAGACCTGAAGTCTAAGTCAGCAGACCAATCAGACTTAAGGCCTCCTCGCCACAGCGCCGGCCAGGTGGGCAAGAGCTTGGGCTCTGCAGCCAATCAGCGGAGGTCGCGAAGCAGAGGCGAGGATTGAAGGACTAAGGGAGGGCGGGGAGTGGAGCCAAGAAAGAGGGTGTGGCCAGTACTGCGGCCAATCAGCTTCTGCCTCGGATTCCCTGTGGGACCAGCGAGTTGTGCACGTGGTCAGGCTTCGCGCCGTGAGCCTCGCGCTGCTCCACTTTCTAACGGCCACTCGGGTTTGTGCCGCCCTGAGTGAATGTGAGGCTGAGTGGGGAGAGGAACAGGGCCTGAGTCGGTAAGCGTCATGGATTTTCTTACTTTTCTTTGGGCTTGGACCTGGCCCAGGTAAAGCTGAGGTATGGGGGCTTGAGTGGTTATCGTGAGGAGGTAGATTGAGAAGGAAGGGTGAGGGCT
This sequence comes from Aepyceros melampus, assembly GCA_006408695.1. Taxonomy (NCBI): domain Eukaryota; kingdom Metazoa; phylum Chordata; class Mammalia; order Artiodactyla; family Bovidae; genus Aepyceros; species Aepyceros melampus. The sequence continues at coordinate 387,344 of SJXQ01008512.1, forward strand.
TTGGCCTCTAGGGACTCCTTCTTCCCTGGAGAGGCTGGAAATTGGGTCTCGTGGGCACTGTTGGGTCCAGCTGGGTGGAAACCAGGCCAGCATTCCTATGAATTGGTCCGTGGTCCCTGAGATAGCCTGATTTGGAAATGTGTTGTGGGGCAGTTGTAGGCACTTGGAGCTCTGTGTCGGGTCACTGGCCATGAGGTATGGCCTCTGAACCATCACAGGTTGTCTGGGTTCTGGACTGAGCCTGGATCTGGTGACTAGAGAGGTCTGTGACTCTCCAGAGGTTAGTGAGAGTCTTTGACCAAGAAATAAAACTAGTAAGTACTTGAGAGGCCTTCTAGAGTTTCTGGATCCAGCCTGGGCTGAGAGTAAGTGTTGATGAAGTCAAAAGCCCAACAGGAAGTTGTCAAGAGTCTTTGCATCCCGGCTGTGCTGGGAACATGTGGCTGCAAGGCCTTGGGGGTGGGGAGGTCTCTGGATGCCAGGTTGGGGTGCTCACGGAAGATTTTCCAGTACTGGGTACAAGTTGGACAACGTAGCCAAGAAGTTAGGCCCGTGGTTTTCTGGAGGTTCCAGGGAGAGGAGGGTGTCTCTGAAATCCAGCCGATTGTTTGCCCTCCATGAAGTATTATTGACTTGTGGTGGCCCTAGACAGAATCAGGATTGAGTTGTGTTTGGGACCTTTTAGTTCCTGTCCCCATTTTTCCCCCTAAACTGTCTCTGGTCATTTCCAGAAGATATCAGGTTATAAGCATGAGGCGGGGGCTTGGGGAAGATGGACATTGTATTGGACACAGGAGGAGGTATGTGAGATATCCTGCTCTTTAGGAAGTCAACCATGCTGTCTTTACTGAAGATTTTTATACTTATGGTACAGGAAGTTGATATCTAATTTCACTCAGCTGTTCAAGTTCTACAAAATATTAAAGCTTTCAGGGTGCTTTCATGTATACCCAGAGTTCTCAAACCAAGGGTGTGGTGCAAGGGGGTAGTCTATGAGTGGATTACAAGGATCTGTGAGCTCCAGGAGGTAAACTGTATGTGTATTGTTGGGGCCAGGGGTGGGGAGGGGAGCAGCCACAAAGAGGAGAAGTACAGCCTGTCCAAGGATGGTTCAGGCAGTCTGTGACTCTTGTCATTCATATGCAAAATGGTATGAGAATCTATAATTTTCTGATGTGAAGAGCTGATTTCATAACATACGATTTTAAAAAGGATAGTGAACTGAGAGGTTAACAACTACTAGATTAAAGCAGGCCCCCCTATTATCTATTAGGCAAAACTAGAATTGGGAGATTTTCCCTCTTCTCCCCACATCTGGTGTTAGCGCACACTTCAAGGTGTCCCACACACTAGCCTGCCTGTCCAAGTTCAGTTTCCATGCCCCTCCCACCCATTCAGGGCCACACCATTCTGAAGAGTATAGATCTAGGGTTGAGGCTCATGTGAGCCTGGGTTTTGGACCATTTGGACCAGGAGGTCAGGGGTTTTGAGTTCCCAAAGTATGGTCTAGAATTGGGAGGTACAAGTGGGTACTTCCTAGATACCCTTGGACTCCTCAGCCCAAGGGGAGGGACACAACTGGAGGTCAGAGTGGCGCCCTCTGGATTTGAGGCAATATGGTTATTCAACACTGGTGGAAAGTAGTCCCTGTGAGGAAGATGAAGGTCTCGGAAGAGTTAGCCCCAAGTTAAGGCTGAAGAAGAAAGCTGTCTATTGTGAAGATGCAGTGGAACTATAAATTGTTTTTATTTCTAGTCTAGTTCTTTTGCCACTTAATCTACAAAAAGTGTGCTATAATAGGGTCTCTATGACCTAGGTTCAGCTCCCCTGCCTATTACTGTATCCAGATCTTGGGTTATGTAGAACATAGATTTAAGGGAAGAAAGAAACACATTCACTCTGTGGCATCTCTTCTCTGGTATGTCTTGGATGTACTTAACTAAAGAATGAACACTTCAAGTTTTCTGTAAGGTTTGGGTAATTGGTTTTAAGCTGTATAAAATGTGGGAAGTTTAATCACCTTAATTTGCAGAAAGTAATTTGTGTCTCTGGGAAGAGTGGAAAGTTCATAGAACTTTCCTAAATTGAATCTTGTTTAACCTGACTTTTGAGGTACTTAATATTTAATACATGAGACAAGGGAGTATTTTTCATAAAACAAACAAGCATACCTCTAATTGGCATATTCTGATGGTTTAGCCATTTTTTTTAAGAGGCAGGTTCTTTTTAAAAATTAGTTTATTTGGTTGCACCAGGTCTTAGTTGCATCACACAGGATCTTTCACTTTTCCTTGTGGCATGCAGGATCTCTAGTTGCATAATACGAACTCTTATTTGCAGCTTGTGGGAGAGATCTAGATCCCTGACTAGGGATCGAACCTGGCCCCTCTCTGTTGGGAGCACAGAGTCTTAGCTACTGAGCTACCAGGGAAGTCCCCTGATGGTTTAAGTTTTAATTATAATGTTTAGAGAAAATCTGTACTTATATTGCTATTTTGACATTTTTTACATCAAGCTGAGTTGTGCTTGAAGGAGCTTATGGTCAGGTATATCAGTAAGAATAAAAGATATCAGATTTCAAACTTTATTTAGTAATATAAATATTATAAAGGACTGAGAGGCAAAAATCATACTTCCTTTTCCCACATACTTCTCTTCCAATTATATCCTATGTAAACTCTCCTGCCCGCTCCACTCTATCCCAAGATGCAGGCTTGTGTCCGCAAAACCTGTGGTTTCCTAGCTCCACCCCAGAGAGACAACTGCAGGAGATTCCTATTGAGTCAGCCTGGCAAGTGGAGGGTGGGCAAGGTTTCTGAGACTGGGGAGGGGTGAGGGAGAGAAGAGAAACACAACATCCTCTGGTGGTCCAGTGATAAAGAGACTGCACTTCCAGTGCAGGTGGCAAGGCTTCCCTTGTTGGGGAAGTTCCTCATGACTTGTGGCCAAAGGCAAAAAAAAGAGGAAGAGTCAGCAGTGTGCTTACCTTCCAAGTCAAAGTGGTACTTGCTTCTGCTGTCACTGCTCAGTGAAAGATGGTTTGGACTGTGCAGTCAAGAATGTAGGCAGGAAGAAGGGCTGAGGAGTAGAGGGCCCGACAGCTCTAAGGAGGCAGTCTCTAAAGGGATAGGCTTAGGTGAGGGTAGACACCAAGTGGGAGGAAAGATGGAGTTTCCCAACCTTGGGGGCTTTAGTTCACTGAACGGGGAGTCCCCTCACCCCTTACCCTCCCTGTTAGGTTTCCTGAAAGCCCATTGGCACTCCCTGTCAACTGCATTTGGATAAGAAAATGCTACTCTTTGAGCACAGCCTCCAACTCTTTTGAACATCAATGGGCAAACCACCAGTGGGGGAGCTGAGTCATGGGCACATGCTGTAGGCCTGGGAAGTGAGGGGGACCCCACTCCACTGGGTGATGACGTAATCTTACAGACCCCTATACCTACACTTGGGGTTCCTCCTTTGTGGCTTCTCCCACTTATTCCACATCCTCAGTATTTCTGTGTGGGAGGAAGGATGTTTTCCCTCCATATACATACATGTCAAGGATTGGTGTTTTTCTGTGTCCAAGTCAAGGGTCCTTTATATGGGTATTTCATGGGTCCCTGGGTGTGGTGGTGTTGAGGAGTTAGAAAGCTTAGAAATGGAAAATATTTAACGACCAGAGTAGCAAATGAATACAACTTCCCCATTTGCATTTTCCCTTTCACTCTGACTCATCTTCCCCTCTCCCCACACTATTATTGCTCCTCCACTGGCCCCACCCATTGGCACACCCTGTCTGATCTAGGAAGGGATAACATCTGCTTGGACCCAAGCTAGCATGAGAGGTAGAATGAAGGTATGTTAGGCCTCAGCAGAGAGTAGAAGGGTGGTCTGAACATTTGGGGGTCCTGAAGCCAAAAAGCGTAACAGGAGTTTTAGAGAGATAATATTTGAGTCTAGGAGGGAATCAGACTCTAGGAGAGAAGCCTTGGGGAAAGCAGACTGGGTCTTGTCATCAGACCAGCCTACCAGTGCCTGACTTGTTACTCTTCTAGTTATTTATTAGGCATATGTCAGGCACATATCATAAGCTATCTAGCAATACCTGTTATATGCATGAAAAATCTGCAAGAAATAATACACAAAAAGAAATGTGAGTCTCTCGGACCTCATCTTTTCCCCAGGTTAAGGAGTGCAAAGTGTGAAAAGAGGGCAACTCTCTGAGGACCTTCATCCCCTGGGCAGGAAGTCAAAGAAACCCCGCAAGTCCTGATTTCAGAGAAATGTCATTTGTCATCAGCCCAAGAAAAGGAGTTTTTCTCTTCGGAGACCACCGCAGGCCCTTCCTGGGGTTGCCCCCTTCAAAGCGTGATGGGAGGATCTGAGTCACTCACATCCCCTCTCCTCAGCGATGGCCCAGATGACCTGGGTCATTCCCACAGAGGAGTGGAGGCTTCCCAGTACCAAGTCAGAGAGAGGGAGGAGGAGGCATGCTCTTGGCCCTCTTTTGCTCTCTTCTTAGAATCCAGATGTTTCAGTCCTTTTTACTTTTGAGGTAGTATAAAGAGCTTCCAGCTGCTAGAGTTCTACTGACACCTCTAAGAAACAGAACTAATACTATTTGAATGATGCTATGTACCGAGAAACCACTTTCACATACATCATGTCATTTCATCTTCACCCCACCTCATAATGAGGTAGGCAGAGCTTATCCCTATTTCACAGATGAGGTAACTGAGGCTCAAAGAGGTGACTTGCCCAAGGTGACTCAACTAGTAGATGGCAGAGATGAGAGTCAAATGCAGGTCTGATTATCCCAAAGTTCTTATTGCTTCAGATATACTTCTTTGACTCCAGAAATTCACAAATGAAATAAGAAGACCAGAGGTCAGGAGGCAGAATGCTTGGGTTCTGGAAGGAGAGGAGTGGTCTCTCCTGGAGGGGTGAAGCACAGCCAGGGGTGTAAGACCACACCCCTTGGGGGACTGTGGCAGACTGATACTTGGGACACCCAATGGAAGACTGTGAAGTCAGGGGCGGGGCTAGCTCCAGAGTAGGGGGGCCAGGAGCCCCAGCAGCAGTTCAGAGCATGCGGTGTCCAGGAGGAAGCTACAACCGGTGAGTGGTTGCTTCTCCCCAACTGAGACTTTCCTCCCATTACATTCCTCTTTCTGTCCACTTCCTGCCAGCCTGTAGCCCTCCCTGTGAGGTGTCCAAGAGTAATTCCTCCCTCCTACAGGGTCTGTACTCAGGGTGAGCCTACACTTAGGAATATGCCTGCTGGGCTCTGGGACACTTAGGTCTGTCTTTTTGTATCTGGGTTCCCAGTTCTCTTCTTAAAAGCCAATGTGGTGGTTTTGATGTGTGACAGACTTCTGCCTTGTTGAGTTCTGTCTTTCTAATCTTCACTTTTGGCTTATGAAAAACAAAATTGAACTGTCTCCTCATCCTTATCTTGAGAGGAAATAGCCTTTCCCTCCATAGTTTCCATTTCCCTTTCTCCTGCTTCCTCCAGGGTCAAAGCCTTCTCCGACATCTCTCCATCCCTGGGTTCCAACCTGCTCTTTATCTTACTGCATGGGAGCTTTTGGTCACTTCCAGTTCCTTCTCTGAGGATGGTTTCTAGAAGTTTCATCCTGAGGGAGATGATCAGTTGATGCCTTGAGCCTGCTTTCTGTAGCTATGACCCCACCTTGCTGCCCTTTTTTCCTCTCAGGACCCTCAACTCCACATGACAGGCTTGCAGGAGGAGGACACACTTTCTAAACTCCCATGAAACTGTGTCTGGCTCCACCCCTAACTTACAGGGCTGACTGGGTTTTGTGGTGATCCTGTCTGGAATGAGAGCCGGGGCCTATTCGGGGGTCTTTCCCTGCAGAGGAGCTTGGAGAAGCAGAAATATCAGTGTCTGCTTTCCTTTAAGACAGACATTACCAACTCTGCTCTCCCTTAAGTCAGACATTGCCAACTGGCAGGACCCATCTATCCACTACTTGAGATAGCTCTTCAATGTCCAATCCTTGCTCTTTAAGTCCTGAATTTGGTCTAATTTCCATTCTCTCACCACTTCCACTGCTGCTATGATTCTGAACAACCTTGGGTTTTCTCTTGGGTCATTTTTTCTGCTCCATTCAGGACAGAAAGCTGATTCAAAGCCAGCAACTCACTCTTTCTTCCCTCACCTCCACAGGCTTGAGTATGCGGTTCCTCCCTCCCCTTTTCACCACGGACCCTACACTGGGCCTTTCTCTCAGAACCTCTGAGATTGGTACCCAGGCAAGGCACAATGCCCCTGTCCCCAACAAGACTGCCTAGTCCTTATGCTTCTGATCGGCTGGTACGGCTAGCAGCCAGGCTCCGGCCAGCACTATGTGATACACTGATCACAGTGGGGAGCCAGGAGTTCCCTGCCCACAGCCTGGTGCTGGCAGGTGTGAGCCAGCAACTGGGTCGCAGGGGCCGCTGGGCTGTGGTGAAAGGCATCAGCCCTTCCACCTTTGCCCAGCTTCTGCACTTTGTTTATGGGGAGAGTCTAGAGCTGCATCCTGGGGAACTGGGGCCCCTTGAGGAGGCAGCCAGAACACTGGGGGTGCAGTCCCTGGAAGAGGCATGCATTAGGGCTCGAAGGGACATGGCCAGAGAAGAGCTGGGTCCAGGGCTGAAGAACCAACAGGAGGAGCTAGAGAAACCCACAAGGGACTCGATGAGAGGCTTGGGGGCCTTTGGGGAGAAGCAGAGACCAGAGAAGTTTGTTAGAGCTGGTGGGAAAGAGCAGGAGACGTTGCACAGGCCGCGGCCGCCAAGAGAGAGCCCTGACATGGCAGAAGCAACTCTGGAGGGTCGAGAGGAGCAGATGAGACCAAAGGAGCAACTTCACCAAGCCCTTGTTGGCCATGGCAGAGTCGGTGGGAAGCAAGAAGTAATCATGTGGTTGAGGGACAGTGCAAGGGGCTCTGAGGAAAGTCTGCGGGAGTTCCCTGGCCCCCTTCCCCCAGCAGGTTCCTTCCAACCTGGCATCACCCCCAGCCCTTGGTGGGCTGAGGCCCCTTGGTTGGGGGAGGGCCAGCCTGCCCTGTGGAGCATCCTTCTGTTGCCGCCTAGATATGGCACTCCCTTCTCCCATAGCATCCCTATGACTGGAGCCTGGCAAGAGGTCTGGCCTCGGGACCAGAGGTGAGTCGAAGGGCTTATGGAAGACCTCTGGGTGGGAGGGAATGGTTCAGGAGAGGCAGCAGTGATGGGTGGAAGGGTACCACATCTCTATCTCTACTATACATTTCCTGAGTTGAGGTAGGTCAAGAAGCTGTCACCAGAGAGCAAGCCAAAGCCCAGGCCCCACAGAGGACTTATGACTTCTCCCTCCCCAGAAAGGGATCTGCAGGATCCCAGGTGTAACCAAGGCTGTAACTCTTCCCCATCCCACCCCCAGGATCCCACTGTCCCTGAACCTCCACAAAGGCCTTTGGAGCCAGAACCAGTTGGCCTCTTCCAGCCCCACCCCAGGTAAGCCCCTCCCTGCCTGGCATGCACCCTGTAACGTGGTCTCGAGGCTGGGACTGAGGCCAGGGCTCCAGGAGTGCGGCCTGAGCAGGGTGCCTGTTTCACTCTGTTCCCTCCAGGTTCCCTCCCCCAGGGCCCCACACAGCTTAGCCCTGGGGAGCCAGAAGATTCTGATCAGAGGCACACAGGTGAGTAGGGTGAGGGTGCTTTTGCCTCAGCCCCACTATAGCTCCAGCCTGAGTGTTCCAGTGACCCGGCTCTGGGAACCCCAGCCCTGCCCTCCTTTGCCTTTTGTTCCCACAGGTGAACTAGCAACCTGTGTAGGTCAGGTCGGCACCGCAAGCCATCCATCTCACCCACACCCTCCCCCACTCACTCCTGCTCGGTCTCGGCCCTATTCTTGTTCCGTCTGTGGGAAGAGGTTTTCACTCAAACATCAGATGGAGACTCACTACCGTGTCCACACAGGTATGGGCCCCCTGCCCTGTGCAAACTGCTTCCTTCCAAACTCCAGTGGGCCTGCTCCTAAGTCCCTCTGTGAGTGCCGTGCTCCCGAGCAACAACCTTGCCTAGCTGCCCCTACCTACCCCTAGGCGAGCCTTCACGCCCCTTTTCTTTCCTTCATGAGGCTTCCCCTCCACCTTCCCTAGGAGAGAAGCCCTTCTCCTGTAGCCTCTGTCCCCAGCGCTCCCGGGACTTCTCAGCCATGACCAAGCACCTGCGGACGCACGGGGCCGCACCCTACCGTTGCCCTCTGTGCCAGGCCGGCTGCCCCAGCCTGGCCCCATGCAGGCGCACATGCGCGGCCACTCTCCCAGTCAGCTCCCGCCGGGATGGACCATTCGCTCCACCTTCCTCTACTCCTCCTCCTCGAGGCCATCTAGGGCCTCGACCTCTCCCAGTAGGCCCTCTTCCTCCACCACCTGACGGGGCGTCAGTAACTTCTTTGGCTTCAGCCAAGCTTACAATTAAAGAGTGAAAGACGGGCCGGCGAGCAGGCTTCTGATTCCGCACCGCGGCTGCGGCAGCCCAGCAAACTCGGCTCCAAGAAGCGCCGCGGGAAGGGCGCCAGGAGCCCTCTCCCAAAGGGCCTTGGGCCGCGGACCTGGGCCAGAGAGCCCCTGTAGGGTGAGGGCAGTGAAGTTTGCACGAGTGACGGTTAACTGTGCGAGGACTGGCGATTCATCACCAAAATAAAGTTTCCTGTGCTCTCCTCCCCGGACCAGAAAGTAGAGTCCAGATTTTCGTCTGCGCGTCGGGGGCAGCCTTGCCCTTAGTCCTGTAGCGGCCCCTGGTGGTTCAACGTGGCGGCCACCTCCTCCGTCTCCCGGTGCTTCTGATCCTCCCCTCGAGGGAGCGGGCCGCGAGAACAGGGTGGTGTCCAGACCGACTTCGCAGCAAGCCCTGTGTGGAAAGGCTGTGAGATCCCAGGTTACTGGTCCCTTTCACAGCAAGCAACTGCGCGCCAAGTCAGAGTCTGGGTCGTCTAGCCCGGGGCTCGAAAGGAAAGCATGTTATGCTCTGCTTCCAGCCACCCGACTCCTTTCCGGAGCACAAGAGCCGAAAGGTCGCAGCCCCTCCAGTATCTTCCCTCCAAGCCGTACGGAGCGGCTGCCGGGTCAAACTCCAAACTGAGGCGGCCGCCCCTTACCCAGCCCACGCCTCCTGCAGTCGCGAACTTCATCTCCCAGTGTCCCTGAGGGTCCAAGGCCCGCTGCACTCTGGGAGTGGTAGTTCATGCGGGCCGCTGGCCTCGACAAGAACAATGGGAGGAGTCTGGGGCGAGAACCACATCTCCCGGCGGCCAGGAGATGGCTTTCTGGGCCGGGTCAGGCTACCATAGTCCCAGTTCTCGCGGCCCCGGCTCGCGGCGGAAGAAGCGAGGCGCTCGAACTACATTTCCCGGGGACCCTTGCGCCTCGCCCTCTCCCGCCGCGACGCGGGGTCTAGGCTCTTTAGGTGCGGTCTAAGGGTGACCAGCCGGCCGGCCTCGGACTCCCGCTCCCGTGGTGCCCCGCGCGGCCGGCCCAGCCCCCAGGCTCGTGTCGGCCCCGCGGCGGCGCTGGTTGTTGTCGTGAGCCTAAGCCGCCCCGCCCCTCCTCTGCTCCCCTCCCCCCGGCCCTGCGTACGG
>SJXQ01008512.1:414240-434646 GCA_006408695.1 Aepyceros melampus
AGTTTTGTGTGAGGGCTGTGAAAGCAAAGGCAAGAAGGAAGTTGAATGGGACTCATGGATGGAAAAGGAGGTGGGAGGAGCTGTGGCAGTCAGGTTTGAATTGGAGACCCCTGAGACAGAGAGAAGGACACGAGGAAGGTGTACAGGCATATCTCGTTTTATTGCCCTTCAGTTATCACATTTTTTACAAATTGAAGGTTTGTGGAAACCCTGCATGGAGCAAGTCTTATCAGCGTCATTTTTCCAACAGTGTTTGCTCACTTTGTGTCTCTGTGTCACACTTCGGTAATTTTCATAATACTTCAAACTTTTTCATTGTCTGTTACGGTGATCTGTGATCAGTGATCTTTGCTGTTACTATTGCAAGAAGATTACAACTTGCTGAAAGCTCAGATGATGGTTAGCATATTTTAGCGATAATTAAGGTATGTACATTGTTTTTTTTAGCCATAATGCTGTTGCACATTTAAGAGACTACAATATAGTGTGAACATAACTTTTATATGCCCTGGGAAACCCAAAAGATTTGTTGACTTGCTTTATTTCAGTATTTACCCTAATGCGGTGGTCCGGAACCGAACCCGCAATATCTCCGAGTTATGCCTGTACTTGCAGAGATAATGAGACATCAGGATGCAGGATGGGGCACTTGGAGCAGTTCTGGCTGATGGACTCAGTGAAGCTGGAAGGGCAGTGCTCTGCTGGTCATGGAGGGCAGGGGGAGAGGGAGTGGGCTCCAGCCAAGTAAGCTGGTAATTGAGCAGCCCAAGGCTCAGAATTTCTTGTGGCCCCAGTCCTGTTGGGATGTGTGGATTTTCTCCATTGTGTAGAGCTCAGCTGCTGAGTATGGAAGTATAATGAAGTAGACAGAGACTGTTTAGCTGAAAGGCTACTTACAGGGGTCAGAGACAGCGTAAGGAGGTGGTAGTGACCGTGACAGACAGGTCCTTGCCCATAGGGACCAGACACATTTTGCTAGAGGAAACCGACATGTAATTAGCAAGTGCAACTCAGCTTAGAATAGTGCTATGGGGAGGGGGCGCCTAAGATGGCGGAAGAATAGAATGGAGAGAATGAGTGCTATGAGAAAGAAGCCAGTGAGAGAGTGCCTGGGTGAGGCCTCTGTCTACAGACTGGTCTGTGTAGTTATGTTCAGGGAACAGAATGGAAGTGAGGGTGGAGAAAGGTGAAAGTCGGAGGAGGACCCTCGGGCACTTGGAGGCTTGGAGATGATGTGGATCACACAGCGAGAATTAGGTTTAATCTTGCTTAGGGCCAGGGGGTGGGCATATGGGCAGGTTGGCCCAAAGAAGTTATGTGGGAAGAAAGTATGGCCATGTGAGTCCTGCCTCTCCTAAAATGTGCTCCATTCAAAACACTTGCCCCCATCCCACTCATCCTAGGTGCAGTGGTCGGGCCTCAGTTCACATCCTGCTTGAGCCAATAGCATCATTTGGTGCATGGATCCCTCCCTCCTCGAAGCATGTCCTTTCCTGGCTTCCAGCCCTCTCCTCACCTCTGGTTGTGCCTCTTTGTTCTAGCCTGTCAACTTTGGTGTGTCCCAGGACCCTGGCCTTGACTTCTCTATCTCCACTTACTCCTGAGTGCTCTTGTCTATCTTCCTGGCTCTAAATCCCATCTCTAATTCTGATAGCTCCCAAATCGCTAGCCAGGCTCCTGTATCTTGCTGCCCGCCTGCCATCTCTGCCACAAGTTGAAAGGGGAGGTTTTCTAAGAGGGATTTCTGACTCAGTGTGTCCTAAACTGAGTTCTTGACTTTCACTACAAACTTGTTTCTCCCTTACCTTTACTGCCTCAGTCAGTGGCAGTTGTATCCTTCCAGGTGTTTAGATTCCTCACCTGGAGTTGTCCTTGACTCTCCTCTTTCTCACATCCACATCACCTGTGTTAGCTAGGCCTGTCTGTTCTAGCTTTAAATTCTTTAGCCCTTGAGAAGTTCTTCATAGTGTACATATACTTGATTCTCTGAGTATGGGCTTTTTATAATACTATATTTGTAATCTTCACAGAAATGGGGTGCACAAAAAAAATTGTTTAGTCAATAAGTCATGTCTACCTCTTTTGCGACCCCATGGACTGAACTCCAGCAGGCTCCTGTGTCCATGGGATTTTCCAGACAAGAATACTGGAGTGGGTTGCGGTTTGCTTCTCCAGAGGATCATCCCAGCCCAGGGATCGAACATGCGTCTCCTGCTTGGCAGGCAGATTCTTTACCACTGAGCCACCAGGGAAGCCCACTTTAAAAAACACATGTGCAAAATAGTTCTCCAGTATTTTAAATTTTGTGTGAAATTCAGAAGAATGAGGAGTAGATGGACATTTGTGATAGACTGAGTTTGAGTGAGCTGTGAACATGTCCTACAGAAAAGGGACTGTAGGCCCTTTAGAAGAAATAATGTCCATTCTTGTAGGATTCATTGGGCAAATATTGCAAGAGGAAGGCCATTAAATCTAGTAACTGTGCTTGTACCCGAGGAGGAAGGGAAGGCAGAGGGGAGCCAGGGACGTTTGAGTCAAGGAAGGGTGACCCTCCCCAACTCTCATCTGCTCCCTGGGACCAGGTGAGGCTTCAAGCTCCGAGGAAGAGCCTCCATCCCCAGAGGACAAAGAGAACCAGGCCCCTAAACGGGCTGGCCCACACCTGCGTTTCGAGATCAGCAGTGAGGATGGGTTCAGCGTGGAGGCAGAGAGCTTGGAAGGTGAGTTGGGGATAGTGTTGACAGGGAGGGGAGATGTTCCATAGAACATTATCCTGACAGCTCTGGCCCTGCCCTCTCCCCAGGGGCGTGGAGAACTCTGATTGAGAAGGTGCAAGAGGCCCGAGGGCATGCCCGGCTCAGACATCTCTCCTTCAGTGGTAACTGAGGGGGATCCACAGGGATGCTGGGAGCTGGGATGACTCCCAGTTGACAGGATGGGCCTCCGACATGACCAGTGTGTCCTCACCGTTGACTCTCCCCAGGAATGAGTGGGGCAAGGCTCCTGGGCATCCACCACGATGCTGTCATCTTCCTGGCAGAGCAGCTGCCCGGGGCTCAGCGCTGCAGCACTACAAGTTCCGCTACCACCAGCAGGGAGAGGGCCAGGAGGAGCCACCCCTGAATCCCCATGGGGCAGCCCGCGCTGAGGTCTATCTCCGGTGAGAGGTCTGGGGTGTGGCGCCTGGGTCCCGGTAGCCCTAGAGGAGTTCTCAAGGGTGGAAATTTAGTCTGCATAGATTGGAAACTGCGGTCTGAGAAGACACTAGGTACTCCAGAAGTTGTTTCTGGAGACCACATCAGAAGAATGAACCCCATCTCTTCCCTTTTGCTATGTCTTCAATAGTAGCAGTATTCTTCCTGCCCCACCAGCAGCAGGCCCTGGCCAAAGAATAGATGGGTAGCATCTTCCTGAGAGAATGGCTACGAACCTCCCTCCTTTCCTCCCTCCCACCTGCAGCAAGTGCACCTTTGACATGTTCAACTTCCTGGCCTCCCAGCACCGGGTGCTTCCTGAGGGAGCCACCTGTGACGAAGAAGAGGACGAGGTGCAGCTCAGGTCAACCAGGTATGAGGGGCAGGCCAGGGTGCTGGGGGTGGTCTGGAAGGGCCCAAAAGAGGGTAATCAGGCAAGAGAAGTCATTTCTGGGTACCAGCCTGTGTGACACTGCCATCCCCCACCAGACGTGCCACCAGTCTGGAGCTGCCCATGGCCATGCGCTTTCGCCACCTCAAGAAGACATCCAAAGAGGCTGTGGGTGTCTACAGGTTCGTGGGGTTGTGGGGAGGATGCCCCTTGGGTGGACAGGCAGGTGCCCGGGTCAGAGGCTGCCTTGGTTCTGTCCCCCTGACCTCCCCCTTGCCCGTCCTACCCTGCAGATCTGCCATCCACGGGCGGGGCCTGTTCTGTAAGCGCAACATCGATGCCGGCGAGATGGTCATTGAGTACTCTGGTATTGTCATTCGCTCTGTGCTGACTGACAAGCGGGAGAAGTTCTATGATGGGAAGGTAGGCTCTGCCAGGCCATGGGAATGAGGCAGCCGAAACAGGGCGGTCCATGGGAACAGAGCCTCTGATGTCTCCACCCTTCCCTGTAGGGCATTGGGTGCTACATGTTCCGCATGGATGACTTTGACGTGGTGGACGCCACCATGCATGGCAATGCCGCCCGTTTCATCAACCACTCGTGTGAGCCCAATTGCTTCTCTCGAGTCATCCATGTGGAGGGCCAGAAGCACATCGTCATCTTTGCCCTGCGCCGCATCCTGCGTGGTGAGGAGCTCACCTATGACTACAAGTTCCCCATTGAGGATGCCAGCAACAAGCTGCCCTGCAACTGTGGCGCCAAGCGCTGCCGTCGCTTCCTTAACTGAAGCAGTGGCTGCCTGCCACGCCCCCCGCTGCCATCTTGCCCCTAGCTTGGGGGCTCCCTCGTCCCTCCCAGAGCATCTCACCCCCACCCTCATGTTCAGGGTGGATGTGGGCATGCAGATGGCGAGGGCCCTGCCTCCACCCCTCCAGCCCACCCAGCAATCGCCCCCTTCTTGCCCTGGGGGCCCAGGATGTAGATATTGTACAAAAGTTTCTAAATCCCTTCTTTTCTATGCACTTTTTTATTTAAGGGGGTGGGATCCCAGGTGGGAACCCCCCCACAATAAAGTCTGTCAATGTTTGGAGAGGTGGTCTTCCATTTGTATGGTGCTGGGGACAGGTAGGACCTCTTGTTTCTCTGTGCCCCACACCCATCCTGAGCCAGGGAAACTCGTCAGCCTGAACAGGTAGGTAAGAGGGCATGGTTCAGAACTAGAATTGTGGGGTCTCTGAAGGCTCAGAGCTAAATACAATACCTATTCTGGGTTAGAATTGAACTAAGCCCTTGTAGATGAACTATCCCAGGGGGAGCAGGGCCTTTTCTCAGAGGGGACCTTGGTTGCCCAGAGGTAACCCACAGCTGGTCTTGTGAGGTGGGATTGGCCCATTCCTTGGAGGTGGGATTAGACGGGGAATCAGGGTGTATATTGGGTTTGGGCCCAATTAAGGCTTTGGGGGTAGGGAGCGGCATGCAAGATCCTAGTTTCCTGATGGGAAATCAAACCCAGGCCCCTTGTAGGGAAATGCAGAGTTGGAACTACTGTGCTGCTAGGAATTCCTAATTCATACTGTTTTAAGAGGGCTCTTAATGAAGCCCGGAGACAGCAGCACTTACTTCAATAGAAACTTTATTGAATACTAGGCCTGGCAAGCCCCTGATGAGCCAAGTTTGGACAGCACCTGCAGTGCATCTGCCCTCCCTATCTGGGCCAGGTGTATGCCAAGCTGGCCCAGAGAGGCAGAGGGCTCCCGTGCCACCACCATCTCAATCAGAGCCCTCAGCGGTGAGCGACTGGGCCGCAGTGAGTAGGCGAAAGTGGACCAGGCAGCAGGCAGTCCATATCTTGCAGCCAGGTGTCGAGTGGTGCCACAGGCCATCCTCCCACCTGGCCCAGGCTCAGGATCCAGCAACAGGATCAGCTCCTCCAGCACCTCCAGCTCATCCAGAAGGCGAGACAGGGGCTGTGACTCCAAGCTTGGCATCTCTGGGAGACAAAGTGAGGGGTGAGGCGGGAGTACAAGCTTCCAGTCCACCTCCCCATCCTTGGTGTATCCTCAACTAACCCCTGCCTAGGAGTGGAGACAGAGAGACCTCCTTCCATGAGTCCTTTGCCTCTGAAGTCTCCAGGGAGGCTGGAGAGGATGAGTGCAAGAAGCCGGTGTGGGTGTCAAGGTCGCTGCAAACCAAGCTAGGATACAGGTGTTGGACTGCTTTCCCTTGGTTGAGGCGACGGTGGTGCCTTTGCAGGGCAAGCAGGATTATGGCTGAGGTCACGAGCAGAACCAGCACTAGGAATAGGGCAAAACTCAAACTCGGCCAGGCTTGCTGAGGGGCTTTGTGCTCAGAAGTCCACGAAACACTGGGAATCGCTGGTGAGCTGGGCTCCTGGGAGCTAAGGATGCTCGATTTTCCAGGTGTCAGTGGGCAGGGCTCCTTGTTAGGGACAGGCTTCTGGAAAACAAGGGGTTGGAATAAAGCGCGAGGCATGCCCAACTTCTGAATCCTCAGCACAAACCTCTCATCCTTACATCCCTCAATGGTCCACATCCCCGCCTGATCCAGTCCCCGCCCCCCGCAACTCCCGACTCCTTTAACCAAGGCAAGTCATCTTCAGATACCATGGCCCCATCCCTACCCTCTTCAGTTAAGCTACTCCCCTTCCCTTAATAAGACCCCACCCATCCGATCCCAAGTCACGCCTCCAGTTCTCGCCCCGCTCCCTCAAGCTGCAAATATGCCCAGGCCCTCTGAAACCTAATCAGTACCTCTCGGCAGGGCCGCCCGATTCCGCTGCGGCTCCCCGAGGGAATGGGTGCCGTTGCTCCGCCGCCACAAAGGCTACATAGCTCCGCGCTGTTGCGATTGCACTGTCCAGGAGGACATTCTTGGAAGGGGTGCATTACGTGATTGCCAGCATCATCCAGCCCGCAGTTTTCCGAAAACTCTAGGTCTGATGGGAGAGAGTCTCACGTGCTGTTGTCAAGCCGGCCTTCTCTGCGCTAGCTACGCCCTTTCATCTATGCCCTATCCTTGCAGGCCCCGCCCCTTGTACGGTATTCACCCAACCTATCAGCGGACCTATCACCTCTATCCCCGCCCCACACTATCTCAGGCAGCCTCCCAACCCTCTCCACCCAGGCCCCGCCCCTTAAATTGTCCCGCCCACTTCTTCCTCGCTGCTCGGTTCCCGCCTAATGGATCACACACCTTCACCTTGACCCTCTTAACCCACACAGCTCCTTTCTTCACAGGCTTAGCCCCCAATCCTCACTTGTCTACGCACTACCCACCGCTCCTACCCCGAAGCAAGCCTCACAGGCCATAGCACACAGACCTCGCCCCTCCCCCCGCCCCCATCACCCTTTAACTTCCCCCGAACATATGCAAACTCCCAGTTCCCCGCTCCTCACCCGAGCAAGGGGGCGGCCCGAAGCGCTGCAGGCAGCTGCCGCAGCACCGGTTATCAGGGTTCCAGTACTCGAGGCGGCCGCAGTGCTGAGAGGCCTCCCAAGGCGCCGCCTGGGCCAGGAGCAGCACAGCAGTCGGGAGGAGGCGTAGGGGCCCATCCGGGCGGAGCCTGCAATCTGGGGGCCCCTGACCACACGTCTTCCTGCCACAGCACTTCTGCCGCACTTGCCAGGAAACCGGGGCAGAAGAAGGAAGCAGTGGATGTGGAGGCATAGGATCCTCAGTCCCCTTCAGAAGCCAAGAATCTATCCCCCAGCCCCTAGTCCAACTCCAGGCCGGTTATCAGAGAAGCCATAAGGCGCTGAGATCACTAGAGTGAGGACTCTAGAGCCAGATTGCGTGGATTTATAATCTATCTCTGCCATCTTCCTGCCCTCTTTTCCTATCTGTAAAATGGGATAATAATAGTAACCTGTCTCATAGGGTAACTGGAGAAGTAAAACTGTGACAGAAAGTAAAGCATTTAGAACAGTATCTGGCATAGAATACCTACTTCAATCTCGGGGCAGTGGGCATGGAGGGCCCAATCCTCACCCACTACACACTCCCCCCCAATGCCCAGCAACCTTACCTTAGCTCCTAACCACAATCTCCTCCAGATTAGGAGTCCTCCAACCTGCTGCAATCAAGCATCTCCCTCGAGAGTCATCAGCCAGATGTGAAGTTTCCAGCACAAAGGCAGCCCCCACCTATCCAGTCCCACTTGGGGATTTCTGGGACCCTGGGTGTTCTGCTTTTGCACCTGTTGTTGGAAGTTCCTTGGCTGAGGTTGTGGCCAGAGCCCGGCCCCGCTTCCCCTTTTCACCAGATGTGGGGGTGGAAGGAAACCAGCCTACAGACAGGCTTAAGCTAACAACAAAGCTCTAAACCCTCAGTACAGAATTTTATTAGGGGAGGGGAAATAGAAGTTCCCTGTGTTGAAGGTGTAACATCATGGAGACCCAGAGTCTGAAGAAGATGTCACTGGGAAGTTATGGGAACTTTGAGGAGGTGTCCTGGCCAGGAACATCTGTGCCTGCCAAGGGTGGAGGGCAAGGGTGTCAGGGTCTCAGAAACGGCCATGCCGGTGGTCTGGAGACCGTCGTCGATTTCTTTCTCGGGGACGGTGGCCAGTATGGACCTTGGGGGTGACCTGGGGACATAGAGAGGAGGGTTAGAGCCATAGGGAATGACGTGCAGATCTTCCAGTTCAGCCTCCCTGCGTAGGGATAAATCATGGCAATTGATGAAGTAAATAGTTGCTGGGGGGTGGCCTCAGGATAGGTGCATAGGGGCTAATCTCAGGACCGGAGATCCAGGATGGACTTGGGTTTGGGGTTCAGGCTGGTTTAGGGGTTGAGACTTAGATGCTGACCTTCAGATGGGGCTGAGGGCTAGTCTTAGGGCACAAAAGGCTGAGACACTTATTGGGGCATAGGATCAGATTTATCTCAGGGTTCAGGGGGCTTGGGGTATGAGAAGTCTTGGCAGGCTGGTCCTGAAATACCTGCGCCTGGGTCCCCGCCCATAGAGCTGCCGCCTGAGGTCGCGGGAAATGGGTCGCAGGTGCATGAAGTTGCAGAAACCACCGCGGGTACACTCCCTGGGTAAAGGATAAATACATGGATGAATGGATGGATGAGGCCACTGTCACTGACAGCCCCCTCAATACACAACAGAAGCCTGGGACTCCAGGTGCCCATCCCACTGCTGTGCCACCATACCCCATCTCATACTGCCGACAGCACGACTCCCGGAAATCGGTGACGGGAGACAGCTCAGCATGCACAGCTTGCCCGTTGAACCAGCGGTTATTGAGCTCAACCACTGCCCGCTCTGCATCTTCCTCACGCCGAAACTGAGGAAAAGTCAGTCAGGGTGAACAATCAAACTCAGAAATCTTCAGAGGATTAGCTAGCAGCTCAAGGGCTGGACCGCTTTTAGTGATGGACCTCAAGCTATGAGGCTTCAGGGGTGACTTTTAGGCCCTGAAATGCCTGCACTCCTGGGCTCTGGGGGGACAGCAGGCACCTTGACGTAAACATTGCCCACGAGGTGATCCCCCAGGTTGTCGCACACATTCATCTCTTCAATCTCGCCGTACTTCTCCTGCAGTTCGGTGAACACTTCCTGTGGAAGATTAGGAGGAAATCAGCTGACTCCCGGCCCACGGGAAACTCAACCCACCCCCGCCAACCCTCACCTCGAAGAAGTTATCATAGTGTTCTTGCACCTCCACGTCGCTCACGTGACCTGGAGGAGGGGGCAGGGTGGAATCAGGGGGCGGCCTGCTGGGGGCTGTCCGCCCTGCCCCAAACACCGGCCGCTTACTCACAGTGCGATCCGTCTGCGGTTTGGGCGGTGTTCTGTGGATTCCGATACAGGTTGAGCAGCACTATGGTCTGAACAGAATTTAAAAGGGGCAGGGCCTGAGCTCAGAGGGCGGGGTTATATGCGAAGGGGTGGGATATGAAGGTTGCGGGTGAGACCTCGCAACAGAGAAAAAAGCATAAACGTCTTGCGTGCCTCGGCAACGCTTGCCCCTCAGAGAACCAGAAGGGGGGGTATCTAGCTATGAGGGATAGCCCAGGGGTGTGGTCTGTACGTACGGGGGCGTGGCCAAGTTCCTGGGAGAAGAGCCTGAAGGTTGGGGGAGGAACCTGTAGAGGTCCGACATGAAAAAAACCGGGCGATAGGGTGGGCCCTAGAAATCCGGAAAAGGCGGGACCTCGTGATGATGGACGACAGAAGGGGAATGGCCAGGAGGCGTTAACCCCCCAGGATTCGCGCCGGGTCTCACCTGGCTGAAAGTCGGCTTGTTGTGAAGCCGGGAGCACCGGTCCCCGTGCCGGCAGGCCCCGATCTTAAAGTAAAAAGAGCAGTTAACCCTGGAAGAGGTGCAAAGACAAAGGTGAACCGAGGGCCAGGGAGCTGGACACCCCAGAAACACCGATCCACGCCGCCCAGCCACCAGGTTGCCAAGTGCCCCGGTCCCGGCCCCCCGAAGGGGCCACTCCCTGCACCCATTCTCACTTGTCCTTCTCAGTCCCGAATATCGATGCTAAATATTCAGCCATTTTTACCCAAACCCTCCAACTCTGTCTGCTATTTATGTCATTTCCGTTGCTTAAAAGCATTGGGAAGTGTAGTTCGCTGCCTCCGCACTGGAGACTCCCTAGTGGCTTGCGTGATGCAGGCTTGCACTCTCCGCACAGGCTCACCCGGCGGAGTTGCCTGAAGGCGCATGCGCGCGGCGTTGCCTCACCAAAAAAACTACAATCTCCAGAGAAACTTGGGGCATCTCGCGCAAAAGTCCGTGGTTGAAAGTGGCAAAAGGGCCCAGACCGGAGGAAGTTAAGACTCCACTGGTGAGTCGGGGGTCGTTTCCGCACCCAAATAAACATAAAGAGCGTCTCAACCCAGTCAGCTTGCTGGTGGGGGCAGGGGTGCCCTTCTTCCAGAAAATCCACCCTTCAGTTTCTCTCCCTTTTGTCCTAATAGGGGCGTGGTTGTTTGTGATCCTTGGGTCTGTCACTTAGGGTCAGGACTTGGGTCTTGCCCCAGACCCTCGGAAGACCCGGCCCCAGCGCAGCTATGAACTTGGAGCGGGTGTCCAACGAGGAGAAGTTGAACCTCTGCCGGAAGTACTACCTGGGTAAGGGCCGGTATCCTAGGGTACCCGAAGAGAGGGGGCAGGACTAGAGCGCCTGATGGAAGAGGGTCTGGGGGCCTGGGTTCTTGGGTCCAGAGGATGAAGTGGCTGGGGACGCCGATTCTTCGGTCCCAAGAGAGGAAGGGCCTGGGTCTTGCTGAAGGAGGAGACTGGGACCTCAGTTTCTGGGTCCCAAAAGAGAAACGTTGCGGGTGCTGGACTCCTGGTTCTGACAAAGAAGTGGTTGAGGACTAGGATTCTTGACTCCAAGGGAGGAGCCAGGATTTCTGAGTCCCTGATAGCAGAGATACCCATTTCACTTAGGTTGTGAGGGAGGATCTTCCTATTGGACCTTTCAACAGGTGGGTGTTGGGAGGATCCTCATTTTTTCATGTCCCAGTCTTTTTTCTTCTCTCTAGGTGGGTTTGCCTTCCTGCCTTTTCTCTGGCTGGTCAACATTTTCTGGTTCTTCCGAGAGGCCTTCATTGTCCCGGCATACACGGAGCAGAGCCAAATCAAAGGCTGTGAGTCCAGGGCAAGGATGAAGGGAGCCATCAGGTGTAAGGAGGGGGACCCAAGAAGCCTTGGTGGGAGGGGATGACGGAGGGTCAAGAATCCTGGAACTTTGTGGAAGAGAAGAGAGGGCCGGTCTCAGGGAGACCACAGAGCAGGTGGAGGCCAACCTTTCCCTTCCTGTTCCCTCTTACAGATGTCTGGCGCTCAGCTGTGGGCTTCTTCTTGTGGGTAATTGTACTCTCCACCTGGATCACTATCTTCCAGATCTACAGGCCACGCTGGGGCGCCCTTGGGGACTACCTCTCCTTCACCATACCCCTGGGTACCCCCTGACAGCTTCTGTACAGGCCTGAGGACCAGGATGGGCTCCTCTACTCCAAGCCCACTCTCAAGCCCTTAAGACTTGTTCCTGTCTCCTATGTTCTCTGCTGACATCCCCCAATAAAGGACCCTAATTCTCAATATTGACTTCCTGGGATCTTTTGGAGATTGAAGGATAAGATGATTTGTAGTTTTTTGTGTTTTTTTTTTTTTTTTCCCCGCCATGCATACACCTTGTGAAATTTTATTTTCCCAACTAGAGATTGAACCCAGGCCCTCTGGGCCGTTGGCATTGAGAGCATGGAGTCCCAACCACTGGACTGCCAGGGAATTCAGTAAAATAATTATTAATATTCAGGAACATTTATTGGTTGCTTACTTTGTATTAGGCTTAGTGCTTCAAACATGATGTGCATTAGTTTACTGTATACTACTCATAACTCTCAAAAATAGAAAACTTTTTGCTTGGCAACACTCTTACAGATTTTGGAACCAAAAAAGGAATAGTGCTTCCATTAGTAGGGGCTGTTATCCTGTACTGGTAGTATGTGAATTTGAAAATATTTACTTTTCCACTGGGTTTCATTATTCTTATCAGAAATGTGGATCACACTACCCCCTAGAATTTATCTGGGCCAAGGCACATGTGGCAAATATAAGTTCCCCATTTTCTGAAGGAGACTGTCCGTAGCAATAGAAAAGTATTCAATTGCTTTATTAGAGAAGGCTTCCTTGACATCCTATTTAAAGTTTCAGTCCCCTTCCTGGGTACTCCCCATGTCTCTTTCAGGCTATATTCTTTTTCCTATTACATTGCATTTTAAATGCTCTACTTGTTTATTGTTTATCTTACATTCTCTATAAGCTCATTAGGGCAAGGATTTTTATCGTTTTGTTCACTGCGGTGTCCTCAGTACCTAAAGAAGTACCTGGCACGCTAATATTCGCTAAGTGAATGAGAAACTTGGAAAGCGATTAACAGGGAGCTACCTGGTAGGCTGCCGTCTAGGGGGTCGCACAGAGTCGGACACGACTGAAGCGACGCAGCAGCAGCAGCAGCTGGCACCTAGCGAGTGCTCAGTAAGAGGGAGCCCCGCCTAACCCCAGATTTGTTTTCCTATTAGGGATAAAGAGACTTCCACGGTTAAATAACTCCTGTTCAATAGCTAAACTGATGTTACTCAAAGCTTCTAACTCTCCAAGTTCTAAGCAGCAGCCTCATGATGCTCTGATCCTTCGTTTCCCACCATGCGTTACTTCTACCGCGTCTCGGAAGTTAGAACCACGTCCCAGGAAGAGCCCCGGGAGGTCGTTGGTTTGTTTCCGGAAACCAGGCTCTAGGAAGGTGGGACTGAGAGCTGGGAACCGACAGCGGCAGCTATTAATTGGCCACGATATGAGATTGACGGTTTCACTGACTAATGGGAACAAGGAACTGCCGAGAGGGCCCGCCCACAGAAGGAACAGGAGGAGGTGGCGGCATCTGCGTCCGTCGCGGCCGGACACTGCTTAGGGCGGCGGACTGGCTACACATGAAGCTTACCTTTGACCTCTCCTCGTCTGCCTCCGGCCTTGACTTGTGACATTAGGCTCTTTTGGGCTCCTCTGGCCCAGCTAGCCAGATCCCAGACCCCAACCATGTTCCCGGTGAAGGTGAAAGTGGAGAAATCAGGTGAGGATCCCGAGGTTGGGGGCAGGTAAGGGAGCAGCGGACTGATCAGGGTAAGGGAGCCCCATTAAACAGGATTATCGCGATAAGTGGACTGCATGACTTCTCCCTGCAGCCCATATGACTACCGCTGTCAGGCATCGATCGAGCGATTCCGGCCACCTTGATACCCTCCCGAACTGTGTTCAGGATAGTTTGAGGCTGAATGGTGGTGGCCTGGCAGTGTGGTGCAGTCCCACATGGGGAACCCGGACTGTGTGACTCCAAGAAGGACTCTTCTTGGCTCTGCCTCCATTCCCCCCTTTCTAGCAATGGTCTTGAGTCAAGCATTATGCTGATCACCTGAAGCACAGGAAAGCTTTTAATCTTTGCAGTCACCGTATCCCAATAATCCTAGGAGATTAATAATTCCTGTTTTCCTAGGAAGTAGGAAATATAGATGGGGAAACTGAAGCCGAAGAGAGGAAGTCATTCTGGGTTTGGGCCAAGCTGATGGGAACCCAGGGCTAGCACGTTAAGGGTGGTGGGAGAGACCTGGAATCCAGACCAAGTAAAACAACATGACATAGTAAATGCTATAAGTGGTCAGAAAGGAAAAAAAAAAAACAACAAGAGAAGCTAAGGAGATCAAGAGTGAGGCAAGGTGAGGGAGAGAGTGATAAGTGAGGGAACAGCAAATCTGACAAAGGAAATAGCTTTGAAATGGCAGAGAAGTAAAAGATTTCTCTGGCATGTTCAAGGGCCAGCAGGGAGGCCAGAGTGGCTGGAGCAGAGCAAGTGAAGTGAGGTAAGAAAGGTGAGGAGATGAGAGCAAAGAGGTAAAGGAAGGGGACAGATCTTGTGGGCCCAGGTTATGACTTTGGCTTTTGCTCCAAGGGCAGTGGGGAGCCAAGGGAGGGTTTTGAACCACAGAGGAAGTCTTTACAAGATGCCCCCTCCAAGTGCCCAAAAATGCCCCAAAAGTCGTGGGTGGAAGAGTGAAGGGGGTCTGACCACAAATGAGGGTGTTGAGGAAGGAGTAGGCAGGGTCATGGAAGCCTGTGAACACCAGGCTGACCACTAGGACTCTGCCTCAGGGGGCACTGCAGAGTTCTGGAGCATTCTAAGCAGGAAAGATCAGAATCTAGGTTTGGCTTTAGGAAGATTTCCCCTGGCCACCTTGTGAAGGGTGAATCAGAAAGGAAGACCGAGGCTGGGGGCCCAGGGGGAGGAAGGGACACGACAGATAGACTAGGGAGGTGGGAGAGGGGAGAGAACCTCAGGAGAGAAGTAGACAGGTTGTGGGGTGGGCGGGGAAGGGAGACCGATGACCATGTTGAGACCGAGAAAAGGACTGGGTGACAATAGGGATATCCCTGAGATTGCGGTCCAGGAAAAAAGGATACATTTAGAGACACTGAGGCCAGTGTGGGACCCAGTCCGTGGAAGGAGCCTGGAGGATGTCCAGGGGGAGGTGTCCGGGAGTCCATGGGATCCCAAGATCTAAGGTTCAGGAGAGAAGCAGGGACTGGGGAAAGCCATATTGGCATGATCCATACCTTGGCTCCTACCCAAGGCTCTTTGCTAGAGAAGCTCAGCTGTTCCCAGCCCCACATCCCCACCCTGTCTGCTCTGAGTAATGTCTCCTGGCCTCTTCAGGAAGTCTCAGCGCTGGCTAGTCATGTCCCCGAGTGTCCTTCTGGGCTCTGAGCACTGGGTCAGAGCTCCTATTAGTTGGAAGAGAAGAATGAACACCCCACAAGAAATGTAAGATTTATAACATTATCACCTCCATAAGTTCTGTGATGAAGAGAGGCAAACACATAGGTTCTTAGGGCCAGGCTGGGTCTGTGGCATGCAGGAAGTTGGACCCAGATATCTCATTTCCTGGGGGGGGGGGGGAGCCCAAAATGGGTATTTTAGGTGAAATCTCCCAACTATTCAAATATAGTCATCTCATTCAGATTTAACAGATTTGAAATAACCCCACTACCTTAGGCAAACAAAGTGCATCTTGGGGCTAGATTCTGCACCCAGTTTGAGCCCCACCTTATAATGTCCACTCTGGAGCCAAATGACCTGGTATACATCTTCAGCCTTTCAATTTTCTAGCTGTGTAACTTTGGGCGAGTAGCCTATCTTCTCTGTGCCTCATTTCATCATCTCTGAAATGGGGATAAAAATCATATCCACCTGCCAAGGTTGTTGTAAAAAACTCAATGGGGTGATACACATGACGTGCCTGGAACAATGCTTGGCACATAATAAGCTTTCATGTACAGCATAGGTTTATTTAAACCTCAAAACAGTCCTAGCATTAGATATCATTTGGAAACCCATTTTCAAGATGAGGAAACAGGCTCAGTGAGGTAAGGTGATTCACCTTAGATCACACATGAGCATGTGGATCAGCCCTGGAAGCCAGAGCTCTTGCTCTTTAGTAGGCTCTGCCCACTATACCCTCCCAGCAAGCCTGGCCCAGCCAAACGATTGGATATGCATGCCCTTCCCTGGTCCAGCGGCTGCCCACCTGGCTTGGACCTAGGAAGTGACTCCTGCTTGGTACCCTCCCTCTTCCCCAGAGTTGGAGATGGCCAAGGCCCGGAACCAACTGGATGCTGTTCTGCAGTGTCTGCTAGAGAAGAGTCACATGGACAGGTTGGGATCTGACCCAGGACAGGGTCACGGGAAGTTGGAGGCCCTAGTGGGTGGGACCCTCTGGTTGTGGGTGGGACCCCAGAGACTGACTTAGGAAGGAAGGGGCCCAATGGACGAGGCCACCGGGTACTTTCCCACCCTGGGCCCTGGGAACCCTGAGCATGCAGTTCTCTTCTGCTACCAGGGAGCGTCTGGATGAGGAACCTGGGAAGACCTCCTCAGACACCCACAACAAGTAAGTTTTATTGATGGGATCTGTGTCTGAGGGTTTGTGGTAGATAACTTCTTTCCTCATCTGAGTCCTGACCCCCTGCCCCGTGTTTTCGCCATCACAGTCTTAACCATTCTTCATGTACAAAAGCCATGGAGCAGCAGAAACTTAGGTCCCCTGATGATGGCACATCAGCCTGCAAGGGGTGGGATCCAAGGCCGCAGGGTTTGGTGGGATCTCTATGAGCTCATTCACAGTACCCCCAGGGTGCTGTTTGAGGGGTTGTGAGCAGGCATTCGTTTAAGGGAAGCCTGCTGACATGACACCCTGTCTCTCCCCACAGGGATTGCTCCATCACGGCCACTGGCAAACGGTAAGGTGGCAGGGTCCCCACCAGCTGATGAGAGGTCCCTAGTCCCCACCCCGGTCCTGATGTACTCCCTCCCCACACAGGCCATCTGCCCGATTCCCCCACCAGCGGAGGAAGAAGAGGAGGGAGATGGATGAGGGGCTGGCTGAGGGAGGGCCACAGCGATCCAGTGAGTAGGTGGTGGCCCTCGAGGGCAGGCAGTGATTGTGGGGGCTGGGCATGGATGTTCATACCCCTCCTACTCGCCCCACCCTAGACACCTATGTGATCAAGCTGTTTGACCGGAGTGTGGACTTGGCTCAGTTCAGTGAGAACACGCCACTGTACCCCATCTGCCGAGCCTGGATGCGCAACAGCCCCACAGTGCGTGAGCGTGAACGCTCACCCAGCTCGCCGCTGCCTCCCCTGCCTGAGGATGAGGAGGTGAGATGGGTGGTGGGTTCCCGCCCAGTAGCCAGGGAGTGCAATGGGTAGGCAGTCACAAGGTACCCTCTCTGGCAGACAAGAACACCAGTGACTCCTGAATCTAGTGAGGCACACAGATAGGAACCCTTAGGCCAGGGCAAAGGTTGGAGTGCCCTAGAGCAGACAGACATGGCTTTCTGGTCTGAGAGGCAGAGGAGACAGGGTCCCTGGGTAAATAGATGTGCCCTCCAAGATCAGAAGTCACCAAGAGCTGAGAGACTAGGCAGGGGTCCTTAGGGCAACCAGGTATAGCCACCTGGTCTAGGTGAGCAGATGGCAACCCCCTGGGCTAGGAATGAAACGCTCCATAGATGGAGGTCTCTATGGTGGGCAGCAGTAATCAGGGGTCCCTGGGTTGGACAGGGGTCCTTGGAGCAGACACATGACTCCTCAGTATAAGTCCCTGGAGAAACCTTCATGTCTTGTGTTGCTGGGGAAGGTGTGAAATGATGCCCCTGACCGTCTTCTCTGACTCTCTTGGGCCTGGTGTGGGGCCTTGTATCCCCAGGGTTCTGAAGTCACCAACAGCAAGAGTCATGACGTGTATAAGCTGCCTCCACCCACAGCTCCCGGGCCACCTGGAGACGCCTGCAGATCCCGAATTCCATCCCCACTGCAGCCTGAGACCCAGGGTACCCCTGATGATGAGGTGAGTATGCTGGGCTGGCTCAGGGCCATGGGGCAGGTGTTGTGGGGTGTGAGCGTGGTCACCCAGCCTGGCCTCTCTGTCATGCAGCCCTCCGAGCCTGAGCCCTCACCCTCCACGCTTATCTACCGTAACATGCAGCGCTGGAAACGTATCCGTCAGAGGTGAGCATCCCCCCGCCAGCTTGTTCTCCATGGCCTCTGCTCCAACTGCTGAGTCCTCCCTCTGCTTTCCCCCCACCCCCACTGCAGGTGGAAGGAGGCATCTCATCGGAACCAGCTTCGTTACTCAGAAAGCATGAAGATCCTACGGGAGATGTATGAGCGACAGTGATGTTCCCCTGTCCCTACCCCCAGCCCAATAAACATTCCCCTCCTCCACACTGGTCTCCATTTGCTACAGCCTATCCTTCCTGGATCAGACATAAAGCAGTTGGCACAGCTCTAGCACATTTATTGGGGGAGTGGGCCTAGGTAGGGGATGGGGCATCAGAGAATTTGAAGAGGGAGAAAGATTGTAGGGAATTAAAGAAAGTGGCTGCTTGGTTGGGTCTTGGAGAGTAAGGGGAGGGGTGTTGTGGTTGGAGATTTGAGGGGTCAAGACAAAGTGACTGAGGAGGTCTGGATAGCCTGAGATATCTGTGCAGACTCTGGGGAGGAGGGATGAGTATCTGTACAGTTTGAGGTTGAGGGTTCTGGTTGGCTTAGAATAGGGGTACAAAGGTAGGGTCAGAAAAGGGGTTCAAGGATCTGGGAGTGGCTGGCTGAGGTTTCAGGTTAGAAGATGGGTTGGAAGGAGAGGGTGAGAAGTGGTGTATCTGGTTGGAATGAGGGGAAGGATCCAGAGTCTTGGGGACCAGGCCAGGATGGTCAGGCTGGGAGGTCTGTGCAGAGTCTTGGACATTTGAGAAGGGGGATTATGCTTGACTGGCCTAGGGTGGGGGCAGGGCTGTCTACACCATGATCTTTGGTGGTGGGTAGGATTGAAATGGGGTGAGGGGATGTTTTCCAGAAAAGTCAAAAGGAAATAGGGAGTTTGAAGTGGGGTTATATGCCAAGTGGGTTAGGTGGAGATAAGAGACTAGCTGAGGGATTGTGGTTGTACTGGATAGCCTGAGATATCTGTGCAGACTCTGGGGAGGAGGGATGAGTATCTGTACAGTTTGAGGTTGAGGGTTCTGGTTGGCTTAGAATAGGGGTACAAAGGTAGGGTCAGAAAAGGGGTTCAAGGATCTGGGAGTGGCTGGCTGAGGTTTCAGGTTAGAAGATGGGTTGGAAGGAGAGGGTGAGAAGTGGTGTATCTGGTTGGAATGAGGGGAAGGATCCAGAGTCTTGGGGACCAGGCCAGGATGGTCCAGGCTGGGAGGTCTGTGCAGAGTCTTGGACATTTGAGAAGGGGGATTATGCTTGATTGGCCTAGGGTGGGGGCAGGGCTGTCTACACCATGATCTTTGGTGGTGGGTAGGATTGAAATGGGGTGAGGGGATGTTTTCCAGAAAAGTCAAAAGGAAATAGGGAGTTTGAAGTGGGGTTATATGCCAAGTGGGTTAGGTGGAGATAAGAGACTAGCTGAGGGATTGTGGTTGTAGGGTCTGGAAATTAGGTGTCTGGAGATTTGAAAGCACGAGAGGGTGTCAGAGCTGGAGTGTCAGTGGAAAGTAAGTTATCAGGGATGAGGAGGTTGGAAGGTTCAAGGCACATCCCAGACTGGGTGGGCGGGTAGTCTTGGCGCGCGCTGGGGACATCTGGTTGGGCGGAGTCGGGTCGGCTTTAAAAGGGCAGGGCGCTGAGGCGGCTCCCAGGGTCCTACTTGGCAGCCGCCCCGGGCGGCGACTGCAGTGGGGCCTGGGCTGGCGCAGGTGCGGCCTGGATGGAAAGGACGCCCTCTGGGGACAGCGCAGACGTCACGGCCGCAGGGTCCACGCCGGGCGGCAAGCGGTAGCGGCGGTGGAACTCGCGCGCAATGTATCCGTGCTCATCCTGGAGGGAAAGAGGCTTGAGAGGTTCCGCCAGGTTCCCATAGGTGCCCCGCCCCTCCCGCCTGTGGATCCCGTCTACTCGTTCTGGCCCCGTCCCCGCCAGCGGGCTCACCGGGCGCTCCTCGTGGCGTGCATGAACTTCCACGTGGTCACCAACCACCTTGACGGCAATTTCCTCGGGTGAGAAGTGTTTCACATCCAGCAGCACCGAGAAATGCCCCGGGTCGGTCGATACCTGCGCACAACCTGATGGTCATCGGGCGGGGCACGGCTCCTGGGGCCCAGCAAGGGCCCTCCCCTCGGTTCTCCTTTGGTTCCGGTGCTACAGCCTATCCAGGCCTCCGGAACTGGGATGTCCCCTTTCCTGCTCTTAGCCACCCAGGACCTCTTTACCCAGAATAACTGGCATCATCCCTCCCCCTGTAGCCACCGGGGATTCCTCCCTCATCCAGGGTGATGAGGGTCCGTCCCTTGCCCTCCAAGGTCAGGGACCGCTGCCCTCACAGGGTGAGGCCTGCCGGCTCCCCCAGAGTCACAACCTCGTAGTCCGTGTATGCTCTCCTGAGCACTGACTCCTCAGCCCCCTTCCCCTCAGAGCTCCTAGGGCCCTTACTGCTCCACCTCCGCCAGAAATCGCCAAGAAGCCTCCTCCCCGATTCTCCAGAGTCCTCTTTCTACCCTCCCTCTCGAGTTGTCCAGACCCCCCTTTCTCAAGTTGCAGGACCCTCCTTCCCCTTTGCCTCTCCATGAGACACACACAGTCACCACCCACAGTCTCCAAACTCTCTTCCTCAAGAATAACAGAAAATTCCCTCCCCCCGCCCCGGGAGTCACTGGGAGCCCCACGCCCTTCAGAATGACTAGGCTCCCCCTTTCCCCCAGATTCCGTGGGTCCCTAGCCT
>SJXQ01008512.1:434893-455260 GCA_006408695.1 Aepyceros melampus
CCCTTACACTCCTCTGGGACCTGAGACCCTCCTCACACGGACTGGGCCCTCCCACCCGATTCAGGGAAACGACCTCTGAGAATCCATACTCCGGGAACTCCGGAAGCCCCTCTAAGTGGCCGGACTCTCCACCCCGCTCAAAGTCAAAGGACTTTCCTTAACCCCCCTTCAGGGTGACCGAGTACCCCAGCCTTGGAAGTAGTAGGGTTACCGCCCCTCCCCCAGGTCTGCACCTGGGCGGTAGGCAGCGCCACGCTGGGTGCGCGCAGGTAGTAGGGGGCCAGCGCGGCAGGGCAGAGCGCAGCCAGCTCGGCCTCCAGCAGCCCCTCGCCGAAGCGCTGGTCGAAGAGGCGCCCGGGAGCCGACAGCCCAGGCAAAGGGGCCGAGGCGCGGCGCAGCCAAGACGGCTGCACAGGCACCGGGATCTCCATCCTGCTCTGCCGTCGCCCTAGGCTCTGCAGTGCTCCAAGCGAGCGCCGCCGCAGCTTTATAGTAGCTCTGTGTCCGCCCCTCCGCGGGCCTCCCGGGGACATTGGGACTGCAGCCAAAGCCGGCCATTAATAGAGCTTATTTAGACAGCCCAACAATGACTTGGCCATTTATTAAGCGCCTGCTGGATGCCAGCGAGGTATCATTCCCTAATTTCCCGAAAGAAAAACTAAGGCTAAGGAGGCAGAGCCTTGCCAAAGTGGGGTGCAAGCTTGGCGTTTGGGACCTACAGCCTGAGAAACCCACCAAAGAATTCCCAGTCCCTTTAATCCACCCCCGCCCCGAAGGTGCTCTGAGGATGACGCAGATGCCGGTCTTGGGAGCAGATTCCTGGGTAGAGGGAATGCGGTAGCTGGGCCAGGCTGTCAGGAGGACACAGAACAGACCCTATTCCCAGTTGAGCAGGGCTCTGGACCCAACCGCCGGCAAGCCGGGCCTAATTCTGTGCGTCTGACTCAGCCTCGGGTGCGCAGGACAGCGGGGTCTGCCAGGTGAGCAGCAGCCAGGGGGCGTGAGCAAGAAGAGTCCAGGCTGGCCCCGCGGGGGCCGCACGCTGGGGCCCGAAATAGCTCGTTATGATCCAGCAACCTCGGCCGGGAGCCCAGGCTTGGCAATTGGAGCAACCAGCTGCTCCTGGAGCAAGACGGAAGTGGTTAGAAGATCGGGAGGGACTGGTAGACTTCTGGACTGATGAAGGGACGGCGGCTAGAGACGGGGTAGGCTCCCTGATGGCCCCTGCAACGGAAAAATCCGTAGTTAGACTGGAATCTGGATGAGATTTAGACAGCAAGAGGGGGAGTGGTTAGAATACAAGACTACAGCAAAGAGAGAGTACATTGGAACCTCCTCCTAACCGCGAGCCCAGCCTCGGATCCTTTCCATTGGTCCATGGGCTTGCCAATTACTGCATCTCGCTACCGTTCCCCAATCAAACATGCCCTCTCATTCCTGTTACAGCCAATTGTGAGACACCTCCCTTTGGCCATTATCCAATTACTTTTATTTTCCTCTCTATCATTGGTCGCCTTAGAGACCTCTCTCTTCCGCGCCGGCAGTCCCAACGAAGGGCGGGGTTATAGGGTATTGCTAAGCGACAAAGAGGCACTGCAGGTGAGTCCTGTGACCGAGCAGAGCAGACGCAATCTGCAAGGTAGCTGCAGGATGGACTTAGGGTGATGGATTACAGGAGCCCTGGGGAGGATCAAGGGTGAGAGTAACACAGCCTAAATCAGGTTTGCTACGTTCCGGAGTCAAGGGTGCTCAACCTTACTGGAACTACAACTCCCAAGATGCTCCACAGCCTTCAGCGGCTCCGACCTTGGACTTTACCACTGCGGGGTTCCATAGCGTTTTACGTTCCGCTAAGTGGCCCTAAAGGCTTTTATTTTTTCTCTAAAAGTGTCCGGGGGCACCTTGAGAATTAAGATTTGTAATTTTGAATTTGCTCTCAGACTGCCACGAGTGTCTTGCTTAGGCGGAGCCCAGTGACTATAGGAATTGTAATCCATCTACCCCTCTCCTTAATGTCCCAAGGACTTATGGGAAATATACAGTGATAGGGTTTAGCCTTGGCTCTTCTCTTTCCTGACTCCACTTCAGAATCACCTGAAACACTGCGAAACAGATGTATGTAGATGCCCAGCCCCCTTCCAGATATTCTGATTCTTTTGATCTTGGGTGAGGATCACGCCTCTGTATTTTTAAAAAGACTCCTCTTAGACTGGATCCAGGGTTACGAATCACCAACAGTTCCCGGGTTCTCTTTTGAGACTGCTCCAAGGACTGGTGGGAATCGTGCCTCCAGTGTCATTATCTTGAATGTACAGTGGTGCTTCATGGAAATTATAGTTCGTCTCTTCCAGGATTCCATGGGAACTGTAGTGTGGTTTGAAGCCACTACTGGCCATCCTGAAGCCAAACCTGGCACCCCCAGGTGAGGACACCCCACAGCGAGTGCTGTGTGCCAACCAGTAACAAGGGAGTGACGACTAGAGGGAAGGAAGACGTGATGAGAGATGGGGGTGAGAGATTAAAAGAAGGCCTCTCCTTTCTTCCTCATGGCCTTTCCCTTGTCCTCCACCACCTAAATTCCTTGTCACCTCCCCAATCACTCTGAGTTGTTGCCATTGTGGGATGTGTTTCCTCCCCTCTGGACTGAGATTTCATATGTGTCTTCGTTTCCCTACAGGGATGACTCCTCAGCCTCACTTTTTCTTCTCTTCACCTCCTCTGTATTAGACCCTGAGCCCATCCAGATCCCAGAGATCCAGACTTCCAGAAGCTTCCAAGGCTCTGGCCAGAGGCCCCAGCTCCCCTAAGCTGTTTGAGGAGTCCTGGCCATCCAGCTCAGGGACCCCTTCCCCACCCAGCACCCCTGAGGGCCAAATGAGAGCCTCCTCACCACCCATCGTGACTGACAGTGGGGACTCCGTGGTAGCCAAGTAAGTTCCAGTAGTTCTCAGGGAAAAGAAGGATTTGGATCAGTGCAAGGGGGCAGACATCCATAATAATCATCCTAGCCAGAGCTGCACTTTTAGGATCATGCTTCATTCATGTTACCAAGCGCTCTGGAGCTAGATTCAAATCCAGGCTTTATCACTGTACAATCCTGTCTCAGTTTCTTCATCTGTAAATTGAGGATATTAATGGCACATATGTTCTGGGTCTGTTTTAAGTTTTCAATGAATTACCATCAGTACTGCATCTGTAACAAACAATAGTGAGCCACATAGTGAGCACTTGGATTTGTAGGATCCAAGTTCAGCTGCTATAAGAAGGAGTCCCAAATGAATTGTGCCTTAAACAAGAGTGTTTATCAATATGTCTCCCTTATAACAGTCCAGGCAGAAGCAACCAGGGCTGAAATGGCAGCCACTAACTGAGGTGTC
Organism: Aepyceros melampus; assembly: GCA_006408695.1. Taxonomy (NCBI): domain Eukaryota; kingdom Metazoa; phylum Chordata; class Mammalia; order Artiodactyla; family Bovidae; genus Aepyceros; species Aepyceros melampus. The sequence continues at coordinate 438,271 of SJXQ01008512.1, forward strand.
AGAGACACAGCTTCCTTCTCTCTTGTTGCTCTCCCTTCCCTAGTCTGTTACCCTTTCCTTCATGGCCCATAATGGCTCCCAGCCACATCCATTTTCCAGAATTGCATCTTGTGGTCAGGAATATACACGGCCATAAATCTGCAAGGGTATCTAGCAAATGTATTTATAGAAGAGTGGCTATGTCCCCAGGGTTATATCATCTTACATAATATTGCATTACTGTATAAGAAAGGAGAACAGATGCTGAGGATCAACTACCAAGTGTTGCTATGGTGCTACATATACATTGACTATTGTGATTATTATTGTTATTATTATTGGGTGCTCCTCATCCCACCCACCTCCCAATTCTCTGATGCTCACAGGTACATAAACCGGTTCCGACAGGCTCAGCCCACAAGCCGAGAAGAACGCCAGTCTGCAGGCCCAACCCCAGCTGACTTTTGGTGGCTGCGGCCTGAATCTTCAGACCCTGGCAGTCAACTTGCAGCAGGTACCTGCTTCAGTCTCATCTCCTCCTGAGCAATACCCTCAGCAGCTACTCTACCTGCCCCCCACTAAATCAATTGGGGCATCCCAGCAGGAGCCAGTGAACCAGAAGGAAGACCCAACACAGCAGCCCTGACTCATGCCAAGATGGCCAGTGCATCAAAGGCTAAGGCTGTGATATTTATAGAAGAGTGGCTATGTCCCCAGGGTTATATCATCTTACATAATATTGCATTACTGTATAAGAAAGGAGAACAGATGCTGAGGATCAACTACCAAGTGTTGCTATGGTGCTACATATACATTGACTATTGTGATTATTATTGTTATTATTATTGGGTGCTCCTCATCCCACCCACCTCCCAATTCTCTGATGCTCACAGGTACATAAACCGGTTCCGACAGGCTCAGCCCACAAGCCGAGAAGAACGCCAGTCTGCAGGCCCAACCCCAGCTGACTTTTGGTGGCTGCGGCCTGAATCTTCAGACCCTGGCAGTCAACTTGCAGCAGGTACCTGCTTCAGTCTCATCTCCTCCTGAGCAATACCCTCAGCAGCTACTCTACCTGCCCCCCACTAAATCAATTGGGGCATCCCAGCAGGAGCCAGTGAACCAGAAGGAAGACCCAACACAGCAGCCCTGACTCATGCCAAGATGGCCAGTGCATCAAAGGCTAAGGCTGTGGCACCTCTTCAGGAAATAAAGCAGGTGACACTGCCACCCACTTCTTTCCCTCCATGCCTGGACTGATAGCACCAGCCCTGAGATAGACCTAGAGTCAGAAATTCCCTGGAGATCTAGTGGTTAAGACTCTCCACTTCCAATGCAGGGTGCACAGGTTCGACCCTTGGTCAGGAAATTAGATCCTATATGCCACTGCGTGGCTCAGCCAAAAAAGAGGAAGGAAAAAACCCAAATAAACATGTAGTTAGCATTAGAGTCAACTCCCCCAGTTCAAGGTGGCCTAAACAAAAAAGGGAGGCTTTGTTAGCTAGTGTAATCAAGAAATCGAAAACTAGATGCTTTTGAGGATAGCTGAATCCAGGTGATTGAACAATATCAGGAGGAATTCAGCTCTCATGGCTTTTGGTTCCTCCTTGTTTGGCTCAATCTCAGGTAGGCTTTCCCCTCAAAATAGCTAAGATGTCTCCAGTAGCTGTAGGTGTCTGATATACTTGATTACTCCAGTGAAAAGAAAAAGCTTTTCCAATGCTCCATCCAAAGCCCCAGGACTTACTCTCATTCACTCATCTTTGTGAGCCAGTCACTGTGAACTGGAGGACAGAACACTGTGACCAGCCAGGCCTGATCAGGAAGGTAGGGTCAGCCCTTCTACTATAACAATGACTACACTGAGGGTTACGGATCCACAGAGGGAAACCTGGTCTGTCTTCCCTAAGGAGGAGGAGCAGATTGTCAGCCAGCATGTGAGGATGCCAGGTGGAATGTAGACCTGCATTTAAGCCCTCTGTCCAGAGCCCCTTTTCCAGAAGCCTTTATGATGGGGGCTGGCCTCTGACCCCATCTCACCTCACAGAGTCTCAACACATGGAACTCATCCCTGCTGGACTTGGAGACACTGAGCTTGCAAAGCAGAGCTGCCAGGCTGCTCAAACGCAGGTGCCTCCCCTGCCCACATCATCCTCCCCAGTCCTTCCTCTCTGGGCCCAGGCTGCTGCCTCTGAGACCCCAGTGGCCTCACTTCTGCCTTCTCCTTCCAGCAAGGCCTCCGTCTCCTCCACCTCCTCCCTCAGCCCCAGCGATGGTGGCAGCTCCTCATTCCCTGTCAGCTCTGATGGCCTCTCTCCTTTCTCCATGACCTTCACTCCTGACTCCATCAAGGACCCTGACCTCACGGTACAAGGTAAGTGCTGGGAGGCGAAGATGAGGGCAGTCTGGGTGCAAATTCCAACTTTTCGACTTTTGGCTCTGTGACCTTGGGCTTCTCTGCGCTTTGTTTTCCCAGCTGTAAAACAAGGATAATAACTGTATTCCCCTGCTGTAGGTGTCATGAGGATTGAAAGTTGGTGAATACATGGAGCACGCAACATGGCTCTGTTAACAGTACCTATCATGGGAGGACTTCCCTGGTGATCCAGTGGTTAAGACTCCACACTGCCAGTGCAGGGGGTGCGGTTTCAATCCCTGATCAGGGAACTGAGATCCCGCATGCTATGAGCTGTGGCCAAAAAAATTAAGAAAGCATACACAGTAGCTCCCATGAGTATGCAATTCTCTCTCTGCATCCTGTCTGCAGTTCTGAACACGAAGCTCCAAAATCAGAAGGCTTGTTGCAAATTTGGCACCACGGCTGATTTGGCAGCAAAATTTGACCTAAATATATGAAGAGTATTCATATATCTATCTCATTTAGGATGAAGTCATCCTTTTTTATTGAGGCATAGTTGATTGACAATATTCTATTAGTTTAAGGTGGACGACATAGTAATTCAAATGTTTATAGATTATACTCCATTTGAAGTTATTTGCGGAGATGGTGATTTAGTGTACAACTGTAGCCCACCAGGCCCCTCTGCCCATGGGATTTCCCAGGCGGGAATACTGGAGTGGGTGGCTATTTCCTTCTCCAGGGGATCTTCCTCACTCAGAAATAGAATCCATGTCTCCTACATTGCAGGCAGATTCTTTGTCACTTGGCCACCAGGGAAGCTCTTAACATTATTCAGTTCAGTTCAGTCGCTCAGTCGTGTCCGACTCTTTGCGACCCCATGAATCGCAGTACGCCAGGCCTCCCTGTCCATCACCAACTCCCAGAGTTCACTCAGACTCACGTCCATTGAGTCCGTGATGCCCTCCAGCCATCTCATCCTTGGTTGTCCCCTTCTCCTCCTGCCCCCAATCCCTCCCAGCATCAGGGTCTTTTCCAATGAGTCAACTCTTCGCATGAGGCAGCCAAAGTACTGGAGTTTCAGCTTTAGCATCATTCCTTCCAAAGAAATGCTGCTGTTGGGGTGCATGTATCTTTTCAAATTACTGTTTTCATTTTCTTTAGATATATACCCAGGAGTGGAATTGCTGGAATGTATGATAGTTCTATTTTTAGTTTTTTGAGGAATCTCCATGCTGTTTTCCATTGTAGCTGTACCAGTTTAAACACATTCCCATAAACACTGTACTACAAGGGTTCCCTTTTCTCCACATCTTTGCCAACATTTGTTATTTGTGGTCTTTTTTATGATAACCATTTTGAAAGATATGAGGTGATTATCTCATTGTGGTTTTGATTTGCATTTCCTGATGAGTAGTAATGTTGAGCATCTTTTAATGTGTCTGTTGGCCATCTGTCTTATTTGGAAAAGTGTCTGTTCAGGTCTTCTGCCCATCTCTTTAAAAAAAAAAAAAAGATATATATATATATTTTTTTATTTCGTTCGTCAGAGCCTAGTCTGGAAACACCCATGGAGTCATCCTATGGGGATGGCACTGACATTGATAAAATAGTCTCTGCATCAGAAGAGCTGCCATATGTACAGGGTTAAAATTATTCACAGCTCAGAGTAAGAGGAGGAATAATACAAAGTGGGCCAAGGGTGGGGGTTGTCTAGTGCTTCTCCAGATGTGAACCTGCTTCCACCCGCCCCCCGTACTCCACCACAAGCCCCATGGAAAGCAAGGGACCATGGGCAGGGCTGCTCGCCACTTGGGGCTGCTAGGCAGCGAGGCCAGGCACCCAGGAAGTGGTCTCAGTTGTCCTCAGGCAGATTATACCCATCTTTTAATTAAGTTTTTTTTTTTTATGTTAAGTTGTATGAGCTATTAATCCCTTGTTGGTCGTATCACTTGCAAATGTTTTCTCCCATTCAATAGGTTGTCTTTTTGTTTTGTTGATTATTTCCTTTGCTGTACAAAAACTTTTAAGTTTAATTGGGTCCCATTCATTTATTTTTGTTTTCGTATCCTTTGCCTTAGGAGATAGATCTACAAAAATATTGCTATGCCATGCCTGTGTTTTCTTCTAGGAGTTTTATGGCTCAGATCTTACATTTATGTCTTTAATCCATCTTGAGTTTATTTTTGTATATGGTGGGAGAAAATGTTCTAATATTCTTTTACATGTAGCTGTCCAGTTTTCCCAGAGAAGGCAAAGGCACCCCACTCCAGTACTCTTGCCTGGAAAATCCCACAGACAGAGGAGCCTGGTAGGCTGCAGTCCATGGGGTCGTAAAGAGTTGGACACAACTGAGTGACTTCTCTTTCACTTTTCACTTTCATGCACTGGAGAAGGAAATGGCAATCCACTCCAGTGTTCTTGCCTGAGAATCCCAGGGATGGGGAATCTGGTGGGCTTCTGTCTATGGGGTCACACAGAGTGGGACACGACTGAAGCAACTTAGCAGCAGCAGCAGTCCAGTTTTCCTAGCAGCACTTATTGAAGAAACTGTCTTTTCCCCATTGTATATTTTTGCCTCCTTTGTTGTAGATTAATTGACCATAAGTGTGTGGGTTCATTTCTGGGTGCTTTGATCTATTCTATTCATCTGTGCCTGTTTTTGTGCCAGTACCATACTGTTTTGATTACTGTGGCTTTGTAGTATAGTCTGAAGTCAGGGAGTAAATATTCATACTACTATGAATCTTATGAAATTTTTGTCTTTGTAAGTAAAAAATGATTGAATAATGGCAATTTCACACGTTCAACTATATACCAGTGTGTTTGAGTCTGATGTTCTGACCCAGACCCCTGTCAATCCTGTACATACCTAGCATCTGGACTAAAACATGCAAAGTGCTGAACTCTTAAATTTCTGCCCCCGAGATTTCAGAGGTTGGGTTAAAGATGTGGGTTACTATTTTGTCATCACTGTTGTTACTATTGCTCTGTGCCCCAGTTCCTGGGATGCAGTGGTAGCCAGGAAAGATTCTCTCCATATCTCATGGCACTCCCATGAGTGGGGACAGGCAAGCAAAGAGAACAGAGTGCTGTCTGTGCATGTTGAGTCATCTTGCCCAAGCCGTCCCCTGATTCTTTGATCCTTCCAAGCTTCTCTTTTTATTCACTTCTCCTTCCTGATCCTCAGTTTCCTCATCTGTAAAATAGGGATAAACCTACTACATACTTCATAAATTTTTTGCAGAGTAAATGTATGTATTCTTTTATGCAACACACATTGAATACGTGTTGCCTGTGAAGCCTGTGCTCGAGATTGGGGATTCCTTAGTGAACCAACCATACATGGTCTCACCTTCATGCTGCTCACAGAATAGTGAGTGTGGGGCACAGAATAGCTGCATAACTCCACAAACAAATATAAGCAGAAATGAGGGTCATGCAGGGGAGCTTGTGATACTGGGATGTCAGAGAAGGCCTTCCTGAAAGAGGTGCTATCTAAGTGGAAACCTGAATGATGAAGGTGAGGACTATAGCCCTGTAGCCTGCACAAAGGACCTGAGGTGGGAGGGAGCACAATGCAGATAATAAACAAGAAAAGGCAAGAACCAGGGGTAAGGGTAGTGTGAGATAAGGTGGAGGATATTGGGAGGGGTCAGATTACATGGGGCTGCGTAACCGTGTGAGGCATCTGGCCATGATCTACTGGGGAGCCACGGGAGGGTGGTGAGCAAGGCAGGGACAAGATCTTTACCGGGTGTTGGCAAACTCCCTGTGGCTGCTACTCTGCTAGGAGCAGAGTGGAGGGAAGTGGCCAGGTCTGGAAATAGAATCACAGGATATAGAGGGGAGGGGAGGAGAGGTCCCGGATGCTGCCCCCTACCCCACTTCCCCTTCTCTGTGCAGCATTAGTAGGTAGGGCTTCTGAGAGATAATGATAGCCATACTAATCATGACTCATGAAATGATAACCTGGGTGATGGGAAATGATGTCCCTTTGTCCCACAGGCCTGAGGATAGGTGGTGACCCTGCCCTTAGTCACTGCTGTATCCCCAGTACAGTGCTGGACACTGGGATGGAACACAATTTTGCATGTATTTATTTTCTATTTTGCCTTTATGCCACATATACTGACACCAGGCCCTATTCTTGACACTGGAGATCTGGTAACAGCCTGGCAGATAAAAACTGCTGTCCTTGTGTAGCCGGCATTGTGGAGGGAGAAATGAACAATGAATAAGCAAAGAAGTGTGATCTTTAGTAGTTAGAAGGTGATAGGTGCTAAGGAGAAAAATGGAACAGGAAAGAGGATGGAGGGTGGTAGGGCTGGGCTATTGCAATTTTGAATAGGGCAGCCAGGGATGGCCTCATGAAGAAGGTGGTACTTGGGCAAATACCTGAAGGACTTGGAGTTAACCCCGTGGATGCATAAGTGAAGAGCCTTCCAGGCAAAGGGAACCACAAGTGCAAAACGTGCTTTTTACCAGGAGAGAGGTACAGCCCAGGGAAGATTCTAAATCAGGAGGGCCCTGACCTGACTCAGGTGTTCACAGGCTCCCAGGACTGCGGATGGAGGCCGTTTCAGAGGATGGGAGAGAAGGGAAGCCAAGGAGGAAGTTGTTTGGGGTTGGCAGGTGAAGGTGGTAAAGTGGGGAGATGTGGGCAGATTCTGGAAGATCTGCCCTGGTCCCTGCTGTGACCACCGTGTCCAGAACAGTGCCTGGCACATAGTAAGGGCTCAGTAATATTTGTTGATGATGAAGAGTCAAATGATGACAGGTTGAAGCCCATGAGGGCTCTCTTCTCCGATTCTGCCCCTTTCCCCATTTTCCAATCTGCAAGCGACTTGGGACAATATCTGGAGAGCCTGTCTGAATTACCTGGTACTCAAAGGGTATGTGCTAGCCTATCCTTGCTCATCACCCCAGGCCCTGCCTTACCCCTCTTCCCTCTACTTCCTCCACAGCAACCCCAGCACCTGCCCCCATCCCTACTCCTGCCCCAGCCTCCTCCCAAGCACCCCTGCGGCCAGAGGATGACATTCTGTACCAGTGGCGGCAGCGGCGGAAACTTGAACAGGCTCGAAGAAGCCAGGGTGACGGAACCTGGGTGCTGCCGCAGACCACTGCCCTCACCACCTCGGTGAGAAGGAGGAGGGAGGAGCCTGAGGGGGGATGGAGGGAGGATCCTAAGGGAAGTTGGAGGAAGGGGGAGGCTGAGAGGGACTGAGGACTCTCTACCTTTTCTCTCCCTCTCAGGTCCCTTCCCCCATCTGTCCACAGCCATCTCCTGCTGCGGAGACCCTTGGTTCCCTGGGAACCCAGTCTAACTCCATCCCACTTTGGGGCAGTGTGGTTCCGCCTGGACTCCAGGAAGCTTTCCGCATAGAGAGGCCTCCTATTCCCCCAGGGTTCTCTCCACACATCTTTTGGGGTCCCAGTCCCCATGGATTCTTCTGGGCTCCACAGCCCAGTCCCTGGATGTCTCTTGGGGCATCCCTCCAACACTCCCGGCCTCCACCCCAGCGCCCCCAGCCTCTGCCCCAGCGCCCCTGGCCTCCACTCCTGCCCCTCCAGCCTCAACTCCCGCGCCCCCTGCCTCCACACCCACGACCTCTGCAGCCCCCCAGGGCCCCCCTACCCCTGCACCAAGCAGCCCAGAGGAGCTCAAGAAGCAGAGCTCCAAGCCTCGGAGAAGCAGAGCCCAACGCCGGGAGTCTTCAGGGAGAGTGATGGCAGCGGATGAGCAAGAGGGCCCTGGCCCGCAGCTCAGAGGCGCGCTGGGCCAGGTGGTGACGGCTCGGCTGTTTCCGGACAGCCTGGAGGACACGCCCCCCCGGTTTGAGGGCCCGCCTCCACACGAGGCTGAATCTCGGAAAGCCAAGGCCACACACCCTATGACCCCTCGCTCAGAGGTCACGGCTCATCTATCTGAATCGCCGGATCGGTCTAAGGCGGTGTCTCGGAATGCCAAGACCATGCTCCCCCTAGCGGGATCGGTGCCTAGGAAAGACAAAGACACTCCCTTGGCTGAAGTCAAGTGTCTGCGGCGCAAGATCCTGCCTCCTCCAGCTGAGGTGGTGGCCACCTGTGTTAAGGCCCCGTCCCCTCCGTTCGAGGCGGGGTCGCTTGAGGTGGTAGCCACGCCCTCACCCGCTGCTGGCCACGCCCCCTCAGAAGACCTGCTCTCCCAGGCTGCCAGACTTCTGCAGGCTGCGGAAGGTGAGCAGGCGCGCACGCCGCGCGTGGCTGCCGTGTTCTGAATGGCAGTCCATTACACTATGAGTCCGGCCCCTTGAATCTTGCTCCTTTCCCCCTTAGACTCCGATGGGAGCGAGTTCCAGGACGACCCTATACTGCAGGTGCTAAGGATTCAAAGGACGGCGCTGCGGCAGCAGAAAAGGTGACAATCGCCAGGATTTAACACTCCCGGCCCCAGAATTTTTAAAAATACCCAGGCACTTGATGACTTCAGGTTGAGTGACCATGGTCCCAGCATTCAGAGCTTTCAGACAAAGGAACTCTGCTTCTATTAGAAAATATCCTTTCAAAGAAGAGGAAATAAAAATGAAAGGAAGGCCTAACTATATGGGCTGTTTATTCTGGCTCCGTTGGTCAGATTGGTTCTATTTGTTCCTTTCCTCCTTATTTGCTGATGCTTAGGCCCCAATAACATGTAGTCTGTTCTTTGAGAAGCACACCATCATTTTAGAAAGGGTACCCAGTTGAGGAAATGTAAACTCATGCAGAATCTTTATTTAATATGCCATGAGTTTAATATCCTGTAGACGTTCCATCTCCAGGCAGGAAACCCTTCAAGAGACTGATCTCGAGTAACTGTTTATAAGCTTTTTGATGACCTCAGTTAAAATCCCTCATGGTGACTGTTTGGTTATGAATGGATTAGTCTGAAATTTTAGCTTGTAAGAGAATGAGGTGAGGAAGAAAGCTATAAATAGCAGAGGACTCCATTGGGTCTGGGCTTTGTTGCAAAGTATTGGTGAGAATCCCGAGGATGCATAGAAGCTTTTCCCCATCCCCAGTTTTTGGGTTCCAAAATCACTGCAGATGTGTATAAGAGACAGCGGCTGAGAAGGGAAGGAGCCTCTCTTGAGGCCAGACGACTTTGAATTGCATAGATTCTATTTTTCTTAATAAAATTTTTTTTTTCAGATTACTGGTTGTCTCCGAAAAAGAAGTTGTTTGAAAAGGCCAAGGGTCTTGCTCATTTAGGGAACTAGCTTCCTGTGCCCCCTTCCCCTCCCCCACACTAGCTCTGCCCTGCACCCCTTAACTCTTGTTTCTGACCACTGAAGCTGAGTCTCCTCTGGTTTCATCTTTGAGGGCAGGAGAGGGGTTCTGGGCAAGTGGGTCCTCCTGTCTCAGATGAGACCAAAGGAACTGTTCTCTGGGTGTGAAGCTTGTAGTCATTAGAGTGTTAGACAACGGTCAGGCCTCGACATCCTGCTTGGCCAGCAGCAGCATTAGGTGTGCTGATCCCCACTCACTCTTTGAATCACTTCCTTGCCTAGCTTCCAGAACCCCAGCCTTCTCCTCACCAATCTGGTTGTGCCTCATTGTGCCTCACAGCTGTCACTTTGGTGTCCCAGGCCTTGACTTTTCTATCTACAATCAGTCCTAGGTGCTCTTATCTGGCTTCATGGTTCTGAACCTCATCTCTGTTCTGACAGATGACTTTGAACTGTACAAAGTCATACAAATTGTGAACTCCGAGTATTACAACAAATTCCTATCTTCAGCCTAGAACCTCAGGTTCCTATATCCCATGACTTGCTCATCGTCCACACAAAAAGTTGTAAGAAATATCTCAAACTCCACAGGTCTTAATCCTTGCCCTAAACCTGCTCCTCCCTGGCTTTCAGCTCCATCCTTCACCTGCTCAAGTCAGAAGCCTCAAAGCTGTCGTTGATTCTCCTCACAATCAGTTGACAAGCAAGTCATATCATCTCTACCTTTAAAATCTCTCCAGGGACTTCCCTGGTGGTACAGTGGATAGGAATACACTTGCAGATGCAGGGGACTTGGGTTCAATCCCTGGTTGGGGAAGATTCCACAGGCAGCAGAGCGATAAGTCTTTGTGCCTCAACTACTGAGCCTGTCTGCTGCAACTACTGCAGCCTGTGTGCTTACAGTCTGTGCTCTGCAACAAGAGAAGTCACCGCAATAAGAAGCCTGAGTACTACAACAAAAACCAGCCCCTCTTGCCATAACTAGAGAAAGCCAGAATGCAACAAAGTAGACCCAGCGCAACCAAAAAAATTAAATAAATAAAAGCTGTGACGAAAAACCATCACTTAAAAAAAAAAAAAACTCTCCAGAATTTAACCCCTCCCTTGACCCTAGTCTAGACTATCATCATCTCTCTGGACTATTGAAAAACCTATCGTTCTATCTTCAAATTCTTTGGCATATTTCCTATCAAAAAATAGGGTCCATGTTCCTTCTTGACACTGGGTAGAACTTTGTGACTGCCTTCACAGAATGCAAAGGAAGCAATTTTACTTTAACTTTCTAAATTGGATTAGAAAAGATGATATAATTTCCACCTGTTTTTTAAATAATTAAAAAATTATTTATTTACTTATTTATGGCTGTGCTGGGTCTTCATTGCTGTGCAGGCTTTCCTCTACTTGTGTCGAGTAGGGGCCACTCTCTAATTGTGGTGTGCAGTCTTCTCATTGTGGAGGCTTCTCTTGTTGCTGAGAGCAAGCTCTAAGGCACAGGGGCTTCTGTAGTTGCAGCAATGGGCTCAGTAGTTGTGGTTTCCTGGCTCTAGAACACAGGCTCAATAGTTTCGGTACACAGGTTTAGTTGCTATGCTGTATGTGGGATCTTCCTGGACCAGGGATCAAACCCATGTTTCCTGCATTGACAGGTGGATTCTTTACCACAAACACCAGGGAAGCCCTCCACCGGGTTTTCTCCTAATCTTTCCCCTCACCTCCTTTGGGAGTCCTGGGATGCTGTATAAAAATGTTCAGCTGCTATCCTGGGTAAGGATTTGGATTATGAACGTATATGCACTTGCTAGGGGCTTCCCAGGTGATGCTAGTGATAAAGAACTCAACTGCCAATGCAGGAGACATAAGAAATGCCAGTTTGATCCCTGGGTTGGGATGATCCCCTGGAGGAGGGCATGGGAACCCACTCCAGTATTCTTGCCTGTAGAATCTCATGGACAGAGGAGCGTGGCGGGCTACTGTCCATGGGATTGCAAAGAGTCGAACATGATTGAAGCGACTTAGCACAGATGCATACATGCACCTGTTAAAATTCAGTGAAATTGTGAATTACATTGGGTATATATTACCTGAAAAGAAAAATAAATATTGAACTCTAGTAAGAGATATACATGCTGAAGTATTTATGGGAGAGTATACAATTTCTTTAATTTATTTTGCTGCTGCTGCTGCTAAGTCACTTTAGTCGAGTCCAACTCTGTGCATCCCCATAGACGGCAGCCCTCCAGGCTCCCCTGTCCCTGGGATTCTCCAGGCAAGAACACTGGAGTGGGTTGCCATTTCCTTCTCCAAAGCATGAAAGTAAAGTCGCTCAGTCGTGTCCAACTCTTAGCGACCCCATGGACTGCAGCCCACCAGGCTTCTCCGTCCATGGGATTTTCCAGGCAAGAGTACTGGAGTGGTTTGCCATTGCCTTCTCCAATTTATTTTGAAATGTATCCAAAGTTAAATTAACAGATGAATAGAGTAATAGTTAGATGTGAGATAAAACAAATATAGTAAAATATTAATGGTAGGATCTGGGGTGATTATATGGGTGTAAAATTGTTCAGCTTTGCTGTATGTTAAACAATTTTTATAATAAGGTGTTAAATATGCAATCAGGATTATGTTGATATTTGTATTTACAAAAAAGAGGATAGGATAGATTTCTATAAAAAGTAGCTTTTGTATGTATAGACATGGTAAATATTTGTTTTCAGTCTTTATGAACAAGCCATACATTTAAATAAAATAAAAAGAAGGAAATAGCTGTATATGTATAAGGAGAAAAAAAAGATGTTTATAGTAGCAGAATCTGATTTAGTTGGTGTGAGTGGGGCCTAGAAGTATTCCTGAGGAACTGAGATAGGTAGGAATTAATAATTAACAAAGGGCCATCCTAATGACTATTTCTGGGTTACAAGCTATCCCCAAAACTTAGTGGCACAAAACAATGATTCTATTATGCTCATAGATTCTGTGAGTCAAAAATTTGGACAGGGCAGAGTTGGGAATAGATCATTTCTGCTCCATGATGTCTAGGGGTTCGGCTGGGAAGACAAAGGTGGCTTGACAGCTGGGAGTGGAATCTCTGGAGCCTCTTCACTCCTAAGGTGGGCATCAGGGCTCAGACAACTCCAAGCTGGACTGTAGTGTCTATACAGGGTCTCTCCATGTGACTTTTTTTGGTTTGTTTGTGTTCATGTGCTCAGTTGTGTTCCAACTCTTTGCGACCCCGTGGACTGTAGCCCGCCAGACTCCTCTGTCCATGAGATTTCCCAGGCAAGAGTATTGGAGTGGGTTGCTGTTTCCTACTCCAGGGGGTCTTCCCAACTCAGGGATCAAACCCGTGTCTCCTGTGGCTCTAGCATTGCAGGCAGATTCTTCACCTGTGGAGTCTGTGGTTTCAGTTCAGTTCAGTTCAGTCGCGCAGTCATGTCTGACTCTTTGTGACCCCATGAACCACAGCACACCAGGCCTTCCTGTCCATCACCAGCTCCAGGAGTGCACCCAAACCCATGTCCATCAAGTCAGTGATGCCATCCAACCATCTCATCCTCTGCCGTCCCCTTCTCCTCCTGCCCTCAATCTTTCCCAGCATCACGGTCTTTTCAAATGAGTCAGCTCTTCGCATCAGGTGGCCAAAGTATTGGAGTTTCAGCTTCAACATCAGTCCCTCCAATGAACACCCAGGACTGATCTCCTTTAGGATGGAGTGGTTGGATCTCCTTGCACTCCAAGGGACTCTCAAGAGTCTTCTCCAACACCACAGTTCAAAAGCATCAATTCTTCAGCGCTCAGCTTTCTTCACAGTCCAACTCTCACATCCATACATGACCACTGGAAAAACCATAGCCTTGACTAGATGGACCTTTGTTGGCAAAGTAACATCTCTGCTTTTTAATATGCTGTTTATGTTGGTCATAACTTTCCTTCCAAGAAGTAAGCGTCTTTTAATTTCATGGCTGCAATCACCATCTGCAGTGACTTTGGAGCCCAGAAAAATAAAGTCAACCACTGTTTCCACTGTTTCCCCATCTATTTGCCATGAAGTGATGGGACCAGTGGCCATGATCTTAGTTTTCTGAATGTTGAACTTTAAGCCAACTTTTTCACTCTCCACTTTCACTTTCATCAAGGGGCTTTTTAGTTCCTCTTCACTTTCTGCCATAAAGGTGGTGTCATCTGCATATCTGAGGTTATTGATATTTCTCCTGGCAATCTTGATTCCAGCTTGTACTTCCTCCATCCCAGCGTTTCTCATGATGTACTCTGCACATAAGTTAAATAAGCAGGGTGACAATATACAGCCTTGATGTACTCCTTTTCCTATTTGGAACCATCTGTTGTTCCATGTCCAGTTCTCACTGTTGCTTCCTTTCAGAATTGTCCAGTTTACTGTGATCTGGGCTTCCGCAAAGCATGAGCTGCATCAGCAGAATTGTACTTCGTTGTGCATCAAGGCTCCAGAGCTAGCCCTTCCAGCAGACAAAGAGGAAACTGCATTACCTTTTACTACCTCACCTTGGAAATCACATAGTGTCAGTTCCTATTCATACCTATTCTCTATTGGTTGAAGTTGTCACAGTCTTGCCAAGATTCAAGAGGGAGGAAAGGCAGACTTTACTTTCTCACGAGAGGAACGTGAAAGAATTTGCAGTTGTGTTTCAGTGAGAAGAAGGGGGGCGCAAAGAATATTCCAGGCAGAGAGTACTTCATGTGGGAAATACCTGTTGTGGAAGTGAGGTCAACAAGTTCAATAGATTGAAGTAAGTAGCTGTAAATTGACGCCTCCATGACACTCCCTTTCCCCAATCTCTGCTTTTTATCCATATTTTAAAATATTTATTTTACAAATTCTTTTCCCACAAGCTTTTGAGTTCCATGTGGGCAGGGTATATTTCCCCCGTTTTGGTTACTGATAGATCCACAAATTAAGTGATCAGAGTTTTTGAATGAATGAATGGATTGATCAAGGATGTAACTTCAAGGACCTTGTTGAGGGCATGATCAATGGCAAGTTCTCTTGGAAAGGGTATTGTTACAGAGTGTTTTCTGAGCTTCAGTCAACAACAGGAAAAATTAGAATTGAGTTTGTGCGAGGCATCTGAGCCAGTGAAAAACATCCATCGGTCAATGTTCTTAGTATTCCAAGAGCAGAGGTAGGGGCTGAGTCGGGACTGACAAAGTGGGGATCGGGACTTTGAAGAGCTGCTTAGGGAGTGGAGAAAAGCTTGCGTTCATGAGACAAGCCAGCTAAGTGTCAGAAGAGCCATCACTGACAGTGGACTAAGGGAAGGGTCCACTGCTTAGTGTTAGAAATGTTAGAAGCAAAGCATAAAGAACCTGGGGGTGTGTCTCAGGGGGGAATGACGGCCAATGAAACGCAGGCATGGGCGTGGTGCTGTCAAACTTCGCGGGGCGGGACCGAAGAGATCTAGCCAGAAATAGGACCCAAGCTGAAGCCAATGATTAGCCGCCAGGTGGGCGGGGCGTCGTCCTAAGGCCAAGGGTAGAGCCAATGAGAATCTGCGCCGCGTTCCTCATTGCCTCCGCCCCCGTGGAGCGCGCGCGCCAGAGCCACGGGCAGCCGTTAGAGGCGGGGCCTGCAGCCGCCCGCGCGCGGCTCGCGCCCTCCCCTTTGTGTCGCCATGGCTGCGGCATCGGCGGCGAGGACGACGAGCGAGGGGTCCAGCGCGGCTGGCGCCTGAGGAGGCTACGCGGCTATGGTGGTGAGGCGCCCACGCGGCCGTCAGTCCATGGGCGAAGTCAGTCTGTCCGCGCGCGGCCACGCCCCACGCGCCCCGCCCCTGGCCCCGCCCGAGTCCGCGGCCCGCGCCGCCCCTCACCCCTCATCGCGGTCCCTCTCGTACCCTGGCCTGGTCTTGGGCTCGAGCCCTTACCCCGGCCCCGCCCCCTCAACGCGCATCCCCGTTCCACGCCCTGTATGGGGGTGACAGTGGCCGAAGACCCAGACTTGGGAGGAAAAAGGGCTGGTCCAGGGAAGGACCCCGCATCCTCTCAGTGGCCTCCGCGGGGGCTTTCTGAGGGTCTCCGAGTCTTCCACCAGCCCCTGTCCCAGATCCATCCTCAGCATCGTCATCCCATCTTCCTCCTCTCCCTGGCTTAGACCCCTCCTCCTCCTACCATCAGCCCTTTTCTCATTCTTGAGCCCCACCCCCACCCGGCTCCATCCTCACCCTGACCCTTTTCTTCTCCTTTCTCATCCCATCCCAGTCCTTCTCAACCAACCCTCCCTTATCCCATCCCCGCATCAGCCTGAACCTTTACTTCAGCCTCTCCAACTGCTCCCCTCCTCCTTACTCCACCTCAATCCCCAGCGTGCATTGTACCCCGCGATGTGATCATTGGGTCCTCTCCATCTTTTGTCCTCATCCCCCCTCCCCCACCATCTCCCTCTCCCACCATGCTGCTCCTGCTCATTCATCCATTCATTCCCTCACTTAGCATTCACTGAGACCTCTGTGTAGCCCCTTTGCTCCAGGCTCAGAGAAAGTCAGAACCCATCCTGCCTTGGGGAGCTTCATGGGCTGGAGGGGGACCGACCCAAGGGTGAGACCCAAAGGATGAAGTCGGGGTTGTAGGAGAATGAAGGAGGGAGAGGCTAGGGCCCATTCTGGGAAATCCTCATCTGGCAGATGGTTAATTTATTCATCAAATTTTACCCAGTCCCTGCTGGGTGACTGAGCCTGCACTGGGCACTGGGACCCAGAGAGGAATCAGGCACAAGCCTACTTGTGAGGAGCTTCAGTTCTCTGCCCAGCTCTGTGCAGGGCAATGCTAGGGGAGTAGGGACTGAGCCTCAGTCCAGTGGGGGAGATGGACTTGTCACCAGATGGGGACATCTCAGAGTGCACAGTGCTGTAATGAGGGAAGTTAAGGCAATATCATCAAGCCTGGGATGGGGGAGGCTACGATGAGAGTCAGATCTGAGGGCTAAGTGAAAGCATGGGGAAAAGATGGGGATGAGTGCTCCATGCAGCGAGAACAGCCTTTGCAAAGGCCTAGAAGGAAATGAGAAAATGATTCTTTTGTTGGACTCTTAGAAGTCTGAGAGCTCTGAGAGTAGAGTCAGTGGGAAGAAATGAGGCTGGAGAGGTAAGCAGAGACCACGGTATTTAGACTTTATGTTAAAGACAACAGGGAACCATTGAAGATCCCTGACCTGGGGAGAGAGAGGCAGATTTGTGTTTTGTGAAAGTGATACTGACTCTTGCTGTGAAGAAGCTGGCAGGAAGGGAGAGGTGGAAGTAGGGAGACTGATAAGATGGGAGCTGTGATTGTCCAGACGTTGATGAAAGGCGCGGAAAGGCACAACCCTTTCTCTTCTGGGGCTAGAGGAGGCTTTTAAACAGGGAGAGATAGTACCAGCATGCTCTTGCCCTGA
>SJXQ01008512.1:468611-565587 GCA_006408695.1 Aepyceros melampus
TCAGCAAGGGGAACAGTGGGGGTCCCAGGGGGTCCCTGATCAGAGGAGAGGCAGCCAGGGAAATTGGGGTTGGTGACAACTGGGGGGAAGGGTCATGGGTAAGCAAACGGACAATGGCGCAGAACTTGGGGTATCCATACTGTGGATCTGGGCTCCAGGCTCTGGTCCAGGCTGACCCTGGCTGTGGGGCTGTGCCCTGGGCAGAGGCCAGGGCTGGGACTCGGGCTGCTGCCTAGAGTCAAGCTGCGCCCGAGTCCCAGGTGGCACCCCTCTGGACTCTGCTGTGGCCCGTGACCTGCAGAGAGCGAGGGCAGAGGGCTGGCGTGGGTGGCCCACAGCTCCCTCGGTCCTCCACGCGCCTGCCCTGGCTCCTGCCTAGGGTGGGGAGGGCCCGGAGGCCGTCTCGGCTCTGGGAGCCACCTCACAGCACAGTGTCTGGGCTTGCAGGCCAGCCAGCTGGAAATGGGGCGGGGGCACAGCCGAGCTCTGCTCAGCGCCGGCTCCCATCCCCTCTGGGCCCTCTGACCTGGGAAAGAACCCTGTGGTGGAGGGCACTGTGTGGCCCAGTCCCTTGGGGAGCTCACCTCGGAGGCCGAGTCCTGCGGAGAGGAGTAAAGACTGCAGGAGTAAAGTGGGTGTGGGACACGGGCCCTGCCTGAGGTTCCATGGCCGCCACCCTCCCCTGCCCGCCTGTCCTGTACCTGAGCCACGGCCTCCCGCAGCAGGTATCGTGCGCTCTGCAGGCTGCCGCAGCGGTCGGCAGGCCCTAGGCCCAGCCCAGCCTGAACTAGGGCCTGGTAGGGGGCTGGCACCAGGGGGTCCAGGGCCGGGCTCTCACCCGCCTCCAGTTTAGCCTTCACCTCAGGTCCTTTTCTTCCAGCCCAGGGCAGCTCTCCTGTGAAAAAGCATGATTGGGGGACCCAACCGAGGTGGGGGGCCTCAGTGGGGCTGGGAGCAGGGTTACTCACTGACCCGTGAAGACCTCCTGGGCCAGGATGCAGAAGCTGTAGAGGTCTGAGGTGGCCGCAGGTGTGTCACCGTGGATGAGCTCCAGCGGCAGCCATGGGTACAGTTCAGGAGGCGGGGGCAGCCCTGGGCCTGGGCCTCCCCATGGGTAACCCTGCCGTGGCCTGTGGAGGCCAAGGGACCTGGTGAGTCAGTGGCTGCCGGACAGGGCCACGGGGGCAGGACAGGGAGGCAGGCACTCACCTGGGCTGCAGCCAGCGTTGGTGCAGCGGGCGCCCGTGCTCCAGGCTGCCCACCTTGGCCGGCCTGGCCGCACCAGCTGCACAGCATGGGAGCTGAGGCCACCGTGAGCACGCCAGCGGGCTTGCAGGAACAGCAGGGCCTCCAGCACCTGCAGCAGCAGGGGGCCTGGCAGCAGGCCTGGCACGAGGTGGGGGGGTCTCCCTTCTCGTGGGCCCCGGGGGTGTAGCACCACATGCAGGGAGCCCAGCCACACCGGTTCGAAGAGAAGGCACAGCCCTGATAGGTCCTCCGAGGGGCTCAATGCCATCAGCAGCAGCAGGCTGGGATGGTGCAGGGCGCTGGGCAGGAGGAGAGCAGGCCGCTGGTGAGGAGGCCCCAGCCCGCCCGGCCCGGAGCTGACCATCTGCCTCAGCCACCGGACAGAGGAGAAACGGTGACGCCGGGTCACACAGCCTGGCAGGGGCGGGGCCAGCACCACTGTCCGTGGTACCCGCCCAACACCCACTCCTCCGAGCCCTACAGAACTGGGCGCCCACTTTCCCATGGTGAGTTGGGTCACCCCAGTAGGAGGGCTCTGTGCCAAATGGTGGCCAGGGGTGAAGGCTGTAACCGCAGCCACCACCACATTCCCTGGCCATCTATTTCCAAAACGCTCGCGTTGGGCAGGGCGGGTACAAGATGGCGGGCCTGGGGGGCTGGCTGGAGGGACCCACCTGCAGTGTTGAAGGTCAGCCAATAGCACATCGGCCTTTGCTCCTGGCACCTTCAGCTGCCGCACGGTCACGGGGTGGCCCCTCCACAGGAGGCTGGAGGAAGGCGGAGGGGAGAGAGCGGGGGTCTGAGACAAGGGGTTTCCCAGTGAGGGGGGCAGGAGGGCCCGACTCTCCCCAGCTCTGCTGGACACCAGGCAGGGTGTTGGAGGGGCTCTCTCACTTGGCCATAAGGGTGTGGGAGCTGCTCCTGTAGGTGCGGTCAGGCTCGCCCTGCGCTGGCAGCAGCTCCTTGGGGTCCACGAGGGGTACGCCTGTTACCAGCCCCAGTGGCCACAGGCTGCTGAGCTGGGGGTGGAGAGCAGGACCATGGGCAGGAAGAGGACGGATGCCGTGGTCCCCACTCCCTCCGACATCTCCCGCTTACCTGGCCGAACCCTAAGGCAGGGACATGGGGGGGTCTCCTGGTCTGCTCCGGCCTCCATGCCCTGAGGTAAAGGGCCATCTGAGAGCAAGTCCAGGGTAGCCAGGCATGGTGGGTAGGCAGGCCTCAGGACGTGCACCGTTACCTGTTCGCCTGCACCAGCCGCAGACCCCCACACAGGCTGTGTCCAGAGCTAGCCTGCCACTGGCCCAGGGAGACAGCGGGCACCAACTCCCTGCCGTGCACCAGGGCTGACATGTGGGCCCGGCACAGCTGTAACAGTTCCAGCATCTGGACGAGGCAGGGAGCATGTAGGGTGAGGCAGGGCTGGGGGCCCGGCCCTGAGGCCCTCAGCCCACCCTGGCCACAGCTCACCTCCCAGCTCTGCTTGGCACCACCCTGTTCTGCCCAGTCCCAGGGGCTGTGCCCCTGCTGGTCACGCAGACGCAGGTCGCCGCCCGCCTGCAGCAGGTGTAGGAGCACCAGGCTACGGCCCGAGAAGGCGCCCGCGTGCACAGGCGTGCTGCCATCCAGGCAGCGGCTGCAACAGAACAGCGAGGACAGGAATGGGTTAGGAAAGGGATGGAACAGGGACAGGAGGTGGCAGGAGGGGAGCATGGAGAGATACGGGGGTCACTATGCTCATGGGAAGAGGGCATCAGGATGGGGGCTCACTTGGGGACACAGCAGAGTCCTTGAAAGGGTGAGAGGATGGCGGTGAGCATAGAGGCACCAGGAACATGGGAATAGTTTCTGGAGGACAGGAAGGGGTTAACTGAGAGAGCAAGATGGGTCACCAGGGATGGGAGGGGGTCTGAGGGAGAGAGGTCTCTGGGGAAGACAGCCCTGGCTCTCAGGCTCTCTGGGGCTCAGACTCAGGGTGCTGGGAGTGTGGGGCATCACGTGTCCACGTACTGGTTGGGGTTGGCACCAGAGGCCAGCAGGAGCTGCACGGCTGAGCTGTGGCCCACAGCGCCGAGAGGAAGAGCGCTGTCTGCCCGGCCGAGTTCTCGCCGTCTACCTGGACAACTGAGGGGCAGCGAGGCTTAGGACTATCCCAGCCCCTTACTCCAGGGACAGAGGTCCTGGCAACACCTTTCCCAATTCCCAGGCCCCACAATCCCTCCCTGACTGGGTGACCCTCGGCTCCAGATTCCATCTCTATGTCCTGGAACCGCCACCTTCCAGCCGCTGGGGAAGTCTGCCTTAGAATCCATCTCAACACACTTCTCACCACTAAATCCACATAACTGGAACAAGGTGATGTCTACCTGCCCTGCCAACATCCATCCCACCCCAATCCCAGAGGTGTCAAAATCACACAAAGGGGGGTTTCCCTGGTAGCTCAGTAAAGAATCCGCCTGCCAATGCAGGAGACACAGGTTCAATCCCTGGTCTGGGAAGATCCCACATGCCATGGAGCAACTAAGCCCGTGCACCACAAGTACTGAGCCTGTGCTCTAGAGCCTGGGAGCCTCAACTACTGAGCTCCACTGCCTAGAGTCCATGCTCCACAATAAGAGAAGCCACCGCAATGAGAAGCCTGTGGAGCACAACTAGAGAAAAAGCCTGCACATCAGTGAAGACCCAATGCAGCCACAAATAAGTAAATTTTAAAAATCACACAAAGGTACCCAGGGCAAGAGGGCAAGGACCATTTTTATGAGGCAAAATTTGACCTTAACTCCAAAATGAGATGAGAGTTCCAGAACCAGAAATGGAGTCATACTTTAATTCAATTTATAATCATATATGCAAAGCCCCTAAATAAAGTAAAAGGGGTAACCCAATTGATTTATTCCCAGAAAGCAAGGATGAATCAACAAAAGAAAATCTATCAATGTAAAAAAACACATTCACAAATTAAAAAATAAAATCACATTTAACTGTATCAGTAAATGCAGAAAAAGCACTTGGTAAAATTCAATGCCAAAAAACAAAAATTCAATGCCTACTTATATTAGAAAAAAAAATCTACCTCAGAAAACTAAGATAGATGGAAAGTTTCTTACTTGATAAAAATTACAAACCAAAACAAAGAGCAAGCAAAGTACCTAATGAAGAAACATAAGACTCTTCTCTTTAATATCAAGAATAAGAAAAAAGATGTCCAGTGATAATAAGGTTTAGGAGTTCTGGCCAACACCTTATGACAGAAAAAAGACTGTGGTTTAAAGATTGAATAGCTGAGACCAAACTGTTACTGTCTGCAGATAACAATAAAGTAAAAGAATCAACACACACTTATAACTATTAAGCAAGCTCAGAAAGTGGCTGGATACACAATCAACTTACAAAAATCTGTGAACAACAGAAATTGTAAGTTTGATCATGTTAATTTGCCTACAACTCCAGGGGTTTTGCCAGGGGGCCAGCGTGAGGAGCTCCGCCCATGGCAAAGGAGGCTTTGGCATACGCAAAGGCGGGATCGAGCCTCAGGAAACCCCGTTCCCGAGCATCTACCCCCAAAACCAGAGTCTGTTTTATGCTCTCACCTACATCTCTGACTTTACGGGGGGGCTGACCTCCACTACCTCTCTCAGAGAAGGAGTTAACTTACAGCTCCAGTTAATAAAAATTCCCCGGGCGTGACAAGAGTGTTTCAACTTAACGAACTCCTCTGAAGGTTATCTAGCCTGCCTGTCCCGCCACATGTGATTGTTTACAGCCTCCCAACAGTGAGAGGCACAAGATGTTTTAGACTTACTAAAGGCAGATTCTTTTGGGAAGTTAGAATTTATTAGTATAGTGGGTTGGTTAGGAATTATATTGGTGAAGGGTTTTTCATTTGTTGTACCAATAATTGCTGCTGATTCCCTGCCCTGGGTGTGACAAGGGTGTCTCAGGTCAAACCTCTCTGCTGGCAAACTAGCTTGTGTGACAGGATTATCCATACTCCTGCCAAGCACATGATTGTTTACTATCTCTCAACCATAAACAGCACAGAGAGTTTGGGGTATTTTGAAGGTCTTAATTAGCATAGGGCTTTTCTCATTGTTGAGTCAATGATTGCCACATTTGTTGTGCCAATAATTGCTTTTATTTCCCTGCCCTGGGTGTGATAGGGGTGTCTAGGGTCAAACCTCTCTGCTGGCAAGCTAGTTTGTGTGATAGGATTATCCATACTCCTGCCACTACGGAGCACATGATTGTTTGCTACCTCTCAACCATAAACAGCACAGAGAGTTTGGGGTATTTTGAAGGTCTTAATTAACATAGGGCTTTTCTCATTATTGAGTCTATGATTGCCGCCAGGCCTCCACGTCCTTAGGCACCTGGGAATATATTAATCAATGTATTTGGAATATAGAAAAAGAAATATAGTAGTTTTGATGTTAGCAATACTAGATTTGTTGAGTTAATGAATTTTTTTCTTTTTATAGATCACTGTACTTTGTTATAAGTTACTGTGTCCTTGCTATGCAAAAATGTAACTTTATCATTATCTTAAAACTAAATAGATCTTAAGGGGAACATTGGTGAAAGGATTTCACTGGTTGGGCTGATGTTTTGTTGCTAAATCTTTATATTCCCTGCCCTTATAATGAATATAACTAGCATATAAGAGAAATAAGTATTAACCTTTAAGATTAATCATGTTAACCTTGGGTTAGATAAATTCCTTTCTTGATTGTAACTCACTACACCCTCACCCTATAGGAATGTACCTTTATCTGGAGGGTGGTGCCTGGTTTAAGAAAAAACACCCTTGGAAAAAATGAGTTATTTGGTTATCAGAAAGAGAGGGTCATGAAGTGTCAGCAGGCCTCATGGCCAGAAGATGATGTAAAACCCCTAAGAGCTTTTTTTATGATAAGCACCTGATTTTGATAAAGGTCAGGACTGCTGACCCCCGCGTGACTCTGTATTCATCCCTATGTGTAAAAAAGGTATATAAGCAAACCTGAAAATAAAGAAAATGGGATCCGTTTCCAGAAAGACCGATTCCCCCATGTCGTTCTTTCTCGTCCTCCGTATTTCTGGCTGAATTCCCATCTGGAACACGGGTGCCCGTCATGTCTGCTTACTTGTCCCGGTTTCAAGTCCATACGAAAAGGTGCCCAAGGAGGGGCACCTTTCGATGTTCAAGTGGCGCCGATGGCCCAACGTAGATGGTGCAAATTCCTTGTCTTGGAATTTTATTGGTATCCCGTGTAAACAAAGTTATTCAGCCTCTTTCTCTCCTCTTAATACCTCTTACTATTTTCTGGCTGAATTCCCATCTGGCACTTGGGTCCTCACCAAGCCTACTAATTCTGCCTGGGCTTCTAAGAACGCGTGACTCTGTATTCATCCCTATGTGTAAAAAAGGTATATAAGCAAACCTGAAAATAAAGAAAATGGGATCCGTTTCCAGAAAGACCGATTCCCCCATGTCGTTCTTTCTCGTCCTCCGTATTTCTGGCTGAATTCCCATCTGGAACACGGGTGCCCGTCATGTCTGCTTACTTGTCCCGGCTTTCAAGTCCATACGAAAAGGTGCCCAAGGAGGGGCACCTTTCGATGTTCAAGTGGCGCCGATGGCCCAACGTAGATGGTGCAAATTCCTTGTCTTGGAATTTTATTGGTATCCCGTGTAAACAAAGTTATTCAGCCTCTTTCTCTCCTCTTAATACCTCTTACTATTTTCTGGCTGAATTCCCATCTGGCACTTGGGTCCTCACCAAGCCTACTAATTCTGCCTGGGCTTCTAAGATCGGACCAGGGAGGCCTCAGTGCCTCCTCTCCTTCGGGAGAACGGAAAGACACCTGTGGCCTATATAGGTGGTGATTGGCATTCCATGTAAGCCAAGTTATTCAGCTCCTTTTTTCTGCTAATTTCCTAATCTCTCTATATCTGTAATTGAATAAGTTCTTTCCTAGTACGCCGACTCCGTCTCCACCTTCGAATCACCCTGGATCCACCGGGGCTGGACCCCTGCAAGTTACCACAAATACCATGCACTTGACTAAGCATTTTTTTATTATTGTGCTCAATTTATTACAACAGCCTTGCATGGCAGTATTGTTCTGCCCTTTTTGAACATAGGGAAATAGAGGTTACTTGTAAGGAGTGAATCCAATATTTCAGCTCCATCAGTCACCAAAGCTCCTTCTCTTTCAACAACCCCCACACTTATATTCAAAACCAGTATGTTTACTAAAATGATTTTGAGTGGCCACTACTGTAAGTGGTATTTGGTGGGGATTACATGTGAGTTCCCAAATTTATTCAGAGAGAACGTCTCATAGAAGTTTTCCTGTGGAAGTCTAAGCCTTAGAACTTATTTCTTCTTTATCAAAGTCAACATTATTGTTCATGATTTATGTCTTGAGAAACCTATATGCAGGTCAAGAAGCAACAGTTAGAACAGAACATGGAACAACAGACTGGTTCCAAATAGGAAAAGAAGTACGTCAAGGCTGTATATTGTCACCCTGCTTGTTTAACTTATATGCAGAGTACATCATGAGAAATGCTGTACTGGAAGAAGCACAAGCTGGAATCAAGATTGCCGGGAGAAATGTCAATAACCTCAGATATGCAGATGACACCACCCTTATGGCACCCTTAAGTGAAGAGGAACTAAAAAGCCTCTTGATGAAAGTAAAAGAGGAAAGCGAAAAAGTTGGCTTAAAGCTCAACATTCAGAAAATCAAGATCATGGCATCCGGTCCCATCACTTCATGGGAAACAGATGGGGAAACAGTAGAAACAGTGTCAGACTTTATTTTTGGGGGGCTCCAAAATCACTGCAGATGGTGACTGCAGCCATGAAATTAAAAGGCGCTTACTCCTTGGAAGAAAAGTTATGACCAACCTAGATAGCATATTGAAAAGCAGAGACATTACTTTGCCAACAAAGGTCCGTCTAGTCAAGGCTATGGTTTTTCCTGTGGTCATGTAATGGGGCTCCAAAATCACTGCAGATGGTGACTGCAGCCATGAAATTAAAAGGCGCTTACTCCTTGGAAGAAAAGTTATGACCAACCTAGATAGCATATTGAAAAGCAGAGACATTACTTTGCCAACAAAGGTCCGTCTAGTCAAGGCTATGGTTTTTCCTGTGGTCATGTATGGATGTGAGAGTTGGACTGTGAAGAAGGCTGAACACTGAAGAATTGATGCTTTTGAGCTGTGGTGTTTGAGAAGATTCTTGAGAGTCCCTTGGACTGCAAGGACATCCAACCAGTCCATTCTGAAGGAGATCAACCCTGGGATTTCTTTGGAAGGAATGATGCTAAAGCTGAAGCTCCAGTACTTTGGCCACCTCATGTGAAGAGTTGACTCATTGGAAAAGACTCTGATGCTGGGAGGAATTGGGGGCAGGAGGAGAAGGGGGCGACCGAGGATGAGATGGCTGGATGGCATCACTGACTGGATGGATGTGAGTCTGAGTGAACTCCGGGAGTTGGTGATGGACAGGGAGGCCTGCCGTGCTGCGATTCATGGGGTCGCAAAGAGTCGGACACGACTGCGCGACTGAACTGAACTGAACTGAACTGAAGACTATTCAAGATGCCTGAATTTGAAGACTAGAAGAAAGTGTTGGATCTCAGAATTTCAGGAGGGGATTGATTCATTCATTCTACATGGACTGTGTAAGCACTGACTTTGACCTTTAGAATATAGCAATAATGAAACACAGACAGCCTTGAACTTGATGAGCCCACAGTGGTCCCTCTCCTTCAAATCCAGTGAAGCAAAATGCAATGATGTTATGAGGGTGGGGAAAGTGTATTAAAGAGAGTGAATGACACTGATCATTCGGAGGCCCCTGAACTGCGAGGCCTGGAAATTGCTGAACTGCCAGATTCAGCACCAGATTATCTGGGAGCAGGTAAAAATATCTCTCCCAGGACTGACCCTTACGCTCCCTCTTTCAAAACAAAGGTCAAAATATCTTTCTATTATGAATTCCCAGACAGAAATGGAGCTCACTGATACAGGTTAAATTCCATCAAAGGATTAAAAAGGAGAAGAAATGTAAGCGAAGTTTTGGACACGGTTGGGTACTGTTAGATATAGTTAACGCATCTTAATTCCGCTTGCAAACCCTCTTGATGTTGAATAACAAGGAGAAATTAAGAAGTGGCACAGTGCCGCGTGCTTTGCCAGAAGCGGTTTAATCCATAGCCTATGACGTGGACTTTCTTGTCCAGTACTTCTTTTCAAAGCCTTTCTCTGCTGTACCCCTGCGTAACTATAATGCGTCACGCTATTTATTCCTCCTGCTCTGTGCTTCCAACTCACACGTCTCCTTCAAGTTAAGGAAACAGGCTTCCCCTGGAGGAAAGATACTGCTGACGACTCCAAAGTGAAGACAGTTCTAATGGGAAATACCTTGGCTCTATTGCAGGGGGCTGCCAGTGCGGCTGTTTCTGGTGATCAGTCAGGAATTGGCAGATGTTAAATTGACATGTGTTAGGAAATAGCTTTCAGAGACTCATGTTTCAAAATGTATAAAAGAAAAAACAGATGATACCACTTTTTTTTTGGCTTAAACTGGATATCTAGAAAATTACACCAGATGTGTTGTTTCTCTTTAGAAACATTTTCTGTTTCCTGAGAAGAAATGAGCAAAAGCAGAAGTGAGATATATGCTCCTCAAAGTGAGCTTTGGTCTTCTTTTATAAATTTTAAACTTCAATTGTGATTAAAATATTTGAACAGAATTAACAGGGGAAAAACCAATAAATTCAATATTTTTATAATTGGTGTAGATTTTATAAACTGATGAATTATTCAGTTCTTCATATAGATTGGTCAGTGGGGAAATCTAAATAGAATCCTAAGGGAAAACACTTCATGGAGAAACCTATGAAAAACAATTGAATGAGATAACTTATTCGGTTCAATAATAACTGAAATGCTAATCTCACTTCCCTGACGTTTTTATCTTAGATGATTCATTCTCACATAGGAAAGGTACTAACACAGAAAAGCATACTTAGGAACTGGCACTCTCCCTGTGCAGACTACAGTTTGACGAGGACATTGACGGTCTTTGCCTGTCTTGTCAGTCTTCTCCTTCAGGCGACAGCAAGTGTAACATATATTTGAGGAACCATCCTTTTTCCAAACTCTA
The DNA here is from genome assembly GCA_006408695.1 of Aepyceros melampus. Lineage (NCBI taxonomy): Eukaryota > Metazoa > Chordata > Mammalia > Artiodactyla > Bovidae > Aepyceros > Aepyceros melampus. The sequence continues at coordinate 479,024 of SJXQ01008512.1, forward strand.
TGTAGCTGCCCTCCACAGCTGGGCTGCTGGCTGGTCTCCAGGGGTGAGTAGTGATCCTTGATTGGCCATCAGTGGGTTCTCATCTCATAGATGTGACAACTAGCTTAGTGTTGGGCACGTGGCTCAAGTTAGGCCGTGAGACACACTCCTGGAACTCTTGTGGCGGGGGGTGTGTGCGTGTGTGTGTGTGTGTGTGTGTGTGAGCATGCTCGCTAGGTCACTCAGTCATGTCCGACTCTTTGCAACCCCATGGACTGTAGCTCACCGGGCTCCTCTGTCCATGGGATTTTCCAGGCAAGAGTACTGGAGTGGGTTGTCATTTCCTCCTTCAGGGGATCTTCCTGATCCAGGGACCGAACCCACATCTCTGCAACACATGGTAGGGTCATGGAAAAAACAAAAATGGACTTCTCCTCCTATTGGAATTCAACTTGTTGGATATAATCATTGATCTCCTAAAAGACATTTTACCATCATGAAAGTAGGGTCTATTTAAGAATTAAGCCAAAACAGAGGAAAGCAAGGGGTGGAGCGGGTAGAGGCTGATAGAGACTGAGTCCGGATGGTATCTCTTCAGCCTGCGCATCTAGCCTGCTCTTAACTTCTCAGTTGCTGCTAAGCTGCTAAGTCACTTCAGTCATGTCCGACTCTGTGCGACCCCATAGAGGGCAGCCCACCAGGCTCCCCCGTCCCTGGGATTCTCCAGGCAAGAACACTGGAGTGGGTTGCCATTTCCTTCTCCAATGCAGGAAAGTGAAAAGTGAAAGTGAAGTCGCTCAGTCGTGCCCGACCAACTTCTCAGTTAGTTAAGCTAATTCCCCCTCTTCAACACCAGTTTGCACAGTTTCATTCATTTGCCATCAGGAGAGCATGGCAGCTGCATGAGAAACTCTTTAGATGGAATTCAGAGCGTCCCTTGGAAGAAGTGGTACTAGGCTGAACTTGCAGGAAGCTAGACTGGAGTGAGCAGAGGTGGAGAGAAGAGCCTCGCTGAGCACAGCCGCACTGGGGTCACGCTGAGATGGGAGGTTGTTTCAGGGTCATCTCAGGATCCATGAAGAACCCGGTGTAGAGTCCAAACAGCCCTGCCGGTGGCTCAGCGTTTCATGAGGTGGGGTGTGCTCTGCTAAAGGAAGCGGACGTGCTTCCGTGTGAGCAGACACACGGCCTGGCGCCTGCGTGAACAGACCTGTGTACAGCAGTGATGGAGACTCAGACAGACGGACAGCCTGTGGAGCTGGGGAGCCCACACCCACGGCCTGAAAATCCTGCCCCACTGGCAGGAACCACAGGACTTGCCTGCGAGCATAATGGTTGCTTAGGAAGAACTGCAAATCTAAACTGGCTCCAAAAGGTCACCTCTGAGGATGGTGGCTTTCTAAGATTTTTGAACAGAGGAAGAAAGGTGTGTTGTATCACATATACAGAACACACACACACACACACACATTTATACAGATTAAAAATAAGTTCACAAATAGGACTTATCTTCTCTGCTGCTTATAAAGTCTGAAATGTTTTATTCTGTCATTCTACATTCTATTTCTTGTTCTATTTCTGAGTGCTAGTTGAGCCCACTAAATTGACTTCATAGCCCACTTTTCAAATAACAGTTTTAAAAACACTGACCTGAAAGAGCTGTTAGAAAGGACCAGCCAACGTCACTGCAGGTGGCCACACCCACGCAGTGGCAGCAGGCGGCCACGGCGATCGCATCTCCTGGCTGGGAATTGCAGCCTCCCAGTTATTGTTATTTACTTTTGTGTAGGCCATGTAGTCATGAGATTCGACATTTAAAAAATGCAAGAGAATACACAGTGAAAACTGTCTTTCCCATTCTTGCCTTTCAGCCACCCAGCTCCCCTCCTCAAGGGCAATCAATCTTACTACTTTCTTCTGTTTTCGTCCAAAGAATCCTCTGCATATACGAGTTTAAAGACATATTATTTTCCCCCTTATTTTACATACAGAATAGCGTAATTACAACATTGCTCTATACCTTTCTTATCTCCCCTTAGCATATCTTGGTAATTATTCCACCAATAAAAAAACTAATATTTCACCGTACATTATGCCATTATTTACTGAACCAGACACCTACTGACTACATATTTAGATTGTTTCCAATGTTTTCCTCTTACAGACACTAACGTATTGAATAATTGACTCATCATTTGCTGACGCATCTTTTTCCACATATGAGAATACTGATACTAATATCCTTAGAAATAGAATTGCTTAGTTAAAGGGTACATCTATTTGTAATTCTGATATTGTCAAATTGCCTTCCAGAAACTGTTGTTCTAGTTTGTACTAGTTTTATACTTGCATGTTCTTAAAAATAGTGTTAATAAGTTTCCCCGTGTCTGCCAGTGGTTGGAGGAGAAATGACATCTCAACATGGTTTTCATTTCCATTTTTATTATGAAAAAGACTGAGCATTTCTGTGTCTGCGTAAGAGCTAGTGGTATGCTTCCTGCCACTCTTTTTTCACATCCTTCGCATCCCCTTTGAAGAGCAGCCATCAGCTGCCAAGTAGAGTAAGCACACGTACTGGGCTTGCTGCCGCTAAGCCGCTTCAGTCGTGTCCAACTCTGCGCAACCCCACAGACGGCAGCCCACCAGGCTCCTCCATCCATGGGATTTTCCAGGCAAGAACACTGGAGTGGGTTGCCATTGCCTTCTCCAGTACTGGGCTTAGCAGGTCTGAATAGCCGAGTAACCCTGTGCATATTTAACGAAAGTTATACCCTTGCAGAGCACTGTGCAAAGTACAGGCAGAAAACAATGTACCCTGATTCTCATTAATCAGGCAACCTAAGTATTTCAACTGCTTTCACAGCTGACATACCCTCAAAGTCCAAGCAACCTCTAGTTCCATGTCAACTTAGATTGTAGATAAAATAATCTGCACTCCAGATCCCAAACATACTGCCTGGGTGATGCCGATGCAGAGATGAGTGACAGAGCTTCGAGGGGAAAAATAAGGCAACAAAATTAAAGTACAACGGAGGATGAAGTTGGAAGTGGCCAGGTGTGCTGGGGTGAAAACTTCATGCAAGGAGTCATGAGAGATCAGTTCTCGGAACCTCTCCTGAGGGGGCTCCTTGGCTACAGCGCCCTCTCCACCTCACCACCCTCGCCTGAATTCTTGAAACTGGCCGATGGCCTCACCATGAACCCTAACTTTGCTTATTTCTTCAGGTCACTTGCCCTCTTTGCTTTGCATCAGTCACTTTTCGTCCTTCTAAGTTGTAACCATCTGAAAGGCAAGAATTAGGTCTTACTTATACCCAAGCCTGAGCAAAATAGGCTTTCAGTAGATATTCTTGAATGGATGAAAGAAAGAGTGAACAGATGAGTTCATTCCTTCCAAAACATCTGGTCTCATGGCATTTATCCTCCTCACCACATTATTGATCAGCCAGAGTCATTCTCTGCAGGGGCAACGCTCCACAGATGTCAAAGCTGGGCCTGAGCTCTGCTCAAGCCACCAAGGGGCCTGTCTCCCTGCAAGGATGTCTACAGAACAACCCTGACTATGCATATTGTCAGGACCCTAGATTATCAAATGGCTTTATCTGGGTAAAGGAGGTATTTCAGCTTTTATAATATCTCAGTTTTGGAAGACAGCTAAGTAATAAAAATGCTCACTAAACTGCCAGTTTAGGTACACGGCTGTGTGTGTGTGCTCACTCACTCAGTCGTGTTCAGCTCTTTTGGCGCCATGGACCATAGCCCACCAGGCTCCTCGCCACGGCTTTCCCAGGCAAGAACACTGGAGAGGGGTGCCATTTCCTACTCCGGGGGATCTTCCCGACCCAGAGATCAAGCCCACGTCTCTTGTGTCTCCTACATTGGCAGGTGGCTTGTTTACCACTAGCCCCACCTAGGAAGTCCCTTGGTTATGTATATATAACTCAAATGTTCCCTAGGATTTATTTATGAAAATAATGACATGTCTAATATAGGTATGGTCTTATTAACCAATAATCTCACTTTACCTGAGAGTGAAATACATGTAATTGCATATACATGTATAAATTTTAGAAGGTCAGTGACTGAAACTTCTTCTACAGGCGCCTGGTATTTAAAGAGACCACACTCTGGACCACCATCTAAAAGGTCCATGATTCAATCTTTAAGCCTTAAGTTTAAGGACTCCTATAGACTCTCTTACAGACTCAGGGGTGGAACCCAGCTCTCCCACACTGCAGGCAGATTCTTTACCATCTGAGCCACCAGGGGAGCCCTTACATTGTTGCAAAAATATGTCTTCTGCCCATGTTTTGAGACTAGGAAGAAGAAAACTACTTTCTTACAGAAGAAAGCTAGTTTCTCTGAGTTTTTTCCCTCTTCTCTGTAAAAATTCCTGTTAGTTGCCTGATTCAAGTTATGACTTGGTAATTAAAGCTTCCAACAGGGATTAACAAACAGAAACCTTTATCTTTTTGGCTATTTCTGAGTCAATGGGAGCTAAAAATTCAAAATGTGCTTTTTCCCATGTTTCTCATTCACAGTTAGATTTTGCCATCAGTGTTGTTAATGGCAATGTGAGATAAGAAATCTCTTATATGGAAAATTTTAAAGCTTTATTTCCTTGCTTCTTTGTTTTCCTATTTATTTATTATTTTGGCTGAAGTAAGTTTGCTTCACTTCCAACAATGAAGTTACTTTTCAGAGTTTCACCTGTTACTTATGTGAGACTATAAAGGGTCCAGGGACCATGCTGAAACTCATAAATATGACGCCAGTGCTCAGACCTGCCAGGCCGGCTACTATATATAACCCTCATGTTGTGCCCAGCAGGTCGACCCACAGACCTCGAATGACAGCTATATGGTCCGTTCCAAGTGCCCTGTGTGGCAAGGGAAAGTCTAGGTACGCTAGATATGCGGCCACGGATTCTCTTCTGTACTCAGGATGTCTTCACATTAATAAAGCAAACCCTCAGCAAATATTTCAACATTCTGTGACTGACTCCAAAGTTTGGAAGGGAAACTTTTGTTTAAAACAAATGCTCATTCTGGTGAAACTCAAAATAGCCTTAAACCATAAACTTTTGGGAAATTTTGACTCTTATTTTAGCTTAAAAATGCTCCCAGATGAAAGAGAATTTGGGATTATAAAAACACCTCATTTATCTCTGTGACATTTATAGAGTATTTTTATTAGATATAATTTCATTTATGTTAATGTAGGTTCTCAACTCCATCAAATGCTTAATGCAATAAAACTTTTAAGGCCATATTTATTATCAGAGGTATGCAAACCATTTTTGATGGTAATATTTTTAAAAGCTTCACTAAAGCCACGATGAGAGGTGCTCTCTGCTTGACAATACTAAAAACTGATATACTCCTACATCTGCAGTCCCATATCCAATTAAAATAAAACAAATTATGACATTAAATCTTGAAGGCAATAAGACACCAGGGATGTTCACAAATCCCAGGATTGCATCGTCAGTTATACGTGAGGACATGTTTGGTTGAAACATCTGCATCATAAACACTTGGAACAGAGAGGAGGAACAGATCTAATTTGGTTTCAGTCATAGCTTCTCCTTTTCCAAGAGTATTCGGTACTAGAAAAAGTACTTTCAAAGGATTTATGCTTAACACTGTGGCAAAGGCAATGCCTTGTGTTCACCCGATCTATTTCATTTTCTCTTCCTGAACATGGCAGAACATAGCATCTTACAGATCCTTGCGGTCAGCTGTGGCCAGGCAGCCCATTTTGGCCACCAGCCCGTAACTGGGGCAGAAGGTGCCCCAGCACAGCACTGAAGGCCACCTACTGAGACGACAAAACCCCAAGATGGGAACTGCCTGAGTCACAACACAGGAGATAGTATTATTCTTGCATTACGAACAGGAAATAAACTTTTGTCGTGTTGAGTCATGGGGATTTCCACTGCAAGATAACCTAGCCGGTTCAAAGTGTCCTAATCAGAGAAACAAATTTTCAGTATAAATAGTGGAAAAAATTATTTGATTGGACTTAATCTTAAAAAGAAAAAAATTATGGAAATCAGTTTATTTTCTCCTAATGGTTAATAAAGTATAAATTATAATGTCATATTGGGCTTCCCTGGTGGCTCAGACGGTAAAGAATCCGCCTGCAATGAGGGAGACCTGGGTTTGATCCCTGGGAAGATCCCCTGGAGAAGGGAAAGCTATCCACTCTAGTATTCTTGCCTAGAGAACCCCATGGACAGAGGAGTCTGGCAGGCCACAGTCCATGGGGCCTCAAAGAGTCAGACAAGACTGAGCGAGTTTCATACATACAATGTTATAGTAATAATTGTGCTTAAAATAGAGAATGAATCAAACGTTGGGTTACTGCCATTTTTCCCTTAAAGGACTCATATATGGCTACTAGTCTTCAAAATCTACTCTAAGGATGGAGTATGTCCCTTTATAATCTTTTAAGCTTACTAAATTGATATATAATATACATCCTAAGGATTTCTCTTAGGTAAAAATGTGAAATTTAACCATTGGAGGAACATTTTATTTTTTAAAAGTTAACAAATGTTTGAATTGAGTTGTTGGAAAATTCTTTTGGAAGTTTTAGAAAACTTGATGTATAAACAAGTATTTTACATATTTTTTAAAAAGAATAGGTATTATCATTTTTATTTAACTTCGGGGTATATCCTAATTCTAATTAATTTTAATCGAATTACAAATAAATTGGAATTTATTTCAGGCTGTTCAGCTAAAAACAATGAAAAGCAACCTTTTGTTTAGCTACAAATAATCCCAGAATGCAGGGTCTGACAGGTTAGATTTCATCCCATGATCCCACACAGGGGGTATGATAAAGAAAGAGAAAGCAATGACAGCAAATGGCATAGAGACATGAAAGTTTAATACACAGAAATTATAATATATGAATACATTAAACAAGTATCTCTATGCTGATGCTGCTGCTGAGTCGCTTCAGTTGTGCCCGACTCTGTGCGACCCCATAGACGGCAGCCCACCAGGCTCCCCCGTCCCTGGGATTCTCCAGGCAGAACACTGGAGTGGGTTGCCATTTCCTTCTCCAGTGCATGACAGTGAAAAGGGAAAGTGTAGTCGCTCAGTCATGTCTGACTCTTAGCGACCCCATGGACTGCAGCCCACCAGGCTCCCCCATCCCTGGGATTCTCCAGGCGAGTGTGCTGGAGTGGGGAGCCACTGCCTTCTCCATTATCCTTCATTAGTTATACATAAATCTTGTATTTATGGTGCACTTCACTTCCTTTAAAGGATTCCAGAAGTTTTGTGAAATCAAGAAAATGCCTCATACAATTTTAATATATTTTGATTCTCCATTCAAATGGATTGGAAAATATCCTCTATTTTCCAAAGCAGTATAATTCGCAAATGTAAAAGGATTCACTGTACAGATTTCATGCAGATGCTGATTAGATCATTTGACCCATTAAACTCAACTTTAATTTCACATAAAAATTTTAGAAGTTTGTATATTTTGCTAATTTGTTATGAACATTAATGAGTTACAATTAGTCTAGTTACTGTTAATTAATGTATTGAATATGTATTGCTGCTGCTGCTGCTGCTGCTGAGTCGCTTCAGTCGTGTCCGACTCTGTGCGACCCCATAGACGGCAGCCCACCAAGCTCCCCTGTCCCTGGGATTCTCCAGGCAAGAGCACTGGGGTGGGGTGCCATTTCCTTCTCCAGTGCATGAAAGTGAAAAGTGCAAGTGAAGTTACTCAGTTGTGTCTGACTCTTAGCGACCCCATGGACTGCGGCCCACCAGGCTCCCGCGTCCATGGGATTTTCCAGGCAAGAGTGCTGGAGTGGGATGCCATTGCCTTCTCCGAATTATTACATTAACATAATTTAAAGCTTATTAACTTTAGAAGGTATGCAAAATGTAAACGTCAGCCTTCTGTCCGTATTCCTCATCTGCCCGGAGCCTCTGTCCTCTACAGGTAACTGCTGAGCCACTCCAGTGTGCTGTGTACGCATTGCTGCTCTTTTATTCAGTCGCTAAAATCAGTCTGACTATTTCGCAACCCCATGGACGCAGCCTGCCAGCTTCCTCTGTTCATGGGATTCTCTAGGCAAGAATACTGGACTGGGGTGCCATTTCCTTCTGTGGAAGGTCTTCCCAACCCAGGGATCCAACTTGCACCTCCTGCGTCTCTTGCTTTGGCAGGTGGATTCTTTACCACTGTCCCACTGCGTGCACTGAAGCAGATACAAGTACGAACCAACGAAAGTTCTCACTTCTTAGCTGACTCGTCTCTGCTGCAGCAATGAACAAGCCTCAGTGGCCTCTATGTCTGCAAACAGTGGTCCTTTGGCATCTTTCCTGGTTTTCTACCTCTCTCTCCGGCTTTTATTCCCACCTGCAGGCATGGCTTCCTTTGCGTGTCTATTACAAACCACTTCTGTTTTGACATGGTGTATTCTTCCCCAGTGAAGATTATGTATACCCATTTGGGTGTAAATGAAAGTATTGGCATCAAAGTAATTTGTGGACTAAGAAAGCCTTTTCAGAAGAGAGGAGTCTGCTGGATAAGGAGGATTTAGCTAGAAAAGAAAAAGAATCCCTGGATCTGGAAGATCCCCTGGAGGAGGAAATGGCAACCCACTTACAGTGCTCTTGCCTGGAGAATCCCCTCTTGCTAGACAGAGGAGCCTGGCAGGCTACAGTCCTTGGGGTTTCTAAAGAGTCGGACATGACTGAACACGTGTGTGTGTGTGCAAAGATGTTTCTAGATGGAGGGAAGAGCATATAGAAAGCAATACAGATAAAAGAGGGACAAAATTCGCAAATAGTGATCAGCTCAATGTCTAACAATAAATATTTGTTGTGAATATTGATTGAAAGAATGAATATTATAAAGGCCTTTTTAACAGAAAATAAAGAGTTATTTTGCTAAATCATCCATGCAAATTATACAACCTGAATGAAATTAAATGGAACCTATAAGAACTGGATCTGTGAGTGAATTGAATGAATAAAAGTGAAACCATTTGAATGTTCTAACTGGTAAACTAGTGTCTCAGTCTGCTGGTCATTTCAACATAGCATCTTGCTTTGGTCACCTCGATGTGTGGGGAGCTCATCACAGCTTTGCAGAGTCTATGAGCCTCTCTCCATATGCTATAGAAGATTTTGCAGCAGAACCTTAAACTATACTTCACCAGAGGGGAAGACCTTCACTGTTAATTGTACCGCTTTTTAAGTCTATCAACCAGAAGGGCATGTCAAAGTCCAGTTGCTTTCTTTCAGCTGAGAGAATAGAACAGTCTCCCATAGTTACAAATTCATGGCCAGAAGCCAAAATGAAAAGAAGCCATTCAGCATCTCTGCCTCTGTGAGGACAGTATTTTGACTGCGTGAAGGTGAAGTGGAGGTGAAAGTTGCTCAGTCGTGTCCCACTCTTTGCAACCCCATGGTCTATACAGTCCATGGGATTCTCCAGGCCAGAATACTGCAGTGGGCAGCCTATCCCTTCTCCAGGGGATCTTCCCAACCCAGGGATCGAACCCAGGTCTCCTGCATTGCAGGTGGATTCTTTACCAGCTGAGCCACCAGGGAAGCCCAAGAATACTGGAATGGGCAGCCTTTCCCTTCTCCAGGGGATCTTCCCAACCCAGGGATCGAACCGGTCATGGGAACTTTGTCTTTAACTGAATACTTCCAGTTGTTTAATCTTTTTTAAGAACTTAATTTATCTATTTTAATTGGGGGATAATTACAGTTTTGTGATGGCTCTAGCCATACATCCACCTGAATCAGCCACGGGCATATGCTGTTCCCCATTCTGAGCCCACTCCCCTCCCTCCCCACCCGACCCCTCTGGGGTATCCCGGAGCACCGGCCTGGGTGCCCTGCTTCAGGCATCAAACTTGCGCGGGCCATCTGTTTCACACACAGCAGCGCACACGTTTCAGTGCTGTTCTCAGACCATCCCACCCTGGCCTTTTCTGTTGTTTAATCTTGATTTTGTTACACTGATTGTCTGCATGTCTGTAAGATCCCTCTAGCTGCGTCAGCAATGACTAAGAGCCGAGGGGCAGGTGCCCGTGCAGAGTCATCCCTGTGACCAGGTTCTGTTCTTCATTTCTCTGGACCCCGTCATCCTCATCTGTGCTAATATCACAGAACTGGTAAGAGAATCATATAAAATAAAATTGCTTCTTTAAATCTTAGAATGCTGTCATAGAGTAGCTGTAGAAGTCTCCTAAACTTGGACTTACGTCTGTTTGGGTTAAATTTCTTCTTATTGCAATGAGAAAGAATTAACAATTTACCAACAGATAGAGCATTTCATACTGCCTTCATTCCCTGTGAATTCCAGGAAATCATCAGATGGAAATACCAGAGCTCTCAAGCCCATGTGGAAGTTTTTAGGCAGCTCTCTCGTAACAAGTAGTATGACACGACTGCCAAGGGAAGGAGGGCTGGATTCTACGTCCTGCTTGTGCTGTGTGAAGCTGCCAAGTCGCAACCTTTGCAGGCTATGTTTCTTTACCAGCAAAACAAGTCCATGTGATCTCCAAGACCCCTGACAATTCCAAAACAAACCATGATTTTTCTCATGACAGCTGTCTTTAAATGTACAAATGTTGATGTCATATATTGGAGGGGATAACAAAATAGAATTTTAATTTCTCAGTCTATCTATTTCAATGACTTTAAAAATTATAATTTTTAATCGAAAAGGTAAAATCTTTAGTGGTGCTAATAAAGGACCAATAACGATTTCTCTTCTCCATGCAGATGTATTTAGAGGGATGCTAGCTAGCCACACGGAGGCTGATTTTGCCCTGAGCCAGAGCCGATCCAGTGACTAGGCCTGAACGTCCATCTCAGCGAGATTGCAAAGGGCATTGATAGGAGAGGAGGTGAGAGGGGATGAGGTCTCTGTATCAAGTAAATTATCTATTTGCACCTAAAAGCCAAGCTGTCTATTCAAAGGCCATGTTTTTGAAAAAGACAAATGTTCCTTGGCTGGTTCAAAAGCTATGATGCCATTTTGGGGTTTCTATTCAATAGACTGAAAGGGAAGGACTGAGAATTCTAAGTTCAGTTCAGTATTGAAATACTCCTGAGTGTCAGCTTGCTGCTAAATATATGTAAATGCGTAATTTCTCCACTATCATAGACACATAGAAAACTGGCTACGTCTCTCAGTTTTCCGTTAACTTTGAAAAATTAATCTGATTCGGCATCAGACGTTGTCAACACATAATTTTAAAGTAGTGAGATCGGGCTTTTTAGGGGAAAGTCAGCTTAGAAAGGCTGAACTTAACAACAACAAAAAATAAAACCCTTGATGTCCTCCATACAAAGATAATCTTAATAAATTTAGATAAATAAACATTTAAAAATTAAAACCACTTTTGAGCCCATCAGTCCATGCATATTTCTGTGTGTGTTCCGATGCATTTCTTCAGATGCAGGTGGGGTTGCTCATCTTAATCTGCTTTTCTCACCAACACTGCATGTTGAGCACCCTTATGCGTCCCTGAACCTCACGTGTGTAAACAGCAGTTTCACACTGGTGCTCTGAGGAGGCCCAGGCTTTTCCTGAGGTTCCTGAGGGGTTTCCAGGGTTTGGACTGTGGCCGAGTGGACAGAGGGCCTCCGCACCCTGACCCCATCCCGAATCCAACCTTCGTCAATGGCAGGCTTTCAAACACATGCTTTACTTAAAAAAAAAAAAAAAAAAAAAGCTTTTCTGTTTAAAAGATTCTGCTGCTAAAAAGAAATCACTGCTTATTTTTTTTCCAGTTTTGCTTTATTTTTGGCTGCCCTGGGTCTTCATCGCATCTTGCGGGGTTTGTCTAGTTGCGGCGAGCAGGGGCTGCTCTTTGCCAGAGTGCACGGGCTTCTTGTAAGGCAGCGTACGCGGGCTGCAGCAGTTGCAGCAGCTGGGGCTCAGTATGTGTGGAACACAGGCTGAGTGGCCCCACGATATGTAGGATCTTCCTGAACCAGGGATGGAACCTACGTCCCCAGCATTGGCAGGCAGATTTTTAGCCACTGGATCACCAGAGAGGCCCTAGGTACTTTTTAATGTCAATAATTGTGAGCATATATATATGTATCATGGGGTTCCCTGGTGGCTTGGATGGTAAAGAATCTGCCTCCAGTGCGGAGATGTGAGTTCAATCCCTGGGTCAGGAAGTTCAATCCCTGGGTCCCCTGGAGGAGGACATGGCCACCCACTCCAGTCTTCTTCCTGGAGAACCCCATGGATGGTTGAGTCTGGGAGGCTACAGTCCATGGGGTCCCAAAGAGCCAGATGTGACTTAGTGACTAAATAACAGCAGCATATGTATCATATTCCGATTAATAGATTCCTTCTGATACAGTAGGTAAGTCACACTTCCTAGATTTGAATCCCAACTCTGTCACTGATGAGCTATACCACTGTGGTTATCTTAAAACACCCATAAATTCTTTGACACTCCTGCCACAAATACTTATATTAATCAAGAACCTGTATTAATCAGAATGCTTTCAGCTTCAATGACAAATAATCCAACCCAAAATGACTTTTGCAAAAAGAAAAAAAAAAAAAGGACTTATCTACTTCCATAGGTATTCATTGGAGAAGGAAATGGCCACCCACTCCAGTATTCTTCCCTGGAGAATTCAATGGACAGTGGAGCCTGGCAGGCTGCAGTCCATGGGGTCGCAAAGAGTCGGACACAACTGAGCAATTTTCACAATTTTCAAGTACAGGTATTCATATGAGCTTCAGGCAAGGCAGGATCCAGGTACTCATCAAGTCTGTTTTTAACTCTTGACCACTCGGCCATCCTTTCTTTCATGATAACTTTATTTTCAAATTTACCTTCACACCAGGGCCCCTGAAATTTCCAGATTTATATCTAGAAGTTTCACATTATGATCAGAGTTCTTACTTGCAGCTATACACACTGACTCTGAGGATTAAACAGAAAATGAGTTTATTACAAGATTACTTTGTAAGCTACGGAATTGTAAAAGCAAGAACCACGCCTGCAGCCAAGCTTCCAACAAGAATGGTCTAAAGAAACCACCATGAAACTGCCACGGGCTCTACCAACGCTGGATGCTTTCTATACACTGGTGTCAGAAGCTCAAATACTGATGGGAGTAAACCCAGTCTCAGTCCAGAAACTCATCCATGAACCACTGCCACCCTCAAAGCCATTCATCTTAGTCATTATCCTTGCCAGCCCAGTAGGACCCCCAGAGTGTCCTTCCTTGAGTTGTTGACTTTCCAGTCAAAGCTTCGCATGACAGAGTGATTGATGAAGGCACGTAGGTCGTATGCCGATTTCCTGACTGCTAAAGAGACTGGATTTCCTGTCTTCTACCTTGGTGAGACAGACCTCATAAAGCAGAAATTCTGTGAAACTTGGGACTTTGGTTCAAATATGCTGGGCCAAAACCATGACAAATATCCCGAAGAACAGCTCCAGGGAGAGTAACTGTGCAGAAGTTACTGGCTTAAATACAGACCCAGTTGCCCTGTTATCTACATGCAAAGCTTAGTTTGACTTCAGCATTGCCTGCCTCCTATCCAGAGTCAGAATATTAGCCTGTACGAACCAAAACCAAGCTGGAACAGTAGGCTCCTTCCCAGAATCCTTCCAGCAGACTAGCTGTTTCATACAACTAACATATTGTGAGCTTTTAAAAATGCTCTAAAATGAGGGCCACGTGAGAAAGGAAGTTAACTTGGCAAATAGTCAAAACATAAAATTGTAAATGAGTTAATGACATTTCATAATTTTTAAACTTTGCCTATTTGAAAAATAATTGAGATGTATCATTACCTCATACATGAATAGTTTAAGGAAAGAAGAACAATGTGCAGATGGCAGCCTCTGAGCAGTTTATAGGTGATAACACAATTCCTTCGGTATTGTTAACATGTTTCGACCTTTCATTCAAATATGCGCTATGGTCTTCACAAAAGGGTCTTAACATTAATCACTCATTCTGGAAGCAAATTTACCCTCATCTGATGCTGATCGCTATTATACAGTTAATACGATATGAACGCATCAAATATTAAAAATCAATTATGTTACAGAAAACGTGATGAATGATCAGAAAAGACTGAATGCCATTTAGACTGAGAAAAATCTTCTGCTGTGATTATTTTAAGAATACATCTTTTATAACTAATTTAACTTGGTAACTAACATGTTCGCACCTGTCTATTGCATTTCATAATATAAAGATAAATTTCTAAACTAATATCTGTCAGTTCCTTACATGTTTTTCTCCATATGGCAACAAACTGGAAATGCCGTGCTTGTCAGAGACTAGATGTAATTTGAACAGAGAAGTATATAGAGGTGGCCCTCAAGTGCTTAGAAATGAAGGGGATGGATTGCTTTATGAGACAAACTGTAAAATGAGCGTGATACCATATTTTGACAGACAGGTTCTCCTGCAAAAGGGATAACTTTCTAGGTCTTCAGAACTATAAAGTGTAGATGACGTTTATAACCTTACCTGTCAGTTCAGCCAAGAAACCCAGAAAAAAGAGGGCAATGGAGGGTGGTTTGGGGTCCTTCCCCATACACGCAAAGGAGAGTTATCAAGGATAACATTGGCCATGTCCATCTCAACAGATTCTTAATGAGAGAGGGTCTTAGGCATCACGTTTTGAATATTGTCCCTAAGGCAAAACTATATCCATGGAGTTTTGGATACATCAACCCTGTTAGTAACAGACTTTTGATTTATGCAATTCCTGTTATTAAAATCTTTATGTGTAGGTAAACTTTTAGTCACATAATCTTGATTGTAAGAAGGGAAAACTCTTCATTCTGACTGTGCGTCTTCTAGTTCTCGTGACAGTTATTTTTCATTTTAAGCTAATAAATGTACATTCTGATACTTCCCGGATCTCCTGGGCAGCTTACCTTTAGTCAGTGTCACAGGACTTGTAGAAACGACCATTATCAGTGGCCTCTCCCTAAACCCACTTGCAAGCGCTGATCTATCTGGGGATTTTACACTTGATCCTAAACTAAGCTGTGGCTGCAATACTAGAAACCAAACCAAGGTCTGTGAACAAAGAAACCACGGTGCGCTAAGAGAAGAGAACTGGGGATGAGTGCTATCTCCAGCTGGATTTCAACAGCCACCACTGGGCAGGTGGTCCAGTCAACTGAAAGACGGAGCTGCAAATGAGCTTCTGTTCAGAGCCCGGGAAGGCGAGCGTGGGCCAAGAAGGCCTTCAAGGGAGACGCGCCTCCCTGCACAGCTCTTTTTTAAATTCATTTGCTTATGACTGGAGGATAATCTGCTTCGCAGCGCTGTGTTGCTTTCTGCCTCACATCAGCATGAGCCAGCCATGGGTATACATGTGTCCCCTCCCTCTCGAGCCTTCCTCCCGACTCCCACCTCAGCGCACCCTCTCGGGTATCACAGAGCGTGGGGCTGAGCTCCCTGTGTTATTCAGTAACTTCCCATTGGCTATCTATTTTACTCAGGGTATGCATGCTTCCATTCTACGCTCTCAGTCCGCCCCACTCTCACCTTCCCCCACTATGTCCCTAAGCCTGCTCTCTCCGTCTCCATCTCCATTGTTGATAGTCGAAGAGCTGTGTTCAGTTCTTTGAGACCCCAGGGACTCTAGCCCGCCAGGCTCCTCTGTCCATGGGATTCTTCAGGCAGACTACAGGAGTGGGGTTGCCATTTCCTTCTCCAGGATATTTTCCCGACCCAGGGATTGAATCCAGGTCTCCTGCATTGCAGGCAGATTCTTAACCATCTAAGCCACCAGGGAAACCTCTCCATTGCTATTCTGAAGATAAGTTCACCAGTACCATCTTTCTAGATGCCATATATACCTTCATAACTCTAAATGTCATGGTGAACAATGTGTGTGTGTGTGTGTGTCCAAGTGCAAATGTATGAGAGAGAGAGGCTAGTAGATTTTCCTGATGCCTGGCCTAGAAGTCAGGCAAATCAGAGCCGTCACTGTGGTAGCCAGTGTGGTAGATATCGACCATCTGAGTGAGAAAGGAGGAGCAGACTCAGAGTGCCCTCCATGTAACGGTGTATCCTGGGCCTGGCCTAGGAGAGGATCCTGATACATGCATTGCTGCCTCCATAATGCCCACTGTGGTTACTCCTACCCTCCTTCCAATCTCCAAGACCTAGGAATGAGCTGTGTTTCAATTTCAAGCTGTCCGTGAATGGAAATTTTCTCAAACATGGATTTTGCCAAAGTCAAATAATAATTTACTAGCTGACATTAATCAACCCACTCCAGTACTCTTGCCTGGAAAATCCCATGGATGGAGGAGCCTGGTGGGCTGCAGTCCATGGGGTTGCTGAGAGTCGGACACGACTGAGTGACTTCACTTTCACTTTTCACTTTCATGCATTGGAGAAGGACATGGCAACCCACTCCAGTGTTCTTGCCTGGAGAATCCCAGGGACGGGGGGGCCTGGTGGGCTGCCATCTATGGGGTCGCACAGAGTCGGACACGACTGACGCAGCTTGGCAGCAGTGGCAGCTGACACTATGAAGAGCTTCGCATGTGTCAAGTAGTCATGACTGACTGGGTTAGCTAGAAGTGCGGGGATGCAGTGGGCTGGAAGAACGCTTTTCCACAAAAGGGAGCACCGTCTCCAAGAGAAGAAAGATGTTCTGCAAAAACAAAATAAGAAATGTTTTAATTTGAGTTTCTCAGTCCCTTTGTCTGCAAGGAGATCAAGCCAGTCCATCCCAAAGGAAATCAGTTCCGAATATTCACTGGAAGGACTGATGCTGAAGCTGAAACTCCAATACTTTGGCCACCTGATGCGAAGAGCTGACTCATTAGAAAAGACACTGATGCTGGGAAAGATTGAAGGCAGGAGGAGAAGGGGACGACAGAGGATAAGACGGTTGGATGGCATCACCGACTCAATGGACATGAGTTTGGGTGAACTCCAGGAGTTGGTGATGGACAGGGAGGCCTGGCGGGCTGCCGTCCACAGGGTCGCAGAGAGTCGGACACGACTGAGCGACTGAACAGCAACAGCCATATAAGTGACACTGAACCACTTTCCGCAGCTTCGTGGGCAATCTTTTTCCTCTTTTAGGGAACTGCCTGTTTCTGTCTCTCCCTCATTTTCCTAATGCTTTTTGCTTCTCTCTCCCTCTATTTTTTTGATCTTATTTCATTTTTAACATAGACTTTGTTTTAGAACAGTTGTAGTACTAGCGGGTATTCCACATGAGATCCCACTATTGGCTTCCAGGGCTGCACACACTCGTTGGCTTAGAGTCCCTCTCGGTCTCTGAAGCCAGCAATGGCGGATCACATGTTGCTCGAGATGTCTTCTCTCTCTGACTCTTCTGCTTCCCTTGTCCCCATTTACTGCTGTGTGATTACATCAGGTCAATTGAAATAGTCTCTCCATCTTAAAATCAGCTGATTAGCAATCTTAATTTCATCTGCAAGCCTAATTCCCCCTTGCTGTGTAGCAGAATATATTCATGGGTTCTGATGATTCAGTTCAGTTCAGTTCAGTCACTCAGTCATGTCCAACTCTTTGTGACCCCATGGACTGCAGCACACCAGGCCTCCCTGTCCATCACCAACTCCTGGAGTCCACCCAAACCATCCAACCATCTCATCCTCTGTTGTCCCCTTCGCCTCCTGCCCTCAATCTTTCCCAGCATCAGAGTCTTTTCAAATGAGTCAGCTCTTCACATCAGATGGCCAAAGTATTGGAGTTTCAGCTTCAGCATCAGACCTTCCAATGAACACCCAGGACTGATCTCCTTTAGGATGGACCGGTTGGATCTCCTTGCAGTCCAAGAGACTCTCAAGAGTCTTCTCCAACACCACAGTTCAAAAGCATCAATTCTTTGGTGCTCAGCTTTCTTTATAGTCTAACTCTCACATCCATACATGACCACTGGAAAACCATAGCCTTGACTAGATGGACCTTTGTTGGCAAAGTAATGTCTCTGCTTTTGACTATGCTATCTAGGTTGGTCATAACTTTCCTTCCAAGGAGTAAGTGTCTTTTAATTTCATGGCTGCAGTCACCATCTGCAGTGATTTTGGAGCCCAAAAAATAAAGTCTGCCACCGTTTCCACTGTTTCCCCATCTATTTCCCATGAAGTGATGGGACCAGATGCCATGATCTTCGTTTTCTGAATGTTGAGCTTTGAGCCAACTTTTTCACTCTCCTCTTTCACTTTCATCAAGAGGCTCTTTAGTTCTTCACTTTCTGCCCATGTAGCAGAATATATTCACGGATTCTGGCGATTGCTTGTGAACATCTTTGAGGAACCATTTTTCTCTCTACAAAGACCATCAGTATTCCTTGTTTACAAGCAATAGAAATTGTCTCCAACTTAAGCAGATAGAGAATTTATTAGGTGAATAAAGGTTTAGCTCATAGAATTACAGAGAAGCTGAATAACTTTGTGCTGGAATGGATGGGAAACAGAGCAGCTCTGGATATCTAGAAAGTAGGGGATGATTGACAATCTTTTTAATAGACACTACTATCTTGATGAATAGCTCTAACTATGCTTTATTCTTATACTGCTCAAGATTGAAATTCCAGGGAGAAATAGACTCTGACTGGCTTTTCATAAGTAATGTATCCACTCCTAAGCCAAAATTGGGATGAACACCTTGATTAATGAACCCACAAAGATTGTATGCAACGAGAGGTGGTTCTTCCCCAAGGCCAATTCCAGACATTATTACCAGAAGAAGAAGAAATGTACGTTAGGCAGGCAAAATAAGAGATATCCATGGTAGTATGGGAAGGTATTCTGAGCAATAATAGCAGAGTCAGCTAGATTGTAGTGGCATCATAATAAAGTGTATATGGTATGAACAAGTTTCATTTAGCTAGCAGAGGGCATGTAAACAGCCTCTCCAGATAACAACAGGAAGGGAGACTCAGCCGGTAGGACTGTCCCTGAGTGTGCAGATGAGAGATTTACCCAATGTCACAAGGCATAGGCAGCTAGCAAGTGCTTTAGCATTGAAGAATACTAATAGCAGCTGCAGTTAAGGGAGCTCAGGTCAATGGATCTGGGAGAAAACGGAGTTGGAAGTTAGATTCCAAGTGTAGTTATGCCACTAGCGGGCAAGCACAGATCTTACCTAGTTATTTCCATTCTCTCTTCAGTGAAAGGCAAGTCTGATTTCCTAGAGACCAATTATTTCTTCAGATCTTTGCAGCAAGGAGATAAGACACATGATTTTCGGTACTGTGCTTAGTCACTCAGTCATGTCCAGCTCTTTGTGACCCCATGGGCTTGTAGCCCGCCAGCTTCTCCATCCAGGGAGACTCTCCAGGCAAGAATACTGGAGTGAGTTGCCATGTCTTCCTCCAGAGGACCTTCCCAACCCAGATATCGAATCCAGCTCTCCCACATTGCAGGCTAATTCTTTACTGTCTGAGCCACCAGGGCAGCCCAAGAATCCTGGAGTGGGTCACCTAACCCTTCTCCAGGGGATCTTCCTGACCCAGTAATGGCATATCTAAAAACTCCTACACAGTGACTCAGCATAACCTCTTATAATGATAACCACAGAAGCAAGAATGCACAAACCTTCTTTATCCTACTCCATTCGTTTTTGTCTTTCAAGCCCGTAATTATCTGCCTCATTGTTCTTTGTACCCAGTAGCCATTCTTTTACAGTTATTCAGTAAAGGAATTCATACATTCATCCTCGCCAAGTCCTTGACGAGAATGTGCTCCACGCAAAATTGCCAGATGATTTCCAAAGAAACTAATTTTAAAAGTCACACATTTGAAGGTTGATGTTTAGGCTTCACAAAGAGAAATCACTAAAGTAAAACGATGCTCAAAAATACTTGCAACTTGCATCTATGACAAAGATTAAAAGGATTCCTGGTCGGAACTACTACTCGTCAGGAATCCTGAAAGCAATATGAGACTCAAGCTGTGAATCTGAAAAGGAATGTAAAGTATTAACAAGTACTATCAATGTACCATCATCATTGCCTAGAAATATTTTCCCCTCGCTTCTGAAATATCATCCATTTTTATCTGGATTATAACAGCTCCTCTTCTGTCCCCCTTGTTTTGCTGGCCAGTGGAATAGATGAGTCATCTCACCATCTGGGCTGGAGGAAAGAGAGATGTATGGCTGAATAAAGCTGAATATTATCTACATAATGATGGCCCTGCAGTCCAAAATATCTCTCTTTCTCAGTGTCCTCATCTACACTTAGTCTTTCTTCAAAACAAAATTAGGGGGTATTCTACAAAAGCGATTTCGGGCTACTTCTTCCCACCTCTAAGTCAACATTTCCAAACTTTTGGCATATAGACTCTAGGCAGCACTGACTTTTCAAAGGCTTGGTAATGGCTGAAAAGCCTAGATTAAATTAATTTAGTAAAATATTATAGCGCCATGTTTTTTGAGGTGCCATTCAAAACTCTTCATAACACCATTCCTCAAAAGCAGAGTCAGCACCTGAAGAGACAAATGTCTGTCTTCACTTTGAGATAAGATTTAAGATTGCACAAACGTTGCAGGTTTTCAGTTTATCATTATGCCTGTCTGTGTGTGTATGTTTATATACTCTTTGCTAAATGCCAGGATACAGTGGAGAAAAAAAAAGACATATATCTTGCCTTTATAGAGTTTACAGATGAGTGTGATCAAACAGACAGACTATCTGTAGAATACACACGTATTTCTAAGCATAGTGGCTCAGACAATAAAGCATCTGTCGACAGTGCAGGAGACCCGGGTTCAATCCCTGGGTTGGGAAGATTCCCTGGAGAAGGAAATGGCAGCCCACTCTAGTATTCTTGCCTGGAAAATCCCATGGACTGCAGAGCCTGGTAGGTTACCATCCATGGGGTTGCAAAGAGTCGGACACGACTGAGCAACTTCACTTTCACTTTCAAGACCTGTGTTTAAAACACTGCTGCTGCTGCTGCTGCTGCTAAGTCGCTTCAGTCGCATCCGACTCTGTGCAACCCCATATACAGCTGCCCACCAGGCTCCCCTGTCCCTGGGATTCTCCAGGCAAGAACACTGGAGTGGGTTGCCATTTCCTTCTCCAATGCATGAAAGTGAAAAGTGAAAGTGAAGTCATTCAGTTGTGTCTGACTCTTAGAAACCCCATGGACTGCAGTCTAGCAGGCTCCTCCATCCATGGGATTTTCCAGGCAAGAGTCCTGGAGTGGGTTGCCATTGCCTGCTCCAGTTTAAAACACAGGTAATCAAATGCTGTTTATGTAAGATTACTTTCTTTTCGTAAAGAGCTGATGCAAGCCATATGGTTCATAGCTTCATGTTGTTTATATATATATATACATATATATGCACACACAGCTCCAACATCACTGCAGACGGTGACTGCGGCCATGGAATCAGAAGACAATTGCTTCTTGGAAAGAAAGGTATGACAACCCTGGGCAGTGTGTTGAAAAGCAGAGGCATGACTCTGCCAACAAAGGTCTGTATAGTCAAGGCTATGGTCTTCCCATTGGTCACGTACAGTTGTTAGAGCTGGACTATAAAGAAGGCAGAATGCCAAAGAATTGATGCCTTTGAACTGCGGTCCTGGAGAAGACTCCTGAGAGTCCCTTGGATAGCGAGGAGACCAAGCCAGTCAATCTTAAGGGAGATCCACCCTGAATATTCACTGGAAGGACTGATGCTGAAGCGGAAGCTCCAGTATTTTGGTCACCTGAGGCGAACAGGTGGCTCATTGGAAAAGTCCCTGATGCTGGGGAAAATTGAGGGCAGGAGAAGAGGGCATCAGAGGATGAGATGGCTGGATGGCATCACCAATGCAGTGAACATTAACTTGGACAAACTCCAGGAGCTGGTGAGGGACAGGGAGGCCCAGCGTGGCACAATCCATGGGGTCGCAGAGAGTCGGACATTATATGTGTATATCCATATGCTGTCTTTTCAGTTTCTGAAAGAGGACTAAGAAGTTCAGTTATCTGAAGAAACAAGTCTACTAATAAAATAAGAATCTGAGTACTGGCAAGCATTGCTGAGGAAAGGGAACCAAGACTGTGATGAGTCTGTTAGCTTATACAAGGCACAGCTGAGGGAACTGGTCATGTTCAGTATGAACAACAGTTGGCATGTGTAAATCTCAGAAATTTAGAGCTGAAGGGGATTTTATTAGGATGCTGCTGGTTTAGTTGCTAAGTCGTGTCTGACTCTTGAGACCCCATGCCTTCCAGTCTCCTCTGTCCACAGGGTTTCCCAAGCAAGAATCCTGGAGTGGGTTACAATTTCCTTCTCCAGGGGATCTTCCCACCCAGGGATGGACCCTGGGTCTCCCGCATCACAGGTGGATTCTTTACCGACTGAGCGACCGAGGAAGCCCTTTTAGACGATAATTTAATCCAAGTATTTCATCTTGCAGGAAAAAAGTGATACAGTAACTTCTTTTGGACTATGGAATTGGCTAGTGGTAGAATAAGCTTCATGACTGGAATCTCACAAAGCTCAATGTCCTTTCTTCAGTTTCATTCTGTATTTCCATGCAGCTGACTTTTAACTTCAGAAATCCTGTTACCATCATCATCAGGGATTGACTAATCAGCCAGTCAATCATCCTCATCACTAATATTTGTTGAATGTTCACTCTCTTGGTTACTGATCTATGCACTAAATTACTGCATTCTATCTCACAGTGACTCTCTAGGGTAGCTACTGTTATTATCCTCATTTTTCAGTTGTAGGAAACAAGAATTAGAGCAGTCACCCAGCTAGAAAGAAACAAAGTCAGGAATCAAATATTGGTCTGAGTCCAATAAGTAGTTAAAATAAACTTGTACTTCACTCTATTCTGAATAACTAGAGTCATCAGATCTAGGATTCACGAGTGGATGTTGTAAGAGAGAAAGTTCATCCTATATAAAGAGGAAACTTCTAACATTACACTACCAACATGCCAGAGTTAGAGTGAAACCCTGTTTCAATGAGCTCCTCAAATATTACAAGTATTGAAATGGATCGTGGGGAAAGATTACTGCATTGACTAAGAAGCTGAACCATTGATAGCAACTCTTCTAAATCCTTCATTTTTATCTTTTAGAAATCATTTGATATAGTACTGTAGATCTCACAGCCTATTTATCTCTGCATTTTGCTGTTACTGTAATTAGAAGAATCTATTTTCTAAACACATTTAAGCATTCACATTTCTAAAAGTCATACTGAATGCTGGTTCTGAATATCAGCTATGTGCTTGGAGGTGGCCATGTATTCTCTCTTTTGGCTACCTAGAATGCAAACCACTTTGCTGTTTGACAAATTTCCTACTATACAAATCCTGCTGCTGCTGCTGCTGCTGCTGCTAAGTTGCTTCAGTCGTGTCCGACTCTGTGCGACTCCAGAGATGGCAGCCCAAAGGCTCCCCTGTCCCTGGGATTCTCGAGGCAAGAACACTGGAGTGGGTTGCCATTCCCTTCTCCAATGCATGAAAGTGAAAGTGAAGTCACTCAGTCGTGTCCGACTCCTAGCGACCCATGGACTGCAGCCCACCAGGTCCTCTGTCCACGGGATTTTCCAGGCAAGAGTACTGGAGTGGAGTGCCATTGCCTTCTCTGATGCAAATCCTAAGTGGAGGCAACACTTTCCATTATAGGAGCAGAAAATGCCAGATGCCTGCTTTCCTACTCTAGTGGCACATGACTTAGGCCCTGGTAATGAGATGCCCCCTTCAGGGACTTTGACTCAGCAGCCAGTGACTGAAGCAGCATAGTCAAAGAAGAATTCTTTTGGCAACAAGGGTAGTAAGTTTTCCAAAGCAGAGCCTCCAAGAGCAAAATTCGGCACTAGTGCAGGCTGTATCAGCCAGTGCTCAGTGGGATGGCATATACACATAACACACCTTTATCCATTCATTGGTGATGGACACTTAAGCTGCTTCCACAGCTCTATTGTGAATAATGCAGGTCTGAACATTGGGTTGCATATGTTTCTTGGAGTTTGTGTTTTCACTCTCTTTGGATATATACCCAGCAGTGGGTTTGCTGAATCATACAGTATTTTGAGAAAATCTCTGGTGGCTCAGATGGTAAAGAATCTGCCTGCAGTACAGGAGACCTGGGTTCAATTCCTGGGTCAGGAAGATCCCCTGGAGAAAGGAATGGCAACCCACTCTAGTATTCTTGCATGCAGAATCCCTATAGACAGAGGAACCTGGCGGGCTGCAGTCCATAGGGTCAAAAAGAGTCAGACAGGACCAAGTGACTGCACACAGCGCATGGTGTTTGGGGCTTCCCAGGTGGCGCCAGTGGTGAGGAACCCGCCTGTCAATGCAGGAGACAAAGGGACGCATGTTCGATCCCTGGGTCAGGGAGATCCCCTGGAGGAGGGCACTGCAACCCACTCCAGTACTCTTGCTTGGGAAATGCCATGGACAGAGGGCCTGGTGGGCTACAGTCCACGGGGTTGACAAGAGCTGGGCACGACTGAAGTGACTTAGCGCCCCCCCACACACACACGTGGTGTTTTTAGCTTTTTTGAGAAACCTCTGTACTGATTACCACAGTGGCTACACCAGTTTAATTCCCTCAAACACAGCACACTAGGGTGACTTCCTCCCCAGCATTTGTCATTTGTAGCCTTTTTGATTCTAACCTTGCTGACAGGGGTGAATTGTCATTGCAATTGGTTTTGATTTGCATTTCTCTGATGATTAGTAACGGTGAGATCTTTTCATGTGCCTGTTGCCCATCTGTATGTCTTCTCTGGAATAATGTCTTTTCTTCTCTTCTGCCCATTTTTCAACTGGATGTTTTGGGGGTTTTTGATATTGAGTTATACAAGCTATTTATACATTTGTATAGGCTATGGTTTTTCCTGTGGTCATGTATGGATGTGAGAGTTGGACTGTGAAGAAGGCTGAGCGCAGAAAAATTGATGCTTTTGAACTGTGGTGTTGGAGAAGACTCTTGAGAGTCCCTTGGACTGCAAGGAGATCCAACCAGTCCATTCTGAAGGGGATCAACCCTGGGATTTCTTTGGAAGGAATGATGCTAAAGCTGAAGCTCCAGTACTTTGGCCACCTCATGTGAGGAGTTGACTGATTGGAAAAGACCCTGATGCTGGGAGGGATTGGGGGCAGGAGGAGAAGGGGACGACCGAGGATGAGATGGCTGGATGGCATCACGGACTTAATAGACGTGAGTCTGAGTGAACTCCGGGAGTTGGTGATGGACAGGGAGGCCTGGCGTGCTGCAATTCATGGAGTTGCAAAGAGTCGGACATGACTGAGCGACTGAAATGAACTGAACCCTTTATTGGTCATATCATTTGCAAATATTTTCTCCCTTATCATAGGCTGGCTTTCCATTTTGCCAATGGTTTTCTTTCCTGTGCAAAAGTTCTTAACTTTAATTAGGTCTTGTTTATTTAATTTTGCCTTTGTTTCCATTGCCTTGCTGCTAGTCACTTCAGTCATGTCCGACTCTGTGCAACCCCATAGACAGCAGCCCAATGGGCTCCCCCGTCCCTGGGATTCTCCAGGCAAGAACACTGGATTGGGTTCCCATTTCCTTCTCCAATGCATGAAAGTGAAAAGTGAAAGTGAAGTCACTCAGTCATGTCTGACTCTTAGCAACCCCATGGACTACAGCCTACCAGGCTCCTCCACCCACGGGATATTTGCCAATGGTTTTCTTTCCTGTGCAAAAGTTCTTAACTTTAATTAGGTCTTGTTTATTTAATTTTGCCTTTGTTTCCATTGCCTTGCTGCTAAGTCACTTCAGTCATGTCCGACTCTGTGCAACCCCATAGACAGCAGCCCAATGGGCTCCCCCGTCCCTGGGATTCTCCAGGCAAGAACACTGGATTGGGTTCCCATTTCCTTCTCCAATGCATGAAAGTGAAAAGTGAAAGTGAAGTCACTCAGTCATGTCTGACTCTTAGCAACCCCATGGACTACAGCCTACCAGGCTCCTCCACCCACGGGATTTTCCAGGCAAGAGTACTGGGGTGGGTTGCCATTGCCTTCTCCTCCTTTGCCTTAGACTTATCCAAAAAATTTGCTATGATTTATGCCAAAGAATGTTCTGCCTATGTTTTCTTCTAGGGATTTTATGATTTGTACTCATATTCATATCTTTAATCCATACTGAGTTTATTTTTCTATATGATTTGAGAAGATGTTGCAATCTCATTCTTTTACATGTAGCTGTCTAGTTTGCCCAGCACCATTTAGTAAATGAACTGTTTTTTCTCCACTGTAATACTTACCTCCTTTGTCAGAGACTAATAGAATAGGTGCGTGGGCTTATTTCTGGGCTTTCTATTCTATTTGTCTATATGTCTGTTTGATGCCAGTACCATGGTGTTTTGATTACTATAGCTTTGTAGTATAGTCTGAAGTCAGAAAGTATGGTATTTCCACCTTTGTTCTTTTTTCTCAAGATTATCTTGGTTATTCAGGGTCTTTTGTGGTTCAATATAAACTTTAGGATTATTTGGCCTAATTCTGTGAAAAATGTCATGGATATTTTGATAAGGGTTGCATTAAATCTGTAGATTGCTTTGGGTAGTTGTGCCTTTTAACAATATTAATTTTTCTAATCCATGAACATGAACATGTTACATTTCCACTTGTTTGTATAGTCTTCAATTTCCTTTATCAGTGTTTTATAGCTTACAGAGTATAAATCTTTTGCCTCCTTGGTTAAATTTATTCTTATATTTTATTATTTTTGATGCAATTATAAATGGGATTTTTAAAAAATTCTCTTTATGATAGTTTATTAGTGTACAGAAAATCACAGATTTCTCTCTATTAGTCTTATATCCTAAAACTTTACTGAATTCAATTATTAGTTTTCAGTTTTAAGGTGGAGACTTTAGGGTTTTCCATATATATTACCATGTCATCTGTAAAGAGTGACAGTTTTATTTCTACCTTTCAAATTTGGATGCCTCATATTTCTTTTTCTTGTCTGTTGCTATGGCTATGACTTCCAGTATAATAAGTCCCCTACACATGAACCTTCAAGTTGTGAGCTTGAAAGATATGAGTGTGTATCTGTGTATCCAGTCACGTACGTTAGTTCCCATACCTGGCTCACATAGTCACGGTATGTGCACCCTCTACAAGTGGCTGTGGTTTGGTGTGACCGCGCAAAAGCACGCCGGCTGCGACGGACCACGCAGAAGCATGGCCGAGAGGAGCTACCCCACACCCAAGGTCAGGGGCGGCAGCAAGGAGGAGCTACCCCACGTCCAAGGACTGGTGGCTGAGCAGGCACAAGAGGGCCGAGAAGAGCTACTCCATGTTCAAAGTCAGGAGGGGCAGCCATGAGGAGATACCCCTCATCCACGGTAAGGAGCAGCGGCTGCGCTTTGCTGGAGCAGCCGTGAAGAGATAACTCACATCCAAGGTAAGAGAAACCCAAGTAAGATGGTAGGTTTTGCAAGAGGGCATCAGCGGGCAGACACACTGAAACCGTACTCACAGAACCCTAGTCAATCTAATCACACAGACCACAGCCTTGTCTAACTCAATGAAACTAAGCCATGCCCGCAAAACTCAGATGACCATTATATCTACTACTGTGAGCAGGAATCCCTTAGAAGAAATGGAGTAGCCATCATGGTCAACAAAATATTCTGAAATGCAGTACTTGGATGCAATCTCAAAAATGACAGAATGATCTCTGTTTGTTTCCAAGGCAAGCCATTCAATATAACAGTAATCCAAGCCTATGCCCCAACCAGTAATGCTGAAGAAGCTGAAGTTGAATGATTCTATGAAGACCAACAAGACCTTTTAGAACTAACACCCCAAAAAGATGTCCTTTTCATTATAGGGGACTGGAATGCAAAAGTAGGAAGTCAAGAAACACCTGGAGTAACAGCCAAATTTGGCCTTGGAATGCAGAATGAAGCAGGGCAAAGACTAATACAGTTTTGCCAAGAAAATGCACTGGTCATAGCAAACACCCTCTTCCAACAACACAAGAGAAGACTCTACACATGGACATCACCAGATGGTCAACACTGAAATCAGATTGATTATATTTGCAGCCAAACATGGAGAAGCTCTATACAGTCAATAAAAACAAGACCAGGAGCTGACTGTGGCTCAGATCATGAGCTCCTTATTGCCAAATTCAGACTTAAATTGAAGAAAGTAGGGAAAACCACTAGACCATTCAGGTATGACCTAAATCAAATCCTTTATGATTATACAGTGGAAGTGAGAAATAGATTTAAGGGACTAGATCTGATAGACAAGAGTGCCTGATGAACTATGGATGGAGGTTCGAGGCATTGTACAGGAGACAGGGATCAAGACATTCCCAAGAAAAAGAAATGTAAAAAAGCAAAATGACTCTCTGAGGAGGACTTACAAATAGCTCTGAAAGGAAGAGAAGTGAAAAGCAAAGGAGAACAAGAAAGATATAAGCATCTAAATGCAGAATTCCAAAAACCACTAGACCATTCAGGTATGACCTAAATCAAATCCTTTATGCTTATACAGTGGAAGTGAGAAATAGATTTAAGGGACTGGATCTGATAGACAGAGTGCCTGATGAATTATGGTTGGAGGTTTGTGACATTGTACTAGAGACAGGGATCGAGACCATCCCCAAGAAAAAGAAATGCAAAAAAGCAAAATGGCTGTCTGGGGAGGCCTTACAAATAGCTGTGAAAAAAACAGAAGTGAAAAGCAAAGGAGAAAAGGAAAGGTATAAGCATCTGGATGCAGAGTTCCAAAGAATAGGAAGGAAAGACAAGAAAGCCTTCCTCAGTGATCAATGTAACGAAATAAAGGAAAACAACAGAATGGGAAAGACTAGAGATCTCTTCAAGAAAATGAGAGATACCAAGGGAACATTTCATGCAAAGATGGGCTCGATAAAGGACAGAAATGGTCGGGACCTAACAGAAGCAGAAGATATTAAGAAGAGGTGGCAAGAATACACAGAACTGTACAAAAAAGATCTTCACGACCCAGATAATCACGATGGTGTGATCACTCACGTAGAGCCAGACATCGTGGAATGTGAAGTCAAGTGGGCCTTAGAAAGCATCATGATGAGCAAACCTAGTGGAGGTGATGGAATTCCAGTTGAGCTATTCCAAATCCTGAAAGATGATGCTGTGAAAGTCCTGCACTCAATATGCCAGCAAATTTGGAAAACTCAACAGTGGCCACAGGACTGGAAAAGGTCACTTTTCATTCCAGTCCCAAAGAAAGGCAATGCCAAGGAATCCTCAAACTACCACACAATTGCACTCATCTCACATGCTAGTAAAGTAACGCTCAAAATTCTCCAAGCCAGACTTCAGCAGTATGTGAACCATGAACTCCCTGATGTTTAAGCTGGTTTTAGAAAAGGCAGAGGAACCAGAGATCAAATTGCCAACATCCATGGGATCATGGAAAAAGCAAGAGAGTTCCAGAAAAACATCTATTTCTGCTTTATTGACTATGCCAAAGCCTTTTTTGGATCCCAATAAACTGTGGAAAATTCTGGAACAGATGGGAATGCCAGACCACCTGACCTGCTTCTTGAGAAATCTGTATGCAGGTGAGGAAGCAGCAGTTCGAACTGGACGTGGAACAACAGACTGGTTCCAAATAGGAAAAGGGGTATGTCAAGGCTGTATATTGTTACCCTGCTTATTTAACTTTTATGCAGAGTACATCATGAGAAATGCTGGACTGGAAGAAACACANCATGTGAATTTACAGCAACAGACAATTCTCTGTGTACCAGAAAGTGGACTCTGACTAGACACTGAAGCTGCCAGTACCTTGTTCTTGGACTTCTCAGAACCAGCCTCCAGGAATACATTTCTATTGTGTGTAAGCCACCCAGTCTATGTTATTTTGTTACAGCAACCCACACTGAGCAAGACAAATTCTAATATGTTAAACACAGAGCATTTGTACTAGATGGTCCCTTTGCCACATTTACAATGATATTTATTTCTTATCATAAATTAATGCTTTATTGCATAGCATAGATGGGCAACTTGTTCCGTGTATTGAGTATATAAAGGACCACTGTTCCATCTATAGAGTTTGACAAAAGCAGGGTTAACTTAAATAAAAACTGGGAAATTAAAGTTAATGTAGCTTGCAATTAAATAACTGGTGACAATAAATAGTGACTTTTTTTTCCTTGGCCCAATACTGTTTATTCTGGACCTTTTAGGTAATGCAGAAATCACAGAGTTTCTAACTGGGGCACAACAGGTAGCTCTGTGATGTTCCCGTTTCTAAGCATTCCACAGCTTTAGCATATGGTCAGAAGTACATCAGGGCCATTTAAAGCAGATCCTCTAGCCATCCTGCTTGTGGAGGGCTCACCACAGCCCTGCAGTCTACAGATGACTAAGGGGCTTGTCGTTTCCTGTCTTCACATGCCCCCAGCACAGCAGATTGCAATGCAGGAAGCATTGCCATAAACCTAGAGAACTGGCTGCTTTCCAAGCCCTCAAATTCACTCCTCAGGCTGTATCATTTATGGAAATTGATTCTCTTATTTATGTCTGGGAGGTGCTAGTAACTCTCTGTGGAATGTAGCCATAGGAATAGCATAGGAGAGGTAATGAGAGAGGCAGAACACTTGCATATGCATGGAAAAGTACAAAGAAAGGGACAATTTCCTATGCAATGTCAGCAATCCTTTATTTTATTCAATACTTTACAACTAGTCAGTATCAGACCAAAGCTTACTGGTTATAAATTTACTGCTGTTTCCAGTAGACTATGATCTTTGTTATCTACAGATATTTCTGTTAACAATTATCATTACAATTATTTGAGTCAAATCCTCTACAAACATGTGCTTTCAAAAACCATGATTTCCTGAGTCAATTTGACTTCAGATATTCATGTGAATACATAAAATGATAAGTTTTCATTTTCTGTACCCTCACACACAGACTTAATTTGGAAACAGAAAGAACAAGGGAAAAGGTGAGTTTTAGAAGCAGCCAGAAAATCAAGGGTCACCTGAAATTTCCAAAATGTCTCTCTCCTTCCAAAATTGTTTACATTTATCCACCAAAAAATAGGTTATCCACTGTATTTGACACTGAAAATACAGAGATAAAAGAAGGACATATTTTTGCTCTCTATAGTTGATGCACTTGGAAGAAGAAAGATAAATGAATACCAACAATAAAATGTGGCCACTTCTAAGACTGAGGTAAACTCGGAGTGCATATAAATAAGAACTAACCTAGATGAGAAGGATCCAGTAAACATTCTGGAGGAAATAATATCTAATTTCCTCTGTCTTATCTCCATTATCAAATAAATATAAAATTTCTACTAAAATATTCAGGCAGCTCCTTCTTTCCATCTCCATTCCTAGCATCCTAGTTCAACTCATCATCATTTCTTATCTGAAGTCTGTAATAACCTCCTAATCACTCCCTCTACATGCACTCTTGCATATTTGCAGTCTATCTATTCTCCAGGCAACATCTCAAATTATGCTTTAAAAATTTATACCTGATCATGTCACACATTTGCTTAAAAGCATATAGAAAAATTTTCTCTGATCATAAAGAACAACCTTTTATTATTTTTTATCATCGTTTGTAAACCTCACATAATTATATCTTGGTTTATATCCTTAGTCTAAGTTCATGTTACTCTTTCTCTATTAAATTTGTTTTTCAAGGCACTAGCCTTCTGTATATTTCTCTAATGCTTAAAGATCTGGTTTCATCTTTGAAGTATCTAGCTTCTCTCGTGGTACTTTTTCTAAAAAGTTTTCTCATATTGAATTTGCTTTTTAGTAATCAAGTTTCATACTAAATATTATTTATACTTAGCTTACTTTTTTGAACCTTCTCAAAGTTCTGAGTCTTTTTGCTATACAATTTTATGATATTCTGTAATGTTGCTTTATTTGAATAATGCTTATTGTATTTTTGTGTTTATTTTATAATTATTGGTTTAAAAATGATGACTTCTATTAATTCAACATATAAGGGATATATTCCTTTTTATTGTGGATATTCTAGTAAAGTCAACATTTATTAATCCAGTAATTATTACTAATCCAGTAAAATAAATATAATTGATATAACATAAATAAATATTATATATACATATATATATAATACCTGTGTTTTTCTTTGCTGTGTCACCAACACTTATTATGGTGTTTCATATATTCACAATGAATATTTATCAAATAAGTGAATGATCTAAAACCTAAAAAATGAATTAAATTGGTGATGAGGGAAGAAAAGGTTTTGAGCATAATAAAAAGCTTATATCAATGTCTCTGAAACTTAATACATTTAGACATCTATAGAGAGATTCCAGAAGGCATATTGGAAGGCAAGATGATAAAAATGCAGGTCTAAAGTGTTAGTAAAGGGCTTATTAATGAAAGACATTTTATTCTAAGCTAAGGAATCTGTATTTTATTCCAAAGTCAATGAGGACTTAATGAAAGGTTTTATGAGTTAGTTCTGTGTTTTAGAAACTAAGGCACTAAGTATATTAGAAAGTAGGAGGATTTGAGCCATTGACTCTTTTTAGGAATCAAAAGGCAGCTGATCATAAAGTAGGAAGTCTAAGCTTATATATGCCCTTCTGAATTAGAATCTTAAGTTCATTTCCTCCTTTAGGGATTTAACTTTTCAAAATGACTCAATTATAAAACAATTAGCTTTATGATCGAACTCAGTGTGTGTTGTGTGTGTGTGTGTGTCTGTATATAAAACAAATTTTCGTTGACCTTAAATACCCATTATCTATAGTTCTATTTATCTTCTCCAATTAATAGCCAATTTCTTAAAATGTAGCCACATATTTCAATCTTGTGTTCACCTTTTAGATGATTTCAGTGTGATTTCTACTTGTCATTTGACTTCCCTGGTGGCTCAGACTGTAAAGCATCTGTCTACAATGTGGGAGATCCAGGTTCGATCCCTGGGTTGGGAAGATCCCCTGGAGAAGGAAATGGCAATCCACTCTAGGACTATTGCCTGGAAAATCCCATAGTCAGAGGAGCCTGGTAGGCTGCAGTCCATGGGGTCACAAAGAGTCAGACATGACTGAGGGACTTCACCTCACCTCACCTCTACTTGTCATTAATGCAACTATAACTGTCAAGTTATTAATATCACTCTTATAACAAACACAGTGAACATTTTTAATCCTTTACCCTACTTAATCATCCAGGGTATTTTGAAATTCTCAGACTCTTCACCATTGGAAATGCAAGTGAAAAATACTTTGCAAGACAGTTAATAACGAGTCATCAAAGAGAATGAAGCCATCTGATGAAATAGAAAATTTCAAGAAGCTGGGAAATATCAGCAGTGTCCATGGCCATATATACCAAATAATGACTGGGAAAAAAAAAACAAAACCCTAATAATAAGATGTTGTTGAACACTGCACTAGTGTCAGGTAACTTGGAATAGGTAAGTACAGGATGAGCAAGTAACTCT
Organism: Aepyceros melampus; assembly: GCA_006408695.1. Lineage (NCBI taxonomy): Eukaryota > Metazoa > Chordata > Mammalia > Artiodactyla > Bovidae > Aepyceros > Aepyceros melampus. Next base: position 512,455 of record SJXQ01008512.1, read on the forward strand.
ACTCATTTTGGAAGCTCAGTTCTAAAAGGAAGGTTGATATGGATAAGAGCCTAGTACATACCAAAAAAAAAAAAAAAGTGAACTGATAGATACTAATATGTAAAATATGTTAATATAAGAAGAAATTCAAGTGCATCACAATATAGTTAAATAATGCTACTGATTATCATCAGGTCAGTTCAGGTCAGTACAGTTGCTCAATTGTATCCGACTCTTTGGGACCCCATGAATTGCACCATGCTAGGCCTCCCTGTCCATCACAACTCCCAGAGTCTACCCAAACCCATGTCCATCGAGTCAGTGATGCCATCCAGCCATCTCATCCTCTGTTGTCCCCCTTTTTCCTCCTGCCCCCAATCCTTCCCAGCATTAGGGTCTTTTCCAATGAGTCAACTCTTTGGATGAGGTAGCCAAAGTACTGGAGTTTCAACTTCAACATCAGTCCTTCCAATGAACACCCAGGACTGATCTCCTTTAGGGATGGACTGGTTGGATCTCCCTGCAGTCCAAGGGACTCTCAAGAGTTTTCTCCAACACCACAGTTCAAAAGCATCAGTTCTTCGGTGCTCAGCTTTCTTTATAGTCTAACTCTCACATCCATACATGACTATTGGAAAAACCAAAGCCAATCATCAGTTACTTTAAATAGGAATTCACTTAATTCCAAACAGGATTTAAAATTTTTGTTCAGTTCATGAATTAAAACAAAGCTTTTAAAATTTAATTCTCCCAAAAATGAAACATCTGAAATTGTGAGAGTTGCTAAAATTCAGCTTCACAGGTCAACATTGAAAATAAAATTAGTTTTGCAAATTACTATGAGTATAAATTTGAAGCATAGTATCACAAAAGAAATAATCCTACTAAATTTAACTATCTGTGAAACAAGAATGTGCTTGAAGTTGGTTTTAATGAAATTGATAATTTAGAATTAAAATCCAGAGTTGTCAAATTTTACAAGCATTTTTAAATACTTACAAAATAAGCTATGTATACTATATATATTATATATGACATATACAAATCTGATACTGAAAACAAACAAAAAAAATTCAGCATGGCAATAGGCAATTACTTTCTTTACTTTTTATCAATTAAAAATGTTTTACCTTTGAGGAACCATTTAGCAAACCAACATAAGTGCCTTATTATTAAATTAAAGATTTTGCAAATGAGTTTTTTAACATGTGATTGCATTTTCAAAAGTAGCTGGAGATTATTCAATCATAGCAATAATGAATAAAATACTACCACCAACAACAAATCAGTTCTTGGAAAATTGAATTATTTAGAACAACTCATACAAAATAGAAAGCTTTAGAAATCTACTTATCAAGGGAGGATTTAAACAAAATAAATAATTACATGAATGAAGTCTTTTTTTTTTTTTTTTTGCTTCACCTCATGGCTTTCAGGATCTTAGTTCCTCAACCAAGGAGTGAACTTAGGGTCATAGTAGAAAAAATGCTGCCTCCTAATGCTGTACCACCAGAGAAGTCCCTACTGGAATCAAACTGTATTCAGTTTTTAACTTGAATATCCATTACAGTTATTTCTTTTCAGCAGCACTGGGTCTTCATTGCTGCCTGTGAGCCTTCTCTAGTTGTGGAAAGTGGGGGCTACTCTTTAGTTGTCATCGGTGGGCTTCTCACTGTGGCTTCTTCAGTTACAGAGCTCAGGCTCTAGAGTTCAGGTTTCGTAGTTGTGCCCCATGGGCTTAGTTACCCTGTGGCATGTGGGATCTTCTGGACCACAGCGGTTGAACCCACATCCCCTGCCTTGGCAGGCAGACTCTTAACTACTGGACCCAGAGGGAAGTCCTACCATATTTTAAATTATCTTAACTTATGGAAAAAATCTGATAGATTTTTCTGCTTTCCAGTACAAATTTACACTTTGTGACACATTGAAAAATATATTCTTCAGAAAAATATTAGTAATTTAGTATTAGAAATAGACATATATATACCAGAATTTTTTCTTCTTATATAAATGGTTAGAAATCAATATAAATAAGATTTTAATGTATGTATATATATACTTTTAGAAATTAAAAAATATTTTAAAATATAGTTATTTTTAGACTTTACAATATACTGTGGTCAATTTGGGCTTCCCTGGTGGCTCAGACAGTAAAGGATCCACCTGAAATACAGGAGACCCAGGTTTTATCACTGGGTTTGGGAAGATAACCTGGAGAAGGGAATGACTACCCACTCCAAACATTCAAAAATTATACATCTTATGTGTTTTACTGTTTCTCACAGTCAATAGTATCTCTATTTGGACTATAAATTATATTGTAGACCACTCATTGGTGATACTAAAAATATAGGATCAAAGCATAAGATTTAGGCAAGATCAAACATTCTGGAACAAGATGGATGGAGCCTGGTACAAGCTTTGGGCACCACGAGAGAACAGATTACCATAGTTGACCTGTCATCAGAGACTTGCTGTTTTAGCATTACTGAGTATCCCAGCAGGCTATCCAAAGAGTCCTCGATCTCTAGCAAACATTCTGAGAGAATTCACATCCAACAAAATGGAAGAAATTTTTATTACATTATCAATAATGTATTGAGACTGTTAGCCAATTTTAGTAGTAACGATAAATTTTTGCTGCTTGAGCAAAAGAATAAATAAATTACAGAATCATCTCAGCTTAATACTTGATAGATGTCATCTGAACAGAAATTAGAACACTTGTAAAAGCATTAATAGAAAAAAAAAAGTTATAAGGACTCCTTGGTTCCAGAATTGGGGGTATTTTATATTAGCTATGTATTCATATTGGCTGGGGAAGGAATTTTAAGGCCCTTAACTGCAAGAACATGGGAAATGCTTCAAAACTTTTGTGTAGATTATAGAAGAACAGGAGATGGAAATTTAGATGAAACTTTGTTCCTGTTGTTTAGTCACTCAGTTGTGTCTGACGTTTCTTCATTCTCATGAACTGTAGCCCACAAGTCTCCTCTGCCCATAGGATTTCCCAGGCAAGGATCCTAGAGTGGCTTGCCATTTCCTTCTCCATGAGATCTTTCTGACCCAGGGATTGAACTCTTGTCTCAGATGTCTCCTACATTGGCAGATGGATTCTTTCCCTCTGAGCCACCTGGGAATGTCCAGATGAAACTTAGGTAGACAAACTTTATGCCATAAAAGTAAGTGAGAAAAATTGTGGGAGAAGAGTAACTGAAATCATTTGAGGCTGGTATGTGAAATATATAATAAACTACATGTATAGTGTTAGTTGCTCAGTTGTGTCCAACCCTTTGCCACCCCATGGATTGTAGACCACCAGTCTCCTCTCTTCATGGGATTTTCAGGCAAGAATAATGGAGTGGGTTGCCATTTTCTTCTCCAATAAATTATATACCTATAACATAAATACATAGTGTCTTTCCATGGCCTTAAAAACTTGTAAATAAATCATATCTGTTTATATTACTGTTTCATTAATTATCTAATACATACTGGATCCATTTATTTTACATTTATTTGGCCAATAAAATTGAACTTCGACAACAATAACAACAAAATATTCCCAATATTTAGACCTCATTAGCCTGCATAAGAAAGTTATGACCAACTTAGATAGCATATTAAAAAGCAGAGACATTGCCAAAAAAGGTCTGTCTAGTCAAGGCTACGGTTTTTCCAGTGGTCATGTATGGATGTGGGAGTTGGACTGTGAAGAAAGCTGAGTGCTGAAGAACTGATGCTTTTGAAGTGTGGTGTTGGAGAAGACTCTTGAGAGTCCCTTGGACTGCAAGGAGATCCAAACAGTCCATCCTAAAGGAGACTAATCTTGGATATTCATTGGAAAGACTGATGCTGAGGCTGAAACTCTAATACTTTGGCCACCTCATGCAAAGAGTTGACTCATTGGAAAAGACCTTGATGCTGGGAGGGATTGGGGGCAGGAGAAGAAGGGGACAAGAGAGAATGAGAACGCTGGATAGCATCACTGACTAGATGCACATGAGTTTGGGTGAACTCCAGGAGTCAGTGATGGACAGGCAGGCTTGGCGTGCTGCGATTCATGGAGTCACAAAAGTCAGACACGAAATAGCAAATGAACTGAACTGAACTGAACTGAACCTGCATAAATAGGTATCACAAAATACATGATTTAATAAAACATAGAAAATATAAGACAAGCTGCAATGAATTAACATTTAGTGGGAAATCAATTAAATCATTAATATTTAGTTAATTGATTACAAATTATTAATTTAAAATTTTTAAGAAAGTAAAAATTTCTGCCTACTAATAAAATTCTCTTTAGTATTCTCAGAAAATATATTTTTGCTCTATTTCAAAGATACAAAGGAAAGAAAACCATCCCTGTGGTTATGGGAAACATAATTTAAAGTCTTGCAAACAAGTTGTACAAGTAAAGAAGAAAAATACATTAGCTTATGATGTTTGAGGAAAACATAATACTGTGTATTAGTAGAAGATATTTACTATATGATATAAAATTGTTATCAACAGTTTGAGGACACAATAAAATGAGCTTACATTTTACTTTGATCTAAAAGAAAGCCATTGCCAAAGAATGCTCAAACTACTGCACAATTGCACTCATTTCATATGCTAGTAAAGTAATGCTCAAAGTTCTGCAAGTCAGGCTTTAGCAATATCTGAACTGTAAAATTCCAGATGTTCAAGCTGGTTTTAGAAAAGGCAGAGGAACCAGAGATCAAATTGCCAACATCTGCTTCTGCTTTATTGACAATGCCACAGCCTTTGACTGTGTGGATCACAATAAACTGGAAAATTCTGAAAGAGATGGGAATACCAGACCACCTGACCCGCCTCTTGAGAAACCTATATGCAGGTCAGGAAGCAACAGTTAGAACTGAACATGGAACAGCAGACTGGTTCCAAATCAGGAAAGGAGTACGTCAAGGCTGTATATTGTCACACTGGCTATTTAACTTATATGCAGAGTACATCATGAGAAATGCCAGGCTGAATGAAGCACAAGCTGGAATCAAGATTGCTAGGAGAAATATCAATAACTTCAGATATGCAGATGATACCATCCTTATGGCAGAAAATGAAGAAGAACAAAAGAGCCTCTTGATGAAAGTGAAAGAGGACAGTGAACAAGTTGGCTTAAAGCTCAACATTCAGAAAACTAAGATCATAACATCTGATCCCATCACTTCATGGCATATAGATGGGGAAACAGTGGAAACAGTGGCAGACTTTTTATTTTTGTGGGCTCCAAAATCACTGCAGATGGTGACTGCAGCCATGAAATTAAAAGATGCTTACTCCTTGGTAGGAAAGTTATGACCAACCTAGACAGCATATTAAAAAGCAGAGGCACTACTTTGCCAACAAAGGTCTGCCTGGCAAGGCTATGGTTTTTCCAGGAGTCATGTATGGATGTGAGAGTTGGACTATAAAGAAAGCTGAGTGCTGAACAATTGATGCTTTAGAAATGTGGTGTTGGAAAATACTCGAGAGTCTCTTGGACTGCAAGGAGACCTAACCCATCTATCCTACAGGAGATCAGTCCTGAATGTTTATTGGAAGGACTGATGTTGAAGCTGAAACTCCAATACTTTGGCCACCTGATTCAAAGAGCTGACGCATTTTAAAAGATCCTGAAGCTGGGAAAGATTGAGGGCAGGGGGAGAAGGGGATGACAGAGGATGAGAAGGTTGGATGGCATCACCGACTCAATGGACAAGGGTTTGGTTGGACTTTAGGAGTCAGTGATGGACAGTCACCTGGCATGCTGAGGTCCATGGGTTGCAAAGAGTCGGACACAACTGCGCGACTGAACTGATTTATGCTTTCATTTTCTCCCATAATTGTGAGGTGGTTGGTATTCACTTTCCTTTTTTCTTTTAATTCATAATTTTTAAACAGCATTGTCACACAAATTTTAACAATAAATATGTATGAATTTAACAAGTGTTTTCCTTGAGATAATTATCACTGAGAAAATCATCACTGAATTTTCTTGAGAATATTATCACTGAAAAATACACCACAAAACCATCATAAATATTGCATCACTGATTTATATGAAATCAATAAATGATTTTTAAATACCTGCCATGCAAAAGAGGCTTAAGTAGTTATTTTTAGAAAAAGATGTATGTGAAAGCTATTTTTATGAGTTTAAAATTTTAAGGAAATAATGATAAAGTGAAATTTATGATAATGGTTCAATAGAATTTCAAAGGAAGAAGAAAGATATTTTGGGGGAAGAAATGAATAGATTAAAATGATTGGATAAATGTTCAGGAGTATAGTGTTGGGGTACATTTCTGTAGTCACGGCTGAGTTAAAAGTATGCTTTAGAAGTTTAGAAGTTGATCAGTATTCTTTTCTCACTCCTACCAAAAATACTGTCGTCAATTGGAATGTTCACTTAAAGCAAGTGACAAAAATCTAATGTATATTTTATCTAATATTTATAATTTAGAAAGTAAATATTATCATTATTGTTATATTTGTTGTAAATAATGAAACTCATGGAACATAAATGACTTGACATGTAACTAAACTGAAAATAGAAACCAGATTTTTATGATTTCCAAGTTCATGTTCTCTCTTCTCTGACTCTTATTAAGAGAGGAACTAGAAGGTGTTGAAAACTAAGATTTAGAAAATACTGATAAAGTCACTCAAGGTCTTATATACTTTTTATTATTTTTCATGAATTTTGTAATTGGCATTTTTTGTTTACCTTACATAGTCTCTTTCAATATTTAAAGCTTTCACAACTCTCTCAGATTTTTCAGCACATAGGTAATATCTTAAGTAATTTGTCTTTATTTTTTGGCTTTAATTCACGGATAACAAATCAAATTATTATGTTTAATTGTTATGTCAGATTATTCTCACTTAAACAATTAATGCAAACCAAATTCAAGGGAGAAGGGTTAACAAAAAACTTGTAACCATTCTAATCCAAACTTCCTTCTACCTAACTTGATCCAAAGGTAATATATTTTATCTGGTGATCATCTCATGAATATCTTAAACAGTGTCAGACTTTATTTTTCTGGGCGCCAAAATCACTGCAGATGGTGACTGCAGCCATGAAATTAAAAGACGCTTACTCCTTGGAAGAAAAGTTATGACCAACCTAGATAGCATATTCAAAAGCAGAGACATTACTTTGCCGACTAAGGTCCGTCTAGTCAAGGCTATGGTTTTTCCTGTGGTCATGTAATGGATGTGAGAGTTGGACTGTGAAGAAGGCTGAGTGCCGAAGAACTGATGCTTTTGAACTGTGGTGTTGGAGAAGACTCTTGAGAGTCCCTTGGACTGCAAGGAGATCCAACCAGTCCATTCTTAAGGAGATCAACCCTGGGATTTCTTTGGAAGGAATGATGCTAAAGCTGAAGCTCCAGTACTTTGGCCACCTCATATGAAGAGTGACTCACTGGAAAAGACTCTGATGATGGGAGGGATTGGGGGCAGGAGGAGAAGGAGATGACAGAGGATGAAATGGCTGGATGGCATCACCAACTTGATGGATGTGAATTTGAGCGTACTCCGGGAGTTGGTGATGGACAGGGAGGCCTGGCGTGCTGCGATTCATGAGGTTGCAAAGAGTCAGACATAACTGAGCGACTGAAATGAACTGAACTGAGGCCTTCTGTATGGAGTTCAGCAGGATATACAAGGCCACGGGTCTTTTCCAGTTGTTGAAGACCCTAGAGACTGGGTCATCTGAGTCAAATTCACCCATTCCAGTCCATTCCAGTTCACAGATTCCTAGAATGTCGATGTTCACTCTTGCCATCTCTTGTTTGACCACTTCCAATTTGTCTTGATTCATGGACCTGACATTCCAGGTTCCTATGCAATATTGCTCTTTACAGCATCGGATCTTGCTTCTATCACCAGTCACATCCACAACTGGGTATTGTTTTTGCTTTGGCTCCATCTTTTCATTCTTTCTGGAGTTATTTCTCCACTGATCTCCAGTAGCATATTGAGCACCTAATGACCTGGGGAGTTCCTCTTTTGATATCCTATCATTTTGCCTTTTCATACTGTTCATGGGGTTCNTCACGGATGTGTCTGAGTGAACCCCGGGAGATGGTGATGGACAGGGAGGCCTGGTATGCTGCAATTCATGGGGTTGCAAGAGTCAGACATGACTGAGTGACTGAACTGAACTGAGATAATGGGGAGACACCTTCGGAGACTGAGATGTCCAAGTGATTTCCCATCAGGACCACATGTTCACTGTTCAGCTATGCTGTGCTTTCACTTTTAAAACTGTTCTAACCCTGAGTGATTGCTTGGTTTAACTGCATATAAACATTACTCTATCCACTTAAAAGAGTTTTGCCTTCCTTGATGACCTCTCCTTTTAGATGAATTTTTGGTGATATCTTGGAAACATGCATCTTACAGAGACATCATCCCAAAGTCACTGCACACAGGAGATGAGGTCATTGGCCCTGAAGAGCAAGGAGCCTGTTTTTGCTTAAGATATATGTCACACACTTCTGATAAGGGAAGAATCCTGAAGTGCCAAGGTTACAAATTTTTAGTGACAGTAAATGAAGCCCCTCCTAAAAACATGAATTACCACCCCTGGGGTCTTGAGTCATCACAGGACAGTAGTCTGACCCTTGAACTTTTCTCTGAGCCCAGAGTGAGCCACGGACACACAAATAACCTCACCCCTTCCTGTCATGGGGGACATAAGAGAAAGAGAGTAAACACATTTTTTGTACCACCTGCAAACATGGGGATTCTTAGAAACTGTTTTGGGGACTATAATAGCTGGTCGTTTCCTGGGCTTTTTCTCTTGATGTTCATTTGTTCCTATGTTGTGAGGCAGTACTCTGGGAGGAAGAATGGTTTCCAGGGAACCATCCTCAGTGTGTGTGGACAGGGAGGCCTGGTGTGCTGTGGCTCATGGGATTGCAAAGTGTCGGACATGACTGAACAACTGAACTGACTGGACTGATCCTCAGTGTGTGGGCTCCGGGACCCACCTGTGGCATCCTGTGGGCTTTGTCCCTCTTTTAACTCTGGACAACAGTGTCTTACATTAAAGTTTTCTATGAACTCTCTTAACTGATGTACTGTATTATCTGATGTAGTTTACTTGAGGAAATCATGAAAAACTATCATCTTCTGAGGTACTTTCAAAGCGTACTTTTTGTAGTACCAGACATCACCTTCCAGACTAATCCTTAGCAAAAGTTAAAGGCTATAAAGGGGTGGATGTTTGAAAATTAATACTTGTTAATATTGGCTAAACGGTACTCCTAGATTATGAGAAATTTTAGCTTATATATTCTTATGAAGGGAAGGGATTTATAAATATACTTGCTTTGAGGAAACCAGGACCCAAGCTGGTGTAACAGGTATGCCTTCAGATGTATAAAATGATGGCAACAGTGGACTTCTCTGCACACATAAAGGCTGGCATCACTGTTTCATATATCTGTTGTTGTTGTTGTTTAGTTGCTAAGCTGTGTCAGACTCTTTGCAACCATACAGACTGTAGATCGCCAGGCTCCTCTGTCCATGGAGTTCTCTAGGCAAAAATATTGGAGTGGGTTGTCATTTCCTTCTCCAGAGCTTTTGCTACTTTGGATTGAAGTTATATCAGGAATATTTATATTATTTTTGTCTTTTCTAACACATCTAATTTGCCAAATTGCGAAAGGAAATATATATACTGATAGGTGGTTGTTTTTGTTGTTTAGTCACTAAGTCATGTTAATCAGCAAGGCTCATCTGTCCATGGGATTTCCCAGGCAAGAATACTGGGGTGGATTGCCATTTCATTCCTTCTGAGATGCCAGGAGATCTTCCTAATCCAGGGATTGAACCCATGTCTCCCACATTGGCAGGTAGGTTCTTTACCACTGTGCTGCCAGAGAAGTCCCTACTGATAAGTAATGTATGTATTTTTGCATTTTGAAATCATTTCAGTAAATAAAGTAATACAGGTATATTTTAATTAAAAGTATCAGGTTTTTGTTTTTTTGTTTTTGTTTTTGTTTTTCAGTATAGAGTGCAATGTCAGATGGACAGGCCTCATTTCCCACAAAAATGTTCTGATTATATTAAAGTTCACAGAGTGTTGTTCTTCTTAATACTTGAATTAAAGGTATATGTCTTAGTGCTCCATTAACTAAACTTGAGAATTGTAATCTAATGATGCATTGTATTATGTCCATTTTTTGTATTGTTTTATGTTTAATATAATTTCAGTGTGAAGCCTTGTTATCAGAGTATTTAATTATAAAAGTATGTAATTTTCAAGAATATACTACATATAGTAATTTGTAATACCTTTATTAAAACGAGTAGCCAGTATTGTTTATAGGTCCACAATAGTGATACATTTTTATCTGAAAACTCCATTTGCTATTTCTTCTCCCTAATTTTTATGGGATTCTATCAATATATGTATAACTTTCCAAGTGATAGAGTTATACTTTTAATACCTAGGATAAATATTTCTCACTGATAACTCTTTGGAAAGCAAGTATAATGATAATGCCTACTTTAATCTCATCTTTGATCTAAAATGCAAGTGGAATGCATAAAATACACAAACCAAAGAAAACAGAAAAATACTACAGTTTCAGTAGTTCCTCAGCTAGAAATTAAAATGGAATATTAGTTTAAATATTTTCTCTAAATACAAACTCAGGTGGGAGGTCTTTGCCCAACATTGTGCTAATAACCTTATCCTTTTGTTCCATGTTAATATCACTCTCTCACAGCTGGCTGCAAAGCCATATAATCTCTCATAGGTCTTTGGTTTAAATCAGTTATTCAAAATCAAACAAAAACACAGTCAAGTAATATGATGGAAATATCATAAATCTTTAACTTGTTTTATCTGCTTATCATTGTAATCATTTATCTTTGCAATATACCTTAGCTTCCCCTTTTTAAAAGATGGTATTTAAAATAAGCCAGTTCTAGAGTCTATACATCAGGGAACTATAAATTCACAGAGATCCCCTAGCTTTCAGCTCTACTTTGTTTCCCAAGAATTAAGATTTCATGTCTTTCATAGATACATTTCTGTTCTGCATAACTGTATATGACATATGGATGATTTCTTTTAATGGAGCTATGCCCACCAAAAATAGATGCTCAAATATTGCAATATTATATGTACATATGTTAGTTTCAGTGACACTAAACTGATCACACTGGAGAAGGAAATGGCAACCCACTCCAGTGTTCTTGCCTGGAGAATCCCAGGGACAGGGGACCCTGGTGGGCTGCCGTCTCTGGGGTTGCACAGAGCCGGACACGACTGAAGCTACTTAGCAGCATACTGAATCACAGTTATAAATTGTACAGCTTAGATCTATGTTGTTAGTAACTGTACTAATAGTTTGGATAAATATGGAAATTATTGTATTCCTGAATGTCTAACTTCTAAAAGTAGGATAATATTTTCTTAAATTCCTATTTTGATATAATAAGTAAAATTAGGTGTTTAATGTCTTTAGTCTTAAATTATATCAAAGAAGTGTATAAAATTGTCTCTCCTTTTTGTCTTTTTATCTTCTTTACTTGATTATAACCTTTCAAGTATCAAGTTCTATTCCTTAAACTAGGTTTTCCGATTAGTGAAATCACTATTATTTCACTTACTCATAGTTCTTATGGTTTTATAGGCTGATTTTTTTCTCTTTTCTTCTTAAGGTTCTTATTTCCTGCCTAAGGATTCTGATCAAGATAAGGATTTTATCATGATTTCTTTCAGACTACTTCCTAACAGGTTAAAAATATTGTTAACTTTTATTGAGCTATTTTTGCCATTATACTTTTGAGATAGTAGAATCATAATTATACAAAATACTCCACATGTGCCAGATCTATTATATTATCCAAGAACAAATTGGCTTTCTGCTTTGTAGTGCCCTTTTTCTTCATGACCAATTTTTAGATTGACTTTTTGTGTAGGATAAGTCATCATGATTTTGTATTCTTTAAATCACCTACAAGTGTTGCTAGTTTAAAATGTTTAGATTGCAAATAATAACCTAGAGACTGTAATCATATAAAGTGTTCACTGATAGTTGATTGGCAGCCACTAGTTTTAATCCCAATGTAACCCAAAGTATTTTGTGACTTTAGTTCAATATATGATGGTATAAATATCCTCCATTAATCACTTTCTTTACTTCCTTTCTTGAAGCATAAAATTATATAGCTATTCCCAGGAAAACCTTAAATATGTTATTTATGATGTACCTCATGCTTTAGGCAAAGTGAAAAGCTACATTATAAAATTTGTGTTCTAGAAATATGACTCACAATACATAGAAATGCTAGTAAACTATAAAAAATTGTATTAAAAAGAAATGTGGCTCTGCTTACAAATCAATGATAAATCTCCGTGTTCTCAAAGTTAAAGAGAAGACATGGGCCAGAGGAATCAGTGCAATAAGATATTAAGCTTGTTCTAATAAGAAACATGGGTATTAATTCTTATATATGAACAAGAAACACATTTATCAGAGATAGATGACAGTATAATAGGGTGATTAGATAAACTTTATTGAAGCAATGACATTTGAACAAATATTAGATGGAGAAAAATTTATCAAGAAGACACCATCAGGAGAAAATACTATAAACAGAAGGAAATCATATGCAAAGGTTGTATAAGATAGAGATAAATTAATAAAAATATGAGGATTGGTGAGTTTTATATGTTTTCCAGGTTGCTCAGTGATAAAGAATTTGCCTACCAAGGCAAGAGACACAAGAGATGTGGGTTTAATCCCTGGGTCAGATGATCCCCTGGAGAAGGAAATGGCAACCCACTCCAGTATTCTTGCCTGGAGATTCCCACGGATAGAGGAGCATGGTAGGCTACAATCCATGAAGTTGTAAACAGTCAGACACAACTGAATGGCTGAGCACTTGCATAGGCACAAGTTATATACATGAAAAACCATGGTAAACACTGATAAGTCATATCCCCAGAAAGAGATGCCAGGCTTCCCTCTTACAGTTTTGTGTGGGGAAAAGTCTCTTTTAGAAAATAGCATTCTGCCAGTATTGCATGCTATTTAGAGTAGCTTGTTTCACTAATATGACTTAGTAATTCCCACATAAAATCAACTTTTAATATCAAAGGCAGAAAGGAAACTTTTGGTGTGGTGGGAAAAAACAATTATAAAAACTGGGAAGACATTATAAAGACTATTAAAAAAAATCCCTAATAAAACTTAAACTAGGGGAAAAATCTAAAAAAGGAAGCTGTGAGCATGTGCAGAGAAAAAGAAAAGGGCCCACCAAAAGAAATAAAAGAAAAAGATAGGGTAAACATGAAAAGTGTCAAATTTGAAAGGACTCCACAACTCATACTCAAATCTATTAACAGAAAGTGGAAACCTTATTGGCACAAGACCTTCAAGCATAACCTCTGAATAATTGGCTGACCAGTAAGCTATGCAGACATAGAAACAATCCCTAGGAATCAGGTTTAAGAGTAAAAATAAAATTAAAAGCGAGAGATCAGTAGGAAATACCAAAGTAGAATTGGATTCTACAGATTTAGTCTAACAAGTTACTAAACAAAAATGGCAAAAACCACCCTCAATGGAAAATTTCAGAATCTAGAATTACTACAACATAATATCTAAAGTGTCTTGATTTAAAAAAAAAAATAGTAAAGAAGGAGAAAATTATTTGGAAGGTGGAATCAGCAAATTTAAAGATAGATTGATAAAAGTTATCTACTTTTTGAAGAATGAGAGAAAAATATGAAAGAAAGTATTCAGAATCACTGAGAGCAATATCAAACATACTAACATATATATTGTGAGCATCAGTAGAAGAAGAAAAAGGAACATAAAAAAAAAAAGTTTAAAGATACAATGGTTAAAAGCTTCCCAAATCTGATGAAAAGCAATTATCTGCACATCTAACAAGTTCAATTAATTACAAAGAGAATAAACACAAAGACATCTACACCTACACACAGCATAGTGAAACTTTTGAAAATAATGACAATGAGACAATGCTGAAAGCAATAAAAGAAAATTATTCCCTATGTATCGAAGGAGAGATGTACAATTAAAAGTGACTTCAGATGTGAAACAATGAATACCAGAATGCTTTGAAAAAGTGTATATTCAAAGTGCTAAAAGAAAAAAAAAAACAGGAGAATTATAAAACAGAGTTATACTTCTAGCAAAACTATCATTCAAAAAATGAGGTATAATAAAAACATTCTCAGAAAAATGGACCTGAGAATTTGTTACTAGCATGCAATCTTATAAGAAATTCTTAAAGAAGTCTTTTAAGCTGAAAGGAAGTGATACCAGATGTCAATTCAAATCCACAGGAAAAAAAAAATAAAAGCAAGGAAAACTTTCAGTAAAATTAGTAATGTCTATTTTTTTTCCCTTAGCCTTTTATAAAGCTATAAGATGGTATAAAACAATGATTATAATACTGGATTGTTAATATAAACAGGTAATATATATGAAAATCATAAGACAAAGTAGAGGAGAGGAACTTGAACTGTATCAGAATAAATTTTCTGTATTTTATAAGATTTGGCTTAGCATCAATAATATTGATAAACACATGCGCACCTAGGCTTGCACATACTTTATACACAAAAGGAAAAAAAAGGTAATTTTAGATACTGTTCTTCAGTTCAGTTCAGTCACACAGTCATTTCCAACTCTATGACCCCATGGACCACAGCACACCAGCCTTCCCTATCTATCACCAATCCCTGGGGTTTACCCAAACTCATGTCCATTGAGTTGGTGATGTCATTCAACCATCTCATCCTGTGTTGTCCCCTTCTCCTGCCTTCAATCTTTCCCAGCATCAGGGTCTTTTCAAATGAATTAGTTCTTCACATCAGGTGGCCAAAGCATTGGAGTTTCAGCTTCAACATCAGTCCTTCCAGTGAATACTCAGGACTGATCTCCTTTAAGATGAACTGGTTGGATCTCCTTGAGGTCCAAGGGACTGTCAGGAGTCTTCTCCAACACCACAGTTCAAAGGCATCTATTCTTTGGTGCTCAGCTTTCTTTATAGTCCAACTCTCACATCCATACATGACCACTGGGAAAACCATAGCCTTGACTAGATGGACCTTGGTTGACAAAGTAATGTCTCTGCTTTTTAATATGTTGTCTAGGTTGGTCATAACTTTTCTTCCAAGGAGTAAGCGTCTTTTAATTTCATGGCTGCAGTCACCATCTGCAGTGATTTTGGAGCCCCCCAAAATAAAATCTGCCACGATTTCCACTGTTTCCTCACTTATTTGCATGAAGTGATGGGATCAGATGTCATAATCTTAGTTTTTTGAATGTTGAGTTTTACGCCAACTTTTTCACTCTCCACTTTCAGTTTCATCAAGAGGCTCTTCTTCACTTCCTGCCATAAGGGTGGTGTCATCTGCATTTCTGAAGTTATTGATATCTCTTCCAGCAATCTTGATTCCAGCTTGTGCTTCTTCCAGCCCAGTGTTTCTCATGATGTACACTGCATAGAAGTTAAATAAGCAGGGTGACAATATACAGCCTTGACATACTCCTTTCCTGATTTGGAACCAGTCTGTTGTTCCATGTCCAGTTCTGACTGTTCCTTCCTGACCTGTCTACAGGTTTCTCAAGAGGCAGGTCAGGTGGTCTGATATTCCTATCTCTTTCAGAATTTTCCACAGTTTATTGTAATCCACACAGTCAAAGGCTTTGGCATAGTCAATAAAGCAGAAATGATGTTTTTCTGGAACTCTCTTGCTTTTTCCATGATCCAGAAGATGTGGGCAATTTGATCTCTGGCTCTGCCTTTTCTAAAACCAGCTTGAACATCTGGAAGTTCATGGTTCACGTATTGCTGAAGCCTGGCTTGGAGAATTTTGAGCATTACTTTACTAGTGTGGGAGATAAGTACAATTATGTGGTAGTTTGAGTGTTATTTGGCATTGCCTTTCTTTGGGATTGAAATGAAAACTGACCTTTTCCAGTTCTGTCACATTTAATTTTAATTTCTGATATATTAAAGACCTAAATATAAAAATAATAACTTTAATCTTCTGTTTATTGGTTGAAATATTTCTTAATGACTCAAAGTTAGGGGAAAAAACTTTATGGTAGCTTTAATTAAACAAAATTTTTTTTAATTCTTCTTATTTGCCATAAACTCATCTAGGTGCTAAGGATACAATAGTGAACATCAATGAAAAATATACCTCTGTCATTAGGTCATATTTTCATGGGTTTTACAGTATTTACATAACGGCTTAAAGAAAATGCTGATAAAATTTTCCACAGAAAAAATGAAGCATTTAGATAATAGAAGGTAGTATAAACAAATTGAAAGCCTGAAAAATGGTATATGGCATACACATAACAACAAGGGGCTTAACTCTAGAATGTATAAAATACATCAACATATTTGTTAGAGTAAGAAAACACACTAAGATAAAAGTGTAAAAGTCTGTAGAGAGAAATTTTGAATAACCAATAAGCAAATGAAAGATTTCAAGCTAATCACTAACTTTAAAAAGATTATTTTAAACTATCTTGAATAATAATTTCACATTTATAGTGAAGTCGCTCAGTCGTGTCCTACTCTTTGTGATCCCGTGGACTCTAGCCCACCAGGCTCCTCCGTCCATGGACTTCTCCAGGCAAGAATACTGGAGTGCGTTGCCATTTCCTTCTCTAGGTTATCTTCCTCACCCAAGGATCGAACCCAGGTCTCCCACATTGCAGGCAGACGCTTTAACCTCTGAGTACCAGGGAAGCCTAATTTCACATGTATAGGATTACACAATTTAAAAAGTTGGCTAACATGACAGTGTCAGTAGAAAGTGGATAAAAAGAACACAATACATTGCTATGAGAGCATAAGTTGAGGAGACATTGGCAATGAAGCTAAGAATGAGAAAAACTTATGTTCAGTAAACTACTGTAAAAAAAAATAACTCTTGTACATGTGCAGAAGGAATTGTGTCCATTAGTGTTTATGGTAATATGTTTGCATAATTATGAGTACACACTGAAACAGTCTAAAAGTTCAATTTGTTGGTAAAAGAAAAATAAATGTGATTAATTCATACAAGGGAATAGTATACAATAATGGACTAATGAACTATAGCTAAATGAAGTAATAGTTCTCACATGTTAAAGGAGGAAAGAATGTTTCATAAGGGTAAGGGAATGTCATTATATGATTTGTGCAAATATGTAGTGGACTTCCCAGCTGTAGTGGTAGAAGAACCACTAGAGTTGGACCATAAAGAAAACTGAGCACTGAAGAATTGATGCTTTTGAACTGTGGTGCTGGAGAAGATTCTTGAGAATCCCTTGGATAGTAAGGAGATCAAACCAGTCAATATTAAATGAAATCAACCCTGAATATTCATTGGAAGGACTGATGTTGAAGCTGAAATTTCAATACTGTGGCCTCCTGATGCAAAAAGCCAACTCATGGAAAAGACTCATGTGAGAAAGATTGAGGGCAGGAGAAGAGGGTGACAGAGAATAAAATGGTTGGATGGCATCACCGAATCAATGGACATGACTTTGAGCATACTCTGGGAGATAGTGAAGGACAGGAAGGCCTGGCATGCTGCAGTCCATGGGGTCACAAAGAGTCATATGTGACTGAGCAACTGAACAACAAATATGCAATACCGATCCTGTGTATTGCTTTATATGCATATGTGAGCAGTTATATATAACTATTAAATGTAAAATAGCTAAGTCTTTGTGCCATCTTGAAGTGCCTCATGAGAGGATAGGAGAAGTAAGTTTGGGGACTTGGCCATGAGCTGTTCTCTTCACAGTTTAAATAGAAGCTGTAAAATTAATAAGTCAAATTGTTGTTATTTTTCAAAGCTGTGTGGCCAAAATACTTATTTTATATTATTGAATGTATTTTATGTTTTTTTTTTGAATAATGTATAATAATTTTAACATTAAAATCAGCATAATGTTAACTTTCAATTTAAATCTTAAAAGTATGATTCAGAACATCACAGTTAATAAAAATAGTGATATATGAAAATAAAGCCTAAAAAATATCAGTTAAGTTTTCTCTCTAAATATTTCCATTGTCATCCCACCAGTGCACTTTACTGTTTATTTTAGTAACTGTTTAAAAATCAGTTAATAAAGATCAGTTACTACTTGACAGAAGCCAGGGATAAAAGGAAGATCATCTTGTATTTTTGTTTCAGAGTCCATTCATTAGCAGCCAGAGATCTGAGAAACTTTAATCAAAATATAAAGAGATATCAACAATTAAAGAACAATCATAAAATAAAATAAATCATTTTCAAAACTAGGCCAATATGAGAATAGATACATGATTTTTAAAAGTCAAATTTATATGTAGTGTCTTTAACACTCTTAAAAACAGCTAAAGACTTAATAAAAACCTTTGCAGTTTTAACACATGTGAACCAACTCCCTTGAAATTAGGTCAGCTTCAACTCCCAGGTCAGCTTCAAGGGATGAGGAATGAATGCGTAACTTATAATAATTGCTTACAAATACACACACACATATCTACATACACATATATAATGCATACATGTATGTACATGTGAATGTACATATAAATTGTACCAAGAAACACTTTTGTATGTTCTTTAAATTTCAAGTATAGGACTTTTGGCAAACATAAGTGTTACTTCTTATTCAAAAACTCATTCTCATCTTTCTTGTGCTTTCAACTGTGTGAGTCTGTATGCTGAGTCATGTCCATCTCTTTGCAACCCCAAAGACTGTAGCCCACAAGATTCCTCTGTCCATGGGATTTTCCATGCAAGAAACTGGAGTTGGTTGCCATTTCCTCCTCCAGGGGATCTTTGCAAACCAGAGATCGAACCTGGGTCTTCTGCTTTGGCAGGATTCTATACCACTGAGCCACTTGGAAATCCCACTCTCAAACCCACGTGCTTAACCCAAAATACTTTGCATACGCCAATGCTGCTCCTGTAAAATATAGCATTTGTTGTGTTATTGAAGATACATTATTTTTTTATTTAGTGTAACTGAATTATTTTGATGAATACAAAACTAAAATCTCTTAGTCTATATTACAGCAAAATTGTGAGTCTGATAATGACAAGCATGTGCAAAATTTAGTTAATTATACTGAGTAATCACATAAAATATTTTGTAACAATATATACATGTAAATTATAGTCTCCAAAACTTCCTGTTTGAGAAAGTTGAGGTTGATAAGTACAGTTTCAAAATAAGAAATATTTATTGCTAGATATTCTAATACTAGGGCTTATAAATGTTTATGTATTCTATAAGTACAGAGAAATCTAGTAGAAAAAAATCAGGTCATATAGAATATAAGATTTTCATCCAGTGTTATTATTAGTATGCATTAGAATTTTTAATATGGTAATCTTTGGAGAACATATTCCACTCTGTGCAGGGAATATAATTTAATTTTTTTCATTGCAATCATCTTTCTTAACATGAGAAAACACCATGGGGCAGTCATTTTATTATCTGCCTTTCTGAAATCTATTCCAGGAGAAACATGTCACAGAAAATAAGTTAGTCGAGAGTCTCTAGCGGCAGGTGCTTTCAGGGTCTGCCTCAGCTTTTGAGTCACAGTCCACAACAGAAAAACTGTCCCCTTCCAATGACTGAACATTCTAGTGAGACGAAGGGTCAACATTTCAGACTACATGAAACAGTTTGGAAGATATCTAAGCATTATACTTCTTTGTTGGGCAAGCCAGGATTTTTCTCAAGCCTCGCTGGGACTCTTCCTAGTCAATCTTATTTCCTTCATATGTCTTCTCCTGCCTATTCCTACATTCTGTGGCTTATCTTTCACAGGTATTGTACTAAAAAATATTAATAAATCACTTGTACTTCTTAGTACATATTTGTGTTCATTCTTTAGAAGACTCAAATGACAAATGCAAAATTACAGCAACTAAATCTTAAGTGAATTTTCTACATAATTAGCTAAAATTTGTCTTTGGTCGCTAAGTATTTTAATAAAATTTTGAGCAATTTTCTTAGGAAAAAAATCAATAAGCCTGTACGCGAGACAGCAAAAGAGACACAGATGTATAGAACAGCCTTTTGGACTCTGTGGGAGAGGGAGAGGGTGGGATGATTTGGGAGAGTGGCAGTGTAACATGTATGATATCATAACTGAAACGAATCGCTGGTCTAGGTTCGATGCAGGATGCAGGAAGCTTGGGACTGATGCATGGGGATAATCCAGAGAGATGGTAAAAAATAGTTGGCATATAATATTCTGGATAATAGTATATTGATAAATAACTATTGATTTCTTCAAAAGAGACTACTAGCACAATTTACTTATTAATGACTATTTTCTATGACTAATTATAATATTAGATAACAACACAATACTTGCCTGTTAGTCTAATTCATCACCAACTTAAAAAAAAAAAAAACCCTCTTTATTTATTTATTTATTTATGACTGATTGGATTTTCATTCCTTTGCATGGGCTTTCTCTAGTTGTGGCGAGTGGGAGCTACTCTTTGTTGCAGTGTGAGAGCTTCTCACTGTGATAATGTCTCCCGTTGTCGAACACAATCACAAGCTTCAGTAGTTGTGGCTCATGGGCTCTAGAGCTCAGACTCAGTAGCTGGGTACATGGGCTTAGTTGTTCTGCAGCATGCGGAATCTTCCTGGACCAGGGGTTGAACCCATGTCTCGCATTGGCAGGCGGATTCTTAACAACGGTGCCATCAGGGAAGACTTATTACCAACTTTTGACTGAATAGAAATATTCAATTGATTTCCCCTGCTTCAACTTTTGCATTCTGTGAGTTACTATAAATTCTTTGATTCTTAAAATTATTCAAAAGTTTATGAACAATTTTATTTCAAATTTTTTAATAAATTAGATGAAATACAAAAATTTTTTGAAAGAAACTACAAAAACTCAATGAAGAAAAGATACAAAAATTCTAAATAAATTTCTTAACTTAGATCAAACAATGTATAAAATAGTGACAACATTTGAGAATAAAAAGGAGCATAAAAAACACTGAAGGTGATAAACCTGTTTATTTTCCTAATTGCATTGATTTTTTCACAGAATATACACATGTGGAAATATATCAAGTTGTACATTTTAAACATATGGAATTTATTGTATGTTAGTTAAAGCTGTTAAGATTTAGATTGTCACATAGGAACGAGTAACTAGAAAAGTGTGTTAATACTCATTCTTCCTTTGGGTTGGGTAGCTTTGAGCCTAAGCCCTTCACTATCAACCAACTTCAACTTAGCTGATAAGAAGCCTTTTTGCCCATTTGAATATGGGTCAGTTATGTTTTGATAGACCACAAGACCACCTTACCTGCTTCCTGAGAAATCTGTATGAAGGTTAAGAAGCAACAGTTAGAACTGGATATGGAACAACAGATTGGTTCCAAATTGGGAAAGCAGTACGTCAAGGCTGTATATTGTCACCCTGCTTATCTAACTTCTTTGCAGAGTACATCATGTGAAATTCCAGGCTGGATGAAGCACAAGCTGGAACCAAGATTGCCAGGAGAAATTATCAATAATCTCAGATATGCAGATGACACCACACTCATGGCAGGAAGTGAAAGAGGAACTAAAAAGCCTCTTGATGAAAATGAAGGAGGAAAAGCTGGCTTAAAACTCAACATTCAAAAAACTAAGATCATGACATTGGATCCCATCACTATATGGTAAATAGATGGGAAAGCCATGGAAACAGTGAGAGATTTTATTCTATTGGGCTCCAAAATCACTGCAGATGGTGATTAGAGCCATGAAATTAAAAGACGCTTGCTCCTCAGAAGAAAAGCTATGATCAATCTAGACAGCATATTAAATAAGCAGAGACATTTCTTTGTTGATAAAGGTTGGTTTAGTCAAAGCTATGGTTTTTCCAGTAGTCATGTATGGATATGAGAATTGAATCATAAAGAAAGCTGAGTGCTGAAGAATTGTTGCTTTTGAACTGTGAAGTTGAAAATGATTCTTGAGAGTCCTTTGGACTGCAAAGAGGTCAAACCAGTCAATCCTAAAGGAAATTACTCCTGAATATTCGGAAAGACTGATACTGAAACTCCAATACTTTGGCCACCTGATTGGAAGAGTTGACTCATTAGAAAACACCTGATACTGGGAAAGATTGAAGGCAGGAGTAGAAGGGGATGACAGAGGATGAGATAGTCGAATGACATCACTGGCTTGATGGACATGAGTTTAAGCAAGCCCCAGAAGTTGGTGATGGACAGGGAACCCCGGTGTGCTGCAGTCCATGGGTCACAAAGAGTCAGACATGACTGAGCAACTGAAGTGAACTGAATGTTTTGATAAAGCTCCAGACAGTTAAGCTCTGGTAAAATAGATTCCCATAAAATGAGCCTTGTTAAGGAGAACAATAGGAATATTTCTTAATGATTACTCTTTCCTAGTCCCTGCTGGAAGTACAAGGTAATTTTCTTCTATCAGACTTAGAATCTGGTAGAGCTCCTGAAGGTAAGACTCAAGAATGATATTTCCAAAGATTGGACCCTCCCTCAGAATTTTTATTGCACACATCCAGTACACACTGAGCATACAGCCCTTCCTCAACTGCTAATATAGCTCCAGTTACAGACTTTGCTTCTGAACTACTGCTCCCAGTAAGGTGTGATTCTCTGTTTTTGCCTGTCTTTCCAGTTTTCAGAGGAGAAGGCAGTTTGTCCTAGGTTTTTAATTCTTTGATATTACTAAGACTTTTGATTTTCAGTCTGTTCATCTTTTTACTTGTAGGGAAAGGAATGACAGTTTTTATGTTTTTATATGTCAGAATGGAAACCAAAAGTCTAATGTATTTCATAAAATACTTTATCCAACAGCAGATTGTGCAAACTTCTCACACTCTTACATGGAACATTCATTAAAATAGACTGCATTCTGGCCATAAAAAATACCTTAAAAATTTAAAATAATATAAATCATAGAAAATTAATTCTCAGGTTTTAATGTAAATAAGGAGGTTCATAACCACTAGACATGCCTTACAAGAAACAATGAAGGGAATTATTCTAGTTAAAATGAAAGAGTGCTAATTAACAACATAAAAAGGCAAAGAAAAACACCTCACTTTCTCTCTTTGTTAAGCAAAATATGCAGTCAAATTCAGAATGCCCTAATACAGCAATAATGGTGTGTAAAACACTTTTATCTCTAGTATAAAAGTTGAAAAAGAATAATATTAAAAATAACTATAGCTACAGTAATTTTTAAAATTGCACAATATAAAAATGAATGGAGAGCATGACATAATAGCATAAAGTATACAAAGAGGAAAAGGTAAACTAGTATGCAATTGAAGCCAAGTTATCATCTTAAAAGACTGTTCTATATTCACCATGTTTTATATAAACCTCATGGTAACAACAATAGAAAAACCTATAGTAGCTAAATAAAAGATACAACTAAAAAGGAATTAAAGTATATTATTACCAAAATTAAATTATAAAAGGAGACAGTTAAGAGAAGAAGAAAGGAAGGGAGGAACTTTTAGAAAACCAGAAAAAGAACAATTAATGAAAGAAAAGCTAGTGGTGTGTTAGTCACATAGTCTTGTCTGACTCTGAGACTGCATGGACTGTAGCCCGCCAGGCTCCTCTATCCATGGGATTCTCCAGGCAAGAATACTGGAGTAGGCTGCCATTCCCTTCTCCAGGAGGTCTTCCTGAATTGGAATTGAACTCAGGTCTCCTGCCTGTACTCTTGCCTGGAAAATCCCATGGATGGAGGAGCCTGGTAGGCTGCAGTCCATGGGGTCGCGAAGAGTCAGACATGACTGAGCGACTTCACTTTCACTTTTCACTTTCATGCATTGGAGAAGGAAATGACAACCCACTCCAGTGTTCTTGCTTAGAGAATCCCAGGGACAGGAGCCTGGTGGGCTGCCATCTATGGGGTCGCACAGAGTGGGACACGACTGACTTGACTTAGCAGCAGCAGTAGCTCCTGCCTTTCAGGCAGATTCTTTACTTTCTGAACCATCAAGTAGTAGTCATTCCTTACCTATCAAAAATTACTTTAAATGAAAAGAAAATAAACTCACCAATCAAAGACACAAAGTTGCCAAATGATAAAACAAAACAAAATAACAAAAAACAAGTTCCAACAGCATTCTGCTAACAAGAGATTCACTTTCACCCTAAAGACACACATAAATTAAAAGTGAGGCAATGGAAAAATATATTCTAGGCAAATAGTAACCAGAGTATAGGGGAAGCTATACTTAACAATGGATAAGACAGACTTTCAAACAAAATCAGTCACAAGAAAGACAAAGGAAGTCATTAAATATAATAGAGGAATCAATTCAAGAAGAAGATATCAGAATTATAAATATCAGATACCAGAATTATAAAAATACAGGCACCCAGCACTGAAACCCTTAAATATTTAAAGCAAATATTAACCAACTTAAATGGGGAGATGAACAGCAATAAAGTAATAGTAAGGACCTATATATGCCACTTAAAACACTAGATACATCATCTAGACAGAAAATGAAGACACAGCAGATCTGAATATGACTATGCTCAGATACTAAGATTATTCTTTTTTTATTAATGCATAATTAGTCAAATTACAATAGGTATTAGGGCTTTTGCCTGTTTTGTTGCCCTGGATATTTATTGTATTATTTAGACAAGTCACTTAACTTCTTTAAGTCTACTTTTCTCTCCTCAAAAAAAGTTTTGCGATTTTTCCTTTAAAGCAAAGCCTTTCTAATGCCTAAAATTTCAAATTAAGCCAAAAGCAAAAAACACTTTCAAAAATTAGCAGTTTAGAAAAATGTTTTAGCTTTATAGACCAAAGGAAATCTTCAAAACCTTCAGTTAGGATCCAAACAACCATATTTAGCTACCAAGAACACATGTGTGCTATTTGATGATGTGCTCATTCACAAGGAAATAGTACACCTCATTCATCTGGAAAAAATAATTTTTTGGGTTATTTTAAGTGACAAAAGTAATCTGAATAAAAGCCTAAATTTAAAAGAAAAAATTATTAAATTGCTCAGATACGAAAGAGGAGAATAATTTGAAATGATATTGAAAAATAGCAGGAGGAAGCCCAGGAATTTAAAGGCTAGTTATTGCTAGAATGAATGATAATAAGAAAAATTGTCAATACTAGCACAAGAAAGAGGGAAATTGGAAGTGAGAGATGACATTTTTGGTTAAAAATTGTCCTCTGTGAAACATGAATCATCTGTGGAATACATAAAAGCATATGAGGCTATACCAGTTTGGTGTTTATTGATGAAAAAAGTGAATGATATATATTTGACAAAGTCATTTCCTGTGTTTCCCCAATATATGGCCAACCATCCAAATACTTTATGAATATTTTAGTCTTCAAAGAATTTGACAGCCTTGTTGAGAATATATACTGTGACTGAATAAAAATGCCCAAGGGTTCTTTAAAAAAAAATATACAAAGATTATGAATGAAAATATTACAAATAGTACATAAGTTCCGAGGGTGACTATAGCAAAGAAGTGGTGGGATTCAAGGAACAAAAGCTTTTTAAGACCCAGCGTGAGTAGACAGAAGCGCTTGGATTTTGATGATAAAATCCTGAAGCCTAATAAAGGGAAGCTTGTCAGAAATGTCTAGTTTCGTAAGTGTTTCTTTTCGAATAATATTTCTGCTGGAGTTAAGATTTGTGTACTGTGTTAGCAGTAGGATTCTAAGCATCGGCAGTCAAGTGAACAGACGGGACCCAACTTTAATCAGGGTATGTAGAAGGGATGCTGTAAAGATGCACTGAAGCACAAATTCAAATGACACAGCATAACTGTGTGCTACGGGACAGGAACAGCTGCAGCCAGGCCTCCTGGCAGTTACTTATGGTCCCTGTCAAGTAGCTCTATCAGAGAAATTTGATTTGCTGCAGTTAAATGATGGTGTCAAAAAAAAAAAAAAAAGCAGCAAAGGTGGCTCTTGAGCTAACATGGCTAAAGGCAACATTCATTCATAAGCAAAACTGGTTTTTTTCTCTCTACTTAGTCACTCCCTTTCATATATACTTCTTTAAATGTCAGCCCTTAGGACATCTGCATCTCTTCTCTATTTAGATTTCTGTTATGAATAAAAATTATTTATTTTATTAAGAGCACTAATCATTGCTGCCCCACTTTTTTGAATGGTCTACCTTGAACATTGTTTTCAAAATGTTTTTGAATTCAAACCATAAATGGTTTGAGTTCTCCTGAGGTCTGATTAGCCCAAATAAGAGTTTGCAAAGCACTTTTCAGAAAACTGTGAATTGAATGTCTTCTCTTATAGTGAAATGAAACATTTTTTGTTTTGTACTTTACATGATCTATAAGAGTTGTTTTTTCTAAATAGTTGAAAATATAGCATCTTAAGGATTCTAAAACTGACATAAAAATATAAAAAGATGTAATATCTACACATTTATATTACATAATTTGCAAAACCCTATCTACAACAGTCAAGCAGATGCATTTGCATGGGCTGTCTCAGGGGTCCACATTCTTTATATCAGCTATGGATTGATTTCTTATAGTCTGGGCCAGTGCTTGTCCATTAAATACTCTCAGGATAGTGCTATGTTTGATCTATGGTAGTTCTGCCTCAAAAAGTATTTTCATAGGTTCTCAACAAAGCATCCAGAGTGATATTTTCAAAACTTAAATCAGTAAATTTTATTCTTCTACTCAGGACCTCAGAACTGGTGAGGCTACTAGTCTATTAGAGATTAATACCAAAACTTGAGCAACCCCACTGATCCCAAGGTTAAGTATCTGGCTCTAATGGAGAGACTACTATATTTCAACCTTCCCTCCATCACTTTTTAGCTTGCATTTAGTCTTTAGGGCAAAGTACTTAACTTTCTAAGTCTCAGTCACCTTTCCTGCAAAACTGAGAAATGATAGTATTCACTTCATAGATTTAGGTTGAAGTGTAATTGAATTAATTTATATAAAATGTTTTGTATAAACTGCCACATTGTAAGCTTTCCAATGAAAGCTAGTTGCTGTTACTTTTTAAATAAATAATCACTTAATTATTGCTTTGCTAAGGCTCTGTTCTTCCTCATATAGATATAAGATACAGTGCACATGATTATCTGTGCCTATAAATGAATGATGCTCACTTCCAACATGTGAATCAATGTAATTTTTATGAATGCTAGTTGAACTTGCATGTATACTGATAGACTGCTGTTAGTAGTTACAACACAGAGAAGGAAAGTGTAACTGGTACAATTGTGTCATGGTGTTCTCCCTCCAAAGAAAACACAGTCAGAAGACTCACACTCAGCATTAAAACAAAGAATTGTTTATATAAGTATTGTCTAAAAAGTCAGTGATAATACAATCACATGTTTAATCTTCTCTACAAATAAGAGTAAACCTTTCAACAGCATAATTTTATTCCAAAGAGAATGATACATGCAGTATTTCCTTAGGCTACAGTGACATGACTTCAAATACAATTTTTAGTGCTACTGAGTATTTAAAAGGTTACAAGATTTTGAGGGGGCTGTTATTTATTGCCTTTTTATATAATGAATATAATAGAATTGCAGAATCAAATAAATATGTGATTTTAAATTGTTTCTGAAATTGATTGATTTCAGAGGACAATTAAAGAGTATTTTAGAGCTTGTTTTCACTGTACTGCTTGAAATGATGATGTTCCTTTGAAGCCAAGCTTGGACTAGCGAGATTGGCTACTTTATGACTTTTATCTATCTTGCTATAGATTTGCAGTCTAATACTACAGTGTCCTTGATGGAGGGACCAGGCACCACTGTGTGCACTGTTCTATTTAAGTGGTTCTTGATAGGTAACTCTCACTGGCAATAGCTCTTTTAATTGCCTTTTGGCTTATGCAACTATTGCACCAGGCTGCAATTCTATGAACAGGGATTCTGATCATGACTCAGTGAATACCCCTTTGATTATAACATTTAGCTTAATAGATCAGTGCCCTGAAGCAGCATTAATGCTGTTAGCAAGAAGCTCAACATATGTGGTTTAAGTTGCTCAAACTATTATGTTATTGAGCTTCACTAGTTGTTGTTGAGTATAACAGGGAAACGTCTTGAATCACTGTGGGTAAAACTCTGGAAAAGAAAAAAAGCTTAGTTTAAAGCCCTAGGAATATTCTGAGGATTTTCTATTAGAGTCAGTTGAAGCACAGCCAATATACTTTCTGTTACACACAGTATTGCAAATAACAGACATTCTAGCCCTTTCAACAACCATAAAAGATCCAATGATACATAAAAACCTAGAATGCAGTGCCACTGATTCCTACTATTTACAAAGTGTAGCTTAGATGCTTAGAATCAACAAGAATGATTCTTCTCATCTCTAGGGTGCACAGGCTTACAGTATTTTATTCATACAAGTAAACACATATTCTTAAGTTAAAAAATAGATAAACTTTTATGTATGTATATTTAATGTGCAACATAGGATATAATTTATAATGTCATGTTTCAATATCAAATAGCTTTCTCCTTTTATATTGCTCCTGGTTTCTTTTATATTTTTGGTCTATGTTAAAGTTATTGAAGGAAACTTATTTATGAAAGCACATTGAAATGACAGAGGTCTAAAGATTGCATGAGGTGGACATACATAAATTTGTCAGTTCCTATAAAATACCTACTTTGACCTGTACAATTTATATACAGGAGGAAATCTGGCAAAATAAAAATGTCTTACTCTGAATGAGATAAGTATGGGATCATATTCTTTTATTTGGAATATTTGTGACCTAAGGTAAGTACTTAATCTGTCTGTAGCCCTCAGTGATTGTGGGCTACTCTTCAGAAGAGGATTTAACTTTGGGCAAGGCCGCTCCCTTCAGATATATGGGCAATTCCTGGAAAAAATGGGTGACCCCAAGCTTCAGCAGGCAGCCCTCCAAGCAGGAGAGGGGATATAAGCAGGGCACCACAGTACCCAGGACTGTCAATTATTTTACTAATTATTTTCTGTTTTCAAAACCAACTTTTCAAACTAAAACAATAACATCCATCTCTCTAAATCTGAAAGCTCATGTACAACCCCTCCCCTTTATTATAATTATTTTACACTGCTTTCTAATCACTGACTTCGTACAGAATTAAATAATAAAGAGCTTCCCTGGTAGCTTATCTGTTAAAGAATCAGCCTGCAATGCAGGAGACCCCAGTTGGATTCCTAGGTCAGGAAGATGTCCTGGATAAGGGAACAGCTACCCACTCCAGTTTCTGTCCTGGAGAATTCCATGGACAAAGGAGCCTGACAGGCGACAGTCTATGGAGTTGCAAAGAGTCAGACATAACTGAGCAATCTTCATTTTCACTTTCACTAATATAGTAAAATGGAAAAGCAGTGGTTTACAGTTAAGCACGTGAGATTCAGAGATAGACTCTTTGAATTTATGCCTTTGTTCTATCAATTATTTAGCTTGAGAAATTAGTGAACATTTATCTTTCTCTACCTGCAATTCTTAATTCACAAGATGGTGATAATAATAATGCTTGCGTCATAGGTGGTAAAGATTTGGTGAGTTCAAAATAACACCTAGAAAGCCCTATTGGTACTTGACATAAAATAATCACTATGTAAGTATCAACTTTTATTACCATGCCCTGCACAGTGATGTAAAATCCTTTTTGACCTGACTTGGCTCCTATTACTGCACTTGGTGTCTTCACTGTTATCAAAGAAAATGAATTAAAAATCCACTATTAGCTTTAGAGAGTTTTATAACATTCAGATTCTTCCCAGAATTACTGTTTTGTTACATGAAAAAGGGAGGGAAAAATAAATAAATAAATAAACTTTCTGCCTGGTGAGTTTATTTTGAAAACTACATAAGATAATGTATGTGAAAATGCCCTCATCCTCCAGCCAAGAAATTTTTCTTTGATTTTCCTAACATGTCATGCATTCTCATGTCTCAGATCTTTTGCAAACAAACTATTCTGCCTAGAGTTATTCTTTATCTCTCTCTCATCTTTTGAGTTCTAATTGCTCATCAAGCTTCACATCTATCCTCCCCCTCTGAAGTTTTCTATTGTTCACGCCATGGGTCATGTCCGACTCTTTGCAACCCGGTAAACTGAAGCATACCAGGTTGAAATTTCTATAGCATCTAATTAGTGCCATGCACCCAAAAGCCCCTGACACTCTGTAGCTAACAATAGCATCTCATTTATCCTACCATTTTGTAACTACTGGTTTTGCTGGAAGCCTTTTGTTGGTTTTTAGGTGACTTAACAATGATCTTCTAGAGGAAGGCCTTATTCATTGCTTTGGTGTTCCCAAACTTAGCACAACATTTAGATCACTTATTAATTAAGTGGGAAGGGAAGGATAAGATGGGATAGGACTGAACTAAATCTTTCAAAAACAGTTGGATTCCAGGAAATGACTTATGATAACTAGAAAAATAATCATTTCTACTTTGTGAGTAGAAATTCATCTCACTCTCTGTCAAAATTATTGAAACTAATCTTTCCAAGCTTGAATTTCTCAGCACTACTTAAAAAGTATACCCCTTGGTTTGCTCAATAGCTGAGTGTTCATTTAAGCAAACTCCCCTCCCTATCTATCTCCAATAACCTTCTTTCAAAGTACTTTCACAGTGCAGGCAATTTTTGAATGTTTTTATTAAACATGACAGAAAAAAATACTTAAGAAAGAAGACTGCCTGAAGTTACTTAGTGTTTTATGTAAAATTATATTACCCTAGCTAGGGGTACACACAAGGCTTCCCTGGTAGCTCAGCTGGTAAAGAATCCTCTTGCAATTCAGGAGACCCCAGTTTGATTCCTGGGTCAGAAAGATCCCCTGGAGAAGTGATAGGCTACCCAATCCAGTATCTATGGGTTTCCCTGGTGGCTCAGACAGTAAAGAATCCACCTGCAATGTGGGAGACCTGAATTCAATCTCCAGATTGAGAAGATCCCCTGGAGGAGGGCATGGCAACCCATTCCAGTATTTTTGCCTGGAGAATCACCATGGGCAGAGAAGCCTGGTGGGCTACAGTCCATGGAGTCACAAACAGTTAGACACGACTGAGCAAAAAAGCACAACACAGTACAGAGGGACACACGTGCACCCCCTCCCACAGGTGACAATATCAATGGTGATTAGATTAGAGTTCATATTTTTATAATTGTAAAGTCAACTGAAAATTTCCAACAGATCCAATATTTCTTACATTGCACTTTTTAAAATGTTTTATTTTATTTTTTAACTTTATGGTGTTAGTTTCAGGAGTACTGCAAAGTGAATCTGTTATACAAATACATATTCCCACTCTTTTCTTAGATCCTGTTCATATATAAGTTATGAGTGTTGTGTAGAACTATCTGTTCTATACAGTAGGTCTATTAGTTATCTATTTATATATAATAATGTGTATATGTCATTTCAATCTTCCAAATTATCTTTCCCCCTTCTAATCCCTGGTAACCATAGGTTTATTTTCTATATCAGTAACTCTCTTATGGTTTTGAAGATAAGTTCATTTGTAGTCTTTTTAAAGATTCTACATATAAGTGATATACACAATTTGTCTGTCTAACTTACTTTGCTCAGTATGAGAATGTCTAGGAACATCCATGCTGAGGCAAATGACATTATTTTGTACTTTTTATGTACTTTTTATTCCACTGTGTATAGGTACCACATCTTCTTTATCCATTCATCTGTTGATGGACTTTTAGGTTTCTTCCATGCCCTGGCTATTGTGAATAGCATTGCAATGAACATTGGGGTATATGAAATACATATCTTTTCAAATTATGGTTTTCTCCAGATCTGTGCTCAGGAGTGGGATTGCTCGATCATATGTTAGTTTTGTTTTTAGGTTTTTAAGAGCCTCCACACTGTTCTCTATAGTGGCTGAGCCAGTTTGCATTCCTGCAAATAGTGTAGGAAGTTTCAGTTTTCTTTACACTCTCTCCAGAATTTATTTCTTATAGACTCAGTTCAGTTCAGTTGCTCAGTCATGTCCAACTCTTTGCGACCCCATGGACTACAGCAAGCCAGGCTTCCTTGTCCATCACCAACTCCTAGAGCAAGCTCAAACTCATGTCCATTGAATTGGTGATGCCATCCAACCATCTCATCTTCTGTTGTCTCCTTCTCCTGCTGCCTTCAATATTTTCCAGCATCAGGGTCTTTTCCAAGGGTCAATTCTTCACATCAGGTGGACAAAATTTTGGAGTTTTAGCTTCAAAATCAGTCCTTCCAATGAATATTTCAGACTGATTTCCTTTAGGATTGAATGGTTGGATCTCTTTGAAGTTCAAGGGATTCTCAATAGTCTTCTCTAACACCACAGTTCAAAAGTATTAGTTCTTTGGCACTCAATTTTCTTTATAGTCCAACTCTCAAATCCATATGTGACTACTGGAAAAACCATAGCTTTGACTAGACAGACCTTCACTGGCAAACTAATGTCTCTGTTTTTTAATATGCTGTCTAGGTTGGTCATCGGTTTTCTTTCAAGCTGAACAACCACAACAGCAGAATCTTGGATCCCACAAAAAAATGATATCCAATGTGCAAGGACAAATGAGAAACCTGAGCAAGATGGTAGGAAGGGTGAAATCACATTGAAAATCAAATCCCATACCTGCCAGAGATTCTCAGAGGATCCAAACAAAACCTTGTGTGCACCAGGTGACACTGCAGAGACTGAGTCAGACTTGCCTTTGAGTGTTTGAGTGTCTCCTGCAGAGGTACAGGTCAGCAGTGGCCTTCTTCAGGGGCAGGGGCTCTGAGTGGCAGATCAGGGTGTGGCATAAGCCCTCTTGGAGGAGGTCACCATTAGCCTCAACACAGAGCTGCCAGAACTTACACAGGACTGGGGAAAGGGACTCTTGGAGGATATAAACAAAACCTTATCAGCATCAGGACCCAGCAAAAAGGAGCAGTGACCCCACAATAAACTGGCCCAGACTTGCCTGTGAGTGTCCAAGAGTCTCTGGCAGAGATGTGGCCTACTCCAGGGTAGGGGGCACTGAGTGCAGCAGTGTGTGCAGGAGACTTTTTGAAAGAGGTTACCATTATCTTCATTATTGCCGTGATAATTTGGTCTGGTAAAGCATCTGCCTACAGTGCAAGAGACCCAGGTTCAATCCCTGAGTTGGGAAGATCCTCTGGAGAAGGAAATGGCAACTCACTCCAGTACTCTTGCCTGGAAAATCCATGGATGGAGGAGAGTGGTAGGCTACAGTCCATGGGGTTTCAAAGAGTTGGACAAGACTGAGCAACTTCTCTCTTGGTCTCAGGTCAAACAATAGGGAGGGATGTGACTAGTGATAGAAGTAAAGTCTGATGCTGTAAAGAACAATATTGCATAGGCACTTGAGGTATTAGTTCCATTAATCAAGGTAAATTACAAGTGGTTAAACAGGAGATAGTAAGAGTGAGCTTTGACATTCTAGGAATCAGTGAACTAAATTGGACTGGAATGGGTGAATTTAACTTAGATGACCATTATATCTACTACTGTAGGCAAGAATCCTTTAGAAGAAATGGAGTAGCCCTCACAGTCAACAAAAGAGATTAAAATGCAGTTCTTGGGTGCAATCTCAAAAACACCAGAATGATCTCTGTTCATTTCCAAGGCAAATCATTCAATATCACAGTAACCCAAGTCTATAGGCCAACTGGAAATACTGAATTTGAATTGTTCTATGAAGACCTACAAGACCTCCTAGAACTAACACCCAAAAAAGATGTCTTTTCAATATAAGGGAATAGAATGCAAAAGGAGGAAGTTAAGAGATTCCTAGAGTAACAGGCAAATTTGGCCTTAGAATACAATATGAAGCAGGGCAAATGCTAACAGAGTTTTGTCAAGAGAACACACTGGTCATAGCAAGAACCCTCTTCCAGCAACAGAAGAGATGACTCTACACTTGGACATCACCAAAATCAGATTGATTATATTTTTTGCAGGCAATGATGAAGAAGCTCTATACAGTCAAAAACAAGGCCAGGAGCTGACTGTTCAAATCTTGAACTCCTTATTGCCAAATTCAGACTTAAATTGAAGAAAGTAGGGAAAACTACTAGAA
This sequence comes from Aepyceros melampus, assembly GCA_006408695.1. Taxonomy (NCBI): domain Eukaryota; kingdom Metazoa; phylum Chordata; class Mammalia; order Artiodactyla; family Bovidae; genus Aepyceros; species Aepyceros melampus. The sequence continues at coordinate 546,559 of SJXQ01008512.1, forward strand.
GATTCAGGTATAACCTAAATGAAATCCCTTACGATTATACAGTGGGACTGACAAACAGATTCAAAAGATTAGATCTGATAGACAGAGTGCCTGAAGAACTATGAACAGAGGTTCGTGACATTGTACAGGAGGCAGTGATAAATACCACTCTCCAAGAAAATGAAATGCAAAAAGGCAAAATGGTTGTCTGAGATGGCCTTACAAGTAGCTGAAAAAGGAAGAGAAGCTAAAAGCAAAGGAGAAAAGGAAAATATACCCATTTAAATGCAGAATTCTAAAGAATAGCAAGGAGAGATAAGAAAACCTTCCTCAGTGATCAATGCAAAGAAATAGAGGAAAATAATAGAATGGAAAAGGCTAGAGATCTCTTCAAGAAAATTAGAGATACCAAGGGAATATTTCATGCAAAGATAGGTACAATAAAGGCCAAAAATGTAGGGCCCTAACAGAAGCAGAAGATATTAAGAAGAGGTGACAAGAATACACAGAAGAACTGTACAAAAAAGATCTTCATGATGCAGATAACCATGATGGTGTGATCACTCACCCAGAGTCAGTGTCCTGGAATATGAAGTCAAGTGGGCCTTAGGAAGGATCACTACAAACAAAACTAGTGGAGGAGATGGAGTTCCAGCTGAGCTATTTCAAATCTTAAAAAATGATGCTGTGAAAGTGCTGCACTCAATATGTCAGCAAATTTGGAAAACTCAGCAGTGGCCACAGGATTGGAAAAGGTCAGTTTTCATTCCAATCCCAAAGAAAGGCATTGCCAAAGAATGCTCAAACTATTGCACAATTGTACTTATCTCCCATACCAGCAAAGTCATGCTCAAAATTCTCAACCCAGAGTCAGTGTCCTGGAATACGAAGTCAAGTGGGCCTTAGGAAGGATCACTACAAACAAAACTAGTGGAGGAGATGGAGTTCCAGCTGAGCTATTTCAAATCTTAAAAAATGATGCTGTGAAAGTGCTGCACTCAATATGTCAGCAAATTTGGAAAACTCAGCAGTGGCCACAGGATTGGAAAAGGTCAGTTTTCATTCCAATCCCAAAGAAAGGCATTGCCAAAGAATGCTCAAACTATTGCACAATTGTACTTATCTCCCATACCAGCAAAGTCATGCTCAAAATTCTCCAAGACAGGCTTCAATAGTACATGAACTGTGCAATTCCAGATGTTCAAGCTGGATTTTGAAAAGGCAGAAAAACCATAGATCAAATTGCCAACATCCGTTGGATCATCAAAAAAGCAAGAGAGTTCAAGAAAAAAAACATTGATTTCTCTTTTATTGACTATGCCAAAGCTTTTGCCTGTATGGATCACAACAAACTATGGAAAATTCTTAAAGAAATGGGAATACCAGACCACCTGACCTGCCTCTTGAGAAATCTGTATGAAGGTTAAGAAGCAACAGTTAGAACTGGATATGGAACAACAGACTGGTTCCAAATAGGAAAAGGAGTATGTCAAGGCTGTATATTGTCACCCTGTTTATTTAACTTATATACAGAGTACATCATGTGAAGTCCCTGGCTAATAAAGCATAAGCTGGAATCAAGATTGCCAGGGGAAATATCAATAACCTCAGATACACAGATGACACCACCCTTATGATAAAAAGTGAAGAAGACATAACTAGCCTTTTGATAAAAGTGAACGAGAAGAGTGAAAATGTTGGCTTAAAATTCAACATTCAGAAAACTAAGAGCATCCAGTCCCATCACTTCAAGGAAAATATATGGGTAAACAATGAAAACAGTGAGAAATTTTATTTTCTTGGGTCAAAATCATTGCAGATGGTGACTTCAGCCATGAAATTAAAGATGCTTGCAAATAAATGAGACCTAATTAAACTTAAAAGATTTTGCTCAGCAAAGAAAAACATAAAACAAAAAGAAAACCCTCAGAATGGGAGAAAATATTTGCAAGCAAAGCAATTGACAAGGGATTAATCTCCAAATATAGAAACAGTTCATGGAGTTCAATATCAAAAAAACCAACATCCCAGTAAAGAAATGGGCTGAAGGACTAAATGGACATTTCTCCAAAGAAGACATATATATGGTTTTAAAACACAAGAACAATGCTCAACATCATTACTTATTAGAGAAAACATATCAAAACTGCAATGAATAATCACCTCACACCAATCAGAGTGGCCATCATCCAAAATTCTTACCTTGCATTTATTTATATTTAGAGTTGAAACTAGGGAATATGTCAATTCATTTTTCTGAGGATTACAACAGAGTGAAAATAAGACAATAAGACATGGAGGTATTGTATTTAGTTATGATACTAAAAGAAGCATAATTATACTTAGGAATGACTATAGTATTAATACTTTGGCCAGCTAATGTGCAGAGCCTACTCATTGGAAAAAAAAAACCCTGATATTGGGAAAGATTGACGGCAGGAGGAGAAGGGGGAAACATAGGATGAGATGGTTGGATGGCATCATCAACTAAATGGACATGAGTCTGAGCAAACTCTGGGAGATAATGGAAGGCAGGGAAGCCCGGAGTGCTGCAGTCCACGGAGTCACAGAGTCAGACATGACTGAGGGATTGAACAGCAGCAACAATACTATTAGACTAGTATTTGCAATTTTTTTTGAACTAGGCTGCTTTTATCGTAACAGTTATGTCTCACCTTTTTAGTGTTTTGTTTTTGTTGTTTGTTTGTTTGTTTTCCTACCTTTATGGTGGTCCTTTTTGAGGATCCAGCTACAGTATCCTTTAACTGGCAATACTTTTGACATTACAATTATTGTATAAAGATCAAAATAGAATAGGAATTGCAAAAAGTAATGAACCAAATTTTGTCTAGTGGTCCATTCCTTCCCATTTTCATGACTTTCCTTGATTTTGCAGAATTATAAGCAGTGCTCTGGGTCAAGTGAAATTTCACATGCGAGGTTTGATAAGTTTCATTCTCATTTAAACCTTCATTAAACCCGCAAATTTAGCTATGGTCCTTTAGAAACTAGTGGTTCATGCTTTAATAAGAGCAGCAATACTACTTACTGACCAACAGCTATTTTTTCAGGAATATGGAGATAATGATGTTGCCCCTTACTTTAACAGTGATACAGAGTTTACCCTCAATTATCTAGAAGTGATTGTCCATTTTGCTCATTATTTCCAATCTTTATTCTGTGTTTTCCCTTTTCTTAATATTTTTGGGCTTCACATTGTGCCAGCAAAACATGGAGAAGAAAATGATGAAATATGGAATATAAATGAATATTGTGTTGTCATTTTTAGCTTTTTAAAAATGAAGCTATACTGAAATAATTACATCAATTTTTGATCACTTGGCTTGCCTTTGTAACTTTGTCCTTGCCTTTCCACAGAAAAATAAATGGTTAAGTAAATTAACAGGATAAAGTTTCCAAACGAGACAAAGAAATACCTAGAGGAGAAAACTAAAAATAATTTTGGCACATCAATTATTTATATAAAACAATGGATTCCTATTACTTACAAATTAGACATGTATTAATTAAAGTCCTTCCCTACAGAATCTCTACGTGAAATCAGTTATTAGGCCAATTTAAGCACCTATTTAGAGCTAATATTAATTTAATGTAGTGCAACATGTTTCAATTTTGTATCTGAATTCACTTAATTATTTTGAATTTATAATGCCTTCTTTTATTTTTTCCAATACAATTTAGGCATTATTAACTATTCAGTGACTATCCTTTATTTATATATAGCATAAGGATAATTTCTTTTTTTCTTTCACACAAAATAATTTGCAAACTGATGTGAAGAACGTATACTCCCCTGAAAATGCACTTTCAAAAGTCATATGCACTTCATCTCATCAGTTCAGTTCAGTTCAGTCACTCAGTTGTGTCCGACTTTTTGCGACACCATGAATCGCAGCACGCCAGGCCTCCCAGTCCATCACCAACTCCCGGAGTTCACTCAGACTCGTATCCATCGAGTTGCTGATGCCATCCAGCCATCTCATCCTTGGTTATCCCCTTCTCCTCCTGCCCCAATCCCTCCCAGCATCAGAATCTTTTCCAATGAATCAACTTTTCACATGAGGTGGCCAAAATACTGGAGTTTCAGCTTTAGCATCATTCCTTCCAAAGGAATCCCAGGGTTGATCTCCTTCAGAATGGACTGCTTGGATCTCCTGAAAGTCCAAGGGACTGTCAAGAGTCTTCTCCAACACCACAGTTCAAAAACGTCAATTATTTGGTGCTCAGCTTTCTTCATGGTCCAACTCTCACATCCATACATGACCACAGGAAAAACTATAGCCTTGACTAGATGGACCTTTGTTGGCAAAGTAATGTCTCTGCTTTTCAATATTCTATCTAGGTTGGTCGTAACTTTTCTTCCAAGGAATAAGCGTCTTTTAATTTCATGGCTGTAATCACCATCTGCAGTGATTTTGGAGCCCAAAAAAATAAAGTCTGATACTGTTTCCACTGTTTCCCCATCTATTTGCCATGAAGTGATGGGACCGGATACCAAGATCTTCGTTTTCTGAATGTTGAGCTTTAAGCCAACTTTTTCACTCTCCACTTCCACTTTCATCAAGAGGCTTTTCAGTTCCTCTTCACTTTCTGCCATAAGAGTGGTGTCATCTGCATATCTGAGGTTATTGATATTTCTCCCAGCAATCTTGATTCCAGCTTGTGCTTCTTCCAGCCCAGCGTTTCTCATGATGTACTCAGTCTCATAGATCAATAAAATCTGGGCTGATCTCATAGATCAGTAAAATCTGGTCCCAACACATCTGTCAAACCATGTTTCCTACTCTTTTTCAATTCTTACACTTTATACTATTTAGGTCACTTTCCTTACTCTCTTACAAATGCACAATATGTTTTAAAATCCATTTGCTGATATAGTGTTCATCATTGTACTTGTTCCATCAATATAATCAATATACTTGTTCCAATTCTGTATCTTTTTTCAGACAGTGGGAGTATTATGAAATATGGTTTCATATAATAAAAATAGTTATTAAAGTAAAAATTGCAATAGTAATAATAAGCAAATACATACAGTAATTATGCAATGTAATTCAATATTATCTCATTTAGCTCCTCACAATAACCCTACTTATGAAACACATATTATTATTGTTGTACAGATTTATTGCCCAGTAATTTAAGGTCTAGTGGGTGACAGACTTGCACAAGGTCACAAAACAGGTAAATGAAGGATGCTGGCATCTTACCCCAGATAGTCTGATCCAGCATTTCCCTTTCATGCTCTTTGTCACTCACTTTCTTGTGACTTTATATAAACAATACAACCTCTCTATTCCTATATTTCTTCCTTTTAAAAATGAATTTGTACTTATGTATGTAGATGTTTCATATCAGCCATTTCTCCAAGGAGCCCTGATATGTAGAAACCAAGATCTGTGGTCTAGGTGTGCTCATTGTATCAGAGTTTCTTTAATTCCTAGTGCTCCTAGCTGATAGAGGCAGAAAATAGTACATACATATACATCTATAATCTATAGATGTATATCTATCAATTACATCTATCTTCTATATCTATAAATTGTATTACAGCCTACAATTTTTACTGATCCCTTTAATGCATATCACACAGCAGAGCTTATTCTAGTTTTCTCCATTTCCATATTTGTAACTCTCTTCTTCAATGTTTGTGAACACTGACTTAAATATATATCAGCCTATTAATAGTTTGTGAAGTGTGTGCATGCTCAGTCGCTCAGTCCTGTCCAACACTTTGAGACTTTATTGACTGTAGCCATTCAGTCTCCTCTGTGCACGGGATTTTCCAGGCAAGAATACTGGAGTAGGTTGCCATGCCCTCCTCCAGGGTTATCTTCCTGACCTGAGAATCAAACCCGCATCTCTTGCATTTCTGAATTACAGGTGTATTCTATTGCTGAGCCACCAGGAAAGACGATAATTTGTGAAGACTGGTTGATAATTAAATTTTATTCAAATACCAATGTGATAACTATTATTTTTGACCTGGTATAATTGAATTCATGTTTTAGGAAAGATACTAATTTAGATTGTTTTTGAATATTTTCTGCTGCGTTTTAGGTTTGTGCTGGATTTGGGGTATGACCACTAAATAATTTTAGTGTTAATGTCTCTAAATTAAAGTTTAAAATGCAAGAACAATATATATAAAGCAAGAACATGATAATATGTTAAATATTTGCACTTAATTCTGAGGCTTTTCTTGGTAGTTGGAACAGGAGATTCAGAATTTCAGCCAAAAGCATTTTTTAACCTAGGATAAAAGTTTTATTCCTGAATCTCATTCTCAATTAGTATTAGACAAATGTCTAATTGATCCATCAAACCTGGAGTCTACAGATTACTTTTCAAAATCATAGTAGAGTCCAAATGTGTGATTCTTGTTTGAAATACAGTAATACAATATCTATTAGGCAGATAAACTAAACGTACCAATCTAGTCTATTATTGTTGCTGCTGTTCACTGGCTTAGTAATGTCTGACTCTATATGACCCCATGGACTGCAGTATGCCAGGCTTCCCTGTCCTTCATCATCTCCTGGAGCTTGCTCAAACTCATGTCCACTGAGTTGGTGATGCCATCCAACCATCTTGTTCTCTTTCCCTTGAGAATTCCAGGTCTATGACCTTCTATTAACTGTGTGACTCAAGGCTTTTTCTCACTCAGGCCTGGAATTCTCAATGGTCTTAAATGTAGAGATTATTGAATTTAAACAATTTCTCATATACTTAAATAATGAAATTTGTCAAATGGCCATAGAATATTGGGCTGGTCACCTAAATGAGTAATTCAGCTAATTTACAACTGGAATCATTAAGCTTTTTCTTATCTCTGGAGATGCCCTTTTTTTTTTTTTTTTTTTGGACTCATTTGAGATTAAGGCAATCATGATCTTCTCCACCCAGGGTTTGCTTCTTTACCAATAGCTCAACTAGTTCAAATATTTGGCAAGCCTGGTTTGACTCACTAAAGAACAGCTTAGAGTTTCTTCTAGTGGCTCTCCTGAAGCTAAAATTTCTCATGCAACCTTGATTATTCAGCCAGATACTCCGTGCAACTCAAGTGCCAAGAGGTTGCCTCTCAGACTTTTGATGCTACTTGAAATATGTTTCTCTCATTCTGTATATTTTAATGAAGTCCTCACAAAAATGTATTCTATGGAGTCTGCTAGGCCTTTCAAATACCCCAAAGAGGGGAAAGAATTTAGCACCAAACTGACCACTCTGGGTAGTGGTAGAATATTATTTCAGGCAAATCTAACATGGATAGAAGCTGTGGTAAAAGCAACTCCAACCTGGTTGAATGAAAATCCAAAAGATAAGACAATTTTGGATAGGTAATTAAAAACAAATCAGACACATGGCTCCATACCTCCATGGAGGTGCATGTGTTTATAAGGTTCGAGGGTCTACTTGATACAGCTGAAGGAAAACTGGTAGGATCATCATTCTGTTTTACTTGGGGGAAGTTTTAGGGTCCCCATGATGCCTAATTGTTCCTCTGTATCATGTAGAGAAAAATTGATAACCTGTGGGGAATATTTGTTTCAGGATTATTCTTGTTAAATGGAGTCAAAAGGTATCCCTGTATAAAGAGGGAGGGGACATATGTATACCTATGGTTGACTCATGTTAATGTATGGCAGAAACCAACTCAATATGGTAAAGCAATTATCCTCCAAGTAAAAATAAATAAAGTTTTTTAAAAAAGCTAAAAAAAAAAAAAGATCTCTAGACTTGGACTTTCTCTTTATTTGTTGCTTCTCACAAATGTGCTTTTGTGGTAAGTTCAGGTATGTTCTTACAAAAGAGATGATTTGGAGTTCAAATTTCAGCTCTAACACTAGCTAAATGTTGGATTTTTTTTAATATATATCTTGTTACATTATAGTCCTTATCCATAAAATGAAGATAATACACGACTTCCCTCATGGAATTTTATGCATTAATGAGACAATGAATGAAAACTACTAACACTGGGCTGGCTTATAAGTGTTCAATAAGGCTAGCTTATTTGGTATTTCCAATCACATGGGCAGACAGTTTAAATGTTCACCATCAAGGCATTCTTGACAGAACTAATTTTGCACTAAGTTAATGCTAATAATATATAGTTCATATGCTCAGAATATCCAGTCCACAAGTCATATTTAACTAGTGAAATTTAACATATGTAGTGCCATCATATTTCAACTAGGCCTAAAATGACTCCTTGCCTTAAAAATCAATGTGACCAGGGTCATGTGTTTATGTTGTCCCAGGAAATACCCTTATAATTACCCAGTTTCCTTTTCTGGGGAGATCATTAATATGTTCTTTCCTGGACATTATATAGTAAAATCTGGCATCCAAGTCCCAGGCCAATATCATTGGTCATTCTTCCTATAATGTAAAATCAGTGCTGCTTTGTGTGAAGACTTTTTTCTTTATTTGAGCTAAAATCATTGTAATTCACATTTCAGAAGGGTTCTTTTTTGTTTAGGTGAACACTTGAATAAGGACTTATATTTTGTATCTTATCACTACTATATATCTTGAGTATTTTAGGAGGAAAGAGATAAAGATAAAACTGTTTACAGAATTAATAACAAATATAAAGGTTCAAATCTTAAAGTGTTCACTATCAGTTTCCATTTGACTTTGAAATCATACTTTGACACTTTACAAATATTCAGTTGATACTGAGTAAGGAGTTAGAAAATATGTGTGCATAGTGCAAGATTTAAATATACCTGACCTGTGTTATTCCTTTTGAAAATACTTCTTTGTGTGAGAAAAAGAGGACATTTTATGTGATTATTAGCTTTGGAGCCATTCAAAATATTTGAAAGAATGTGCTTTATTTGAGAATAGGACATAAAAGGCAATTGTCAAGATTTGGTGAAATTTTATTAATGACTTAGATGATTTAATAAAATATCCAACCCACTGGAAGCTCAATCTGTTTGGTAAGAATTATATTTTTGAATTGAAAAGTAGATATTTCTGGGGTGATTTTGCCTTTTTGAAAGAACCATTGGGTAGAAAGAATCCACTTTCCTATCATATTAAATTAAATGTTAACAGAATCACTAGTACCTTCAGTCTCTTTTTAGAAAATTCAAGAAATTAGAATTATAAGAATTTTCTAAACTTTAAAAAAATAAATGATTGAATTTATGTATGATATCAAATTTATGAGAAATATGACCATCATAAAAATATTATTTGATAAGAATATGTTAAAAATAAACAAGTAAGAAGGCATTTTAAGATGGCACCATAGGAAAAGTCTGAACTTACCTCCTCCCAAACCCACAACAAATAAACACCTACACATGCATAAATTCCCTCTGAAAAGAACTTGATAACTAACTGAATACCTATTCGACAACAAAAAATAAAAAGGGTGACATCAGGATGGGTAGGAGAGACAGAGAAAAGTTCTCACTCAAAACCCATTCCTGGTCTGGCCACGAGATCGTCTTAGAAGCATTTATCTCCTGGAAGAGAAACTGCATGGAGCCCCACATCAGAAACCCTGGCCCATGGATTTCACACCAGAGAGATGAGCTCCCAAAATGCCTGGCTTAGAAATCTAAGGGGCATATGTCCAAGTGTCCCAAAGAGTTATTTAGAAACTGAGGCTCCCCTCTTCAAGGGCTCATGTGTGATCTCTCTCACACAGAGACTAAGGAAAATATCAGTGGTTTGAAAACTGTTGAGGTTCTTTGTGAAGGAGAGTCATTTGCAAATCTAAAAGCATTGTTTGGGTAGTGGGTGTAGTATGGTAGTAATATTTGCAGGAAACAGAGGCTCTGTCAGAGGCCATTTTGTTCCCCAGCTAACTTGTTAGCACATACCTGAGATTTTGGATGGACTACAATGCCACAAAGCTGAAACTGGGGAGCTCTGGCAGCTGTAACACTCCCCTCCTCGCTGATTCAGTTCAGTTCAGTCGCTCAGTCCTGTCTGACTCTTGCAACCCCATGAATCGCAGCATGCCAGGCCTCCCTGTCCATCACCAACTACCAGAGTTCACTCAAACTCATGTTCTTCGAGTCAGTGATGCCATCCAGCCATCTCATCCTCTGTTGTTTCCTTCGCCTCCTGTCCCTGATCCTGCCAGCATGAAGATCTTTTCCAATGAGTCAACTCTTCACATCAGGTGGCCAAGGTATTGGAGTTTCAGCTTCAACATCAGTCCTTCCAATGAACAACCAGGACTGATCTCCTTTAGGATGGACTGGTTGGATCTCCTTGCAGGCCGAGGGACTCTCAAGAGTCTTCTCCAACACCACAGTTCAAAACCATCAATTCTTCAGCACTGGGCTTTCTTCACAGTCCAACTCTCACATCCATACATGACCACTGGAAAAACCATAGCATTCAGTAGACAGACCTTTGTTGACAAAGTAATATCTCTGCTTTTCAATGTGCTTCTAGGTTGGTCATAACTTTCTTTCCAAGGAGTAAGTGTCTTTTAATTTCATGGCTGTAATCACAGTCTACAGTGATTTTGGAGCCCAAAAAAATGAAGTCTGACACTGTTTCTACTGTTTCCCCATCTATTTCCCATGAAGTGATGGGACCGGATGGCATGATCTTAGTTTTCTGAATGTTGAGCTTTAAGCCAACTTTTTCACTCTCCTCTTTCACTTTCATCAAGAGGCTTTTTAGTTCCTCTTCACTTTCTGCCATAAGGGTGGTGTCATCTGCATATCTGAGGTTATTGATATTTCTCCCGGCAATCTTAATTCTAGCTTGTGCTTCATCCAGACCAGCGTTTCTCATGATGTACTCTGCATATAAGTTAAATAAGCAGGGTGACAATATGCAGCCTTGATGTTCTCCTTTTCCTATTTGGAACCAATCTGTTGTTCCATGTCCAGTTTTAACTGTTGCTTTCTGATGTGCATACAGGTTTCTCAAGAGGCAGGTCAGATGGTCTGGTATTCCCATCTCTTTCAGAATTTTCCACAGTTTATTGTGATCCAATCAGTCAAAGGCTTTGGCATAGTCAATAAAGGAGAAATAGATGTTTTTCTGGAACTCTCTTGCCTTTTCCATGATCCAGCGGATGTTGGCAATTTGATCCCTGGTTCCTCTGCCTTTTCTAAAACCAGCTTGAACATCTGGAAGTTCACGGTTCACATTGCTGAAGCCTGGCTTGAAGAATTTTGAGCATTACTTTACTAGCGTGTGAGATGAGTGCAATTGTGCAGTAGTTTGAGCATTCTTTGGCATTGCCTTTCTTTGGGACTGGAATAAAAACTGACCTTTTCCAGTCCTGTGGCCACTGCTGATTTTTCCAGATTTGCTGGCATATTGAGTGCAGCACTTTCACAGCATCATCTTTTGGGATTTGAAAGAGCTCATCTGGAATTTCATCACCTCCACTAGCTTTGTTCGTAGTGATGCTTTCTTTTTTTTTTNCTGTTGCTTCCTGACCTGCATACAGGTTTCTCAAGAGGCAGGTCAGGTGGTCTGGTATTCCCATCTCTTTCAGAATTTTCCACAGTTTATTGTGATCCACACAGTCAAAGGCTTTGGCGTAGTCAATAAAGCAGAAATAGATGTTTTTTCTGGAACTCTCTTGCTTTTTTGATGATCCAGCAGATGTTGGCAATTTAATCCCTGGTTCCTCTGCCTTTTCTAAAACCAGCTTGAACATCTGGAAGTTCACAGTTCACATATTGCTGAAGCCTGACTTGGAGGATTTTGAGCATTACTTTCCTAGTGTGTAAGATGAGTGCAATTGTGCTGTAGTTTGAGCATTCTTTGGCATTTCCTTTCTTCGGGATTGGAATGAAAACTGCCCTTTTCCAGTCCTGTGGCCACTGCTGAGTTTTCCAAATTTGCTGGCATACTGAGTGCAGCTGTGCATGCATGTGTGCTAAGTTGCTTCAGTCATGTCTGACTCTGCAACCCCATGGACTGTATGTAGCCCGCCAGGCTCCTCTGTATATGGAATTCTCCAGGCAAGAATACTGGGGTGGGTTGCCATTTCCTTCTCCAGGTGATCTTTCTGACCTAGGGATTGAATTCACATCTCTTGGTCTCTTGCATTGGCAGGTGGATTCTTTACCACTGAGCCACCAGGGAATACTTGAACATATATTTTGGGGGTACACAATTCAACCTACAACAATGGACTTGGGCCGAAAGCTCTAGAGGATTTTGCTTTGTCAGACGTGTCCTCCTTGATACTGTAGCATCAAGGATGTTATTGATGAACACCAGATTTGGTGTTCACAGATTTGTCATGTCACACACTCACAGTACCAATGAGAGTGATCTTATTCAGAAATAAAGTCAATGCAAATATATCTAGCTAAGATCAGATTGTACTGAATTAGGGTATGACTGCTGTCCTTATAAGAAGATAAGAAACAGATACAGAGGGAAGACAGCAACATGAAGATAAAGGCAGATGTGGGGATAGGTGAGGGGAAGGGATAGTTATGGAGTTTGGGGTTGACATGTACACACTGCTGTATTTAAAATGGATAACTCACAAGGACCCACCGTATAGCACAGAGAACTCTGCTCAATGTTATGTGGCAGCCTGGATGGGAGGGGAGTTTGGGGGAGAATAGATACATGTATATGCATGGCTGAGTCTGCTATTCACCTGAAACTATCACAACATTGTAAGTCAGCTATACTCCAATATAAAATTAAAAGTTAAAGAAAGATAAAGGCAGAGTTCGGATTTTGCTGCCACAAACCAAGGAACACGGGGGGCTACCAGAAGCCAGAGGAAGCAAAGTGTCTTCCCTCAGAGCTGCTGGAGAGAACATGGCTCTACAACAGATTGATTCCCAGTCCCTGGCCTCTAGAACTGAGAAATAATACATTCCACTGTCTTAAGCTACCCAACTGCTGGTTTTTGTTAAGCCCTAGCAAACCAATAAATCAGCCTTTAGAACTTAGTCCTCTAGAGCAAGGGTTGGCATATAGCCCCCTGACTATCTTTATTTGGCCCACAAGCTGAGAACTTTTACTTTCAGGAGAACATTTGCAATTGATTTGAGGATAGGGAACATTAACTTTGAATCTCAATTAAGTGAAATCTTGTCTCCTAAAAAAGAATTCCATTTTTCTCATTAGTATATCTGTACTAAAAATATACTCAATTGAAGTGAAGTGATGTGAAAGTCGCTCAGTCGTGTCTGACTCTTTGCGACACGATGAACTTTACAGTTCTTGGAATTCTCCAGGCCAGAATACTGGAGTGGGTACCCTTTCCTTTCTCTAAGGGATCTTCCCAACCCAGAGACTGAACCTAGATCTCCTGCATTGCAGGCAGATTGTTTACCAGCTGAGCCACAAGGAAAGTCCACGAATACTGGAGTTCGTAGCCTATCCCTTGTCCAGCATAAGTTATTACTGTATTTTTAATGTTATCATTTTGAAATGTGCAGAAGTTTGTTTTCTCGCTTATTATGTGAATACCTACCTAATATTTATGATTGTGTCTCTTGGCCTTCAAAGCCTAAAATATTTTCCATCTGGCCTTTTACGGAAAAAGTTTTGTTAAACTCTGTCCTTTAGAGGAATCTCAGGTGTTGTGTTCTCATTTAGCCAAGGAAATTTCTAAGCATCAGTGAAAACATTTTAATTATGATAAATAGGATTGATTTTTATCTGTTTTCATTTTACAATAAGCTTTTTTCCCTTGTTACTTTCTTTATAACAGCTTTATTGAGATATAATTCACATATCATATAAGTCACCCACCTGAAATGTATAGTTCAATGGGTTTTAGTATATTCACAGTCTTGCAATCATCACCACCATCAATTTCAGCATGTTTTCAGTGCCCCATAAAGAAATGTCATACTCCCTGGACCCATTAGCAGCTAGTCCCCATGTCACACAAGCCCAGAATCTCCAGCCCTAGACAAACATCCACCTACTTTCTGGGGGCTTCCCTGGTGGACCACTGGCTAAGACGCTGGGCTCCCAATGCAAAGGCCCAGGGTTTGATCCTGGCTGGGGAACTGGATCCCACGTGCTGCAACTAAGAGTTCACCTGCCGCAACAGAAGATCCCACATGCTGCAACTAAGACCCAGAGCAGCCAAACAAATAAAAAAAAAATAAAAACATAGTTAAAAAATCTACTTTTCTCTGTCTATGGATCTGTCTATTCTGGACATTTCATACAGATTGTCCATGTTAATTTTCTAAATTTGCTTTGGTTATATTAATTTTTAAACCATTTTCTTTCAATCCTTTAAACTAAGAACAAGAAGAATTAAGACTAGATGTGTGAGCCATAAAAAGCTTTTATTTCTCAGACATCCATCTTTCCCATCCTGGTATTTAGCTCACACATATGGTCCATTGGCTACATGTCCCATGTAGACTAAAAATGTCCTGGACTTCCCTTACAGAAGCATTACATGACTAAATGTCCTGAGGTCAGGAAGTTGGAACTTGGTACACAGAGATCCTAAACCTCCCAGCTTGTAGCTTTTGAGTTGCTAAATTGTGATAAGTCCGGAATCACCCCCATATATCTGTCATAGTTTGTTGGTAATATGAATCTCTGCAATAGGAAGGAACAGTGGTAAAAATCACTTACACAAATTGCCTTTGAGAAATACAACATAATCTTTAAACATTTCGTATTAACTAAAGTGAAGCTCTTTTAGAGTCCAGATTTTTAATATTATTTGGCCTCACCAATTAATTATTTGCCTTAATTATGGGTAACAGATCCTCTGACTGGAAACTGGCAGTTCTCTTTGCTTGTTACAGTAATTAGCTATAATGACTTTTAATGGTCCTAGGGTTTTTCCTTTACTTATTAAAGAGCCGTAGTATTTAAATCACCTCCTCTATTGTTCTGAATATCTCTTGCTGCATGATGAACCACCCCTAAGCTCATTGGCTTAAAGTGACAACAATCATTTTATTATCTCTTGTGGTTTCCGTGAGTCAAGAATTCAGGAAGAGCTCCACTGGGTGGTTCTGCCTTTAGGATCTCTCATGCAGTTGAAGTCATTCAGCGGCAGCAGCTGGAAGAACAAATATTCGTAGAGTTGGCATGGCCGGGCATCTCTCTCCATGTCAGAAGGCCTCTCCATGTGGTCTGTCTGCATGAGTTAGCTTGTGCTTCCTCACAGAATGGTGGTCTCAGGGTGGCAAAACTTCTTACAAGTTCATGGTTCTAATGCAGGGCCCAGCAAACCAGGTAGACTCTGTATCACCTTCTATGACCTACCCTGGGAGGTCGCGTATCACTTCTGCCACAGTTTTCTGGTCAACTGGTCACTAAGGTTTGGCCTGGATTCAAAGAGAGGGGCCACAGAATTCACTCTTTATGGGAGGTCAAAGAATTTGCAGAAATGTCTTTCAGGCTGCCATTATCTATGCAGAAGACATTTTTTTGGTTTATACAATAGATACTCCAGTAAGAGACATTACTTCTCTCTTCCTCTTGCTTCCTTGTGACTTTCCTTTTTTTACCTTTTTTCACAATCCCCTTAAAATGTTTACAAATGAAAGATTTCAGCTCCACATATTTTGCTTGGTACTTCTGCGTTCTGTAGACAGATTAATTCTTGCGCCAGGCCCAAATATTTCCGGATGTTCTGTTCTACTCTGTCTACTTCCTGTTTGGTTGACTTTTATTTCCTGTACTCTTTGTCGAAGTTGTAAACTTCCATTTTGGCCTAGGCACTTGTTCTATTTCTGAATCTGCCAGTGGTCTTGAGCAACAGTATGCATACAGTAACTGCAAGTATAATACAGGAAGTGAAAATTAAAATACTATGTCTTAATATTAATAGAATTAAATATCCACTTTAAGGAAATACATATTATAGTGGAGACCATTTTTCAGGAGCTCAGACCTTAGAGAGTCAGTTCACCTTCTCTGAATTGAACTATTCTGAGCCATTGGTCACATGTCTAACTGAAATTCTTCCTTTTAGGGACAGTTCAATAGCTCTTAAATTGTTTTGGGCTGTGGGCAACAGGAACCTCAACTCAACTGGCTTAAACCATAAAAGAATATTTTTATAACAAGAGATCTGATGGTTCCAACTCAGCAGCTGTGTCATCAGAAACTCAGATTCCCACTAAATCTTTCGGCTGTGTAACATCTTCAGTATGTCAGCTTTATTTTTAACTTATGCTCTTAAAATGGCTTCTCTGGTTCACTTGTCACTATCAGACACAGCAAAGCCCAGTGAATTCCTAGGTGTCTCTTTTTATTATGAATGAACAAAAAATCATTCCAGAATCTCTCTAGCAAATTTCCCATCCTGCTACATTGCTCAGACATGTATCATTTGCCCATTCCTAAAGCAGTCTGTGGCTCAGGAATGGTATTACCATGACTGGCTTAAAGATGCACTTGGCATTTGTAGCACGGCAAATTACCCAAACAAAATCAAGATTCTGCTAAAAAGAGGAAGAGAAGAACGAATAATAGATGGGGAACCTTCTACTATTTGGATTTAATGNGTGGCTGATTCATGTCGATGTGTAGCAAAATGAATACAGTATTGTAAAGCAAAACAAACTAAAAAATAAAAATTAAAAAACAACAACAACAACAAAAATAGAAGAGGTTTGCTAGCAAAAGGTGGACAGGAATATTTTAAAAGTACTGTCTTAGAAACACATAGCCATGAGAGATTTTTTTTTAAAATGAAAGGAATTGCCCCTCTTTGACATGGGAAAACAAGAAAAAGTGGAAACTTTAGGGTCCTTCAAGACAAAAGCAAATCACAAAATCAGAGGCCGCCCTTCTGTGTGTTGTGCTGTGCTTAGTCACTTGGTTGCATCTGACGCTTTGTGACCCCAAGGACTGTAGCCCACCAGGCTTCTCTATCCATGGTGATTCTCCAGGCAAGAATAGTAGAGTGGGTTGTCATGCCCTCTTCCCACGGATCATCACAATCCAAGGATTGAATCCAGTTCTCCTGCATTGCAAGTGGATTCTTTACTGTCCGAGCCACCAGGGAACCCTTCTGTGACTGTGGGCAATTCCCCCTGACACTAAGCATTATCATTAAAGTGCTTAGACTGTGCTAAACTGACAGAAAAGTGTGCTATAAAACTAGGAATCCTATAAAGCAAATCAGTATCACAAAATTATTAAAGGGAAAATAAAGTCCATAACTATTTCAGAAAATAAGGAAACACAACTTCACACCTCAAATCCTCCCCTTGTCCAAAAGAAAATCAACTATGTTGTAGAACAGAATCATTCATATGAGGATACGGGAAGTCACTTTGAATTACATTTTTCAAAAACAAAAAAGTAGAATTAACACAAATAGAGAGAACTCAAAATAAAAGTTGATTTAACTCAGAATTCTAAGAAGTGATAAAAAAATTACCAAACACATGAAAAATAAATTATATGATATTCAAGAGATAATTGATTCAAATAAAAGCCTTAATATGGGGATTGAAAATACACATGAAACAACCAGATGAATTAAACGATAGAAGATTTAGTGGAAATAGAAGATAAAAGAAAGAATTATCACTTTTTAAAATTTGAATTAAATGAAAAAAAATAAAATAATGTAACAGTGAGTATTTAAAAACAATATCCAGTAACAATTTCTAGGGGAAAAAAATAGAACTGTTAACTCTGAATCATAACCTGAGAAAACCTCTAGATTTAACAGATAAAGATGGAGTCCTTCAAGGACTCCATGAAAAGATAAAATAATGTACAAAGGCACAACAATTATGTTAGCACCAGCATTTTCAAGGCCACCATCAAAACAAGGGAGAAAGGGAGTAGCATAGGAAAAAAATAAAAATTAAATGAAAATGTAAATCAACAAATTTATGTGCAATTAGCCTAAGCTCCAATTAAATTATCAAGGCTATGCTAAGTGAGCTTCCTTTCAACACACAAGAACTTAGAGATTTCAGACCTTATTTGCTTTTCTGAGAAATATACTAGATCAGAGGTAGGCAAAACTTTTTGTTGATGGCCAGGCAAGAAATAATCTTCACTTTGTCAGTCATATGCTCTTTGTTGCAGCTCCTCAAGTTTTCCATTTTAGTGTGAAAGCAGATATAGAAAATATGTAAACAAGTGGGAATGACTGTGTTCCAGTATAACTTTATTCATAAAAATACATAGTGGGCTATATTTGGACCACAGGGTGTAGTCTATCAACCTCTATACTACCTGATGGCTTCAATTAGCCAAATGATGACAGAGAAAACTTCAGCAGGAGGACTGATGGTGGACATTTAAAAATATATGAATTCACCTATAAGACAAAGATGGTGGTGGTGGAATATTAATGTATGAATACTATACATTGTGACAAAGTAGAAATAATGCAATTAAAACACTGGAAGAGAAAGAATAGAAAGGAAAAGAACATCCTTTCTAAAACAAAAATGAATATAGAAAAAAGGTGCTTTTAAAAAAATATATAGCAAATATGTAGATATAAAGGACAGCCAAACAACTGGCAAACCAGACAGTAAAAATAGGAAAACAGGAAGTGAAAATGCATTAAGAGGAATAAATACAAAAATCATCACTAGAAAAAAAAATAAACCTTTAAAAGAGCAAAAAATACATATCTAATTGAGAAACATAACATATCTAACAAACTGCACATAATTATAAAATATTTTGATAGAGTCACGACAGAACATATCTGAAGAAAATAAATTATCTATTAGTAAAATTTGAGTTTCAATTTGCTGCAGTGGGTAAAACTCATTTATATATTGTATATTAAAGTATGCTATATATTTTACAGATGCAAAATAAAGAATTCAGAAAGGCTAAATATAAAGGATAGACAAAAGTATTAGACAAATAGGAACTACAAGCAGCAGCAATAGTCATCTTAATAGGACAAGAAGCATTAATGACATCAAAGAAATATATGATTTGATGCTCAAATCTACAACCTGCTGTGGAGATATAGGAATACCTAGAAATATTTGTGCATCAAATAATACAACAATGACTTTCATGATATTAAAACAACAAGCATTTCAAGGAAACTACAAAGAAAGTCACTATTCTAGGAAATTTTTTTTT